>JAMPIV010009743.1:0-67586 GCA_024509875.1 Oreohelix idahoensis
ATAATTCGCATTGCCACTCCTTTCTTTACTGGAGATGTGCATGCTTCTCTCTTACCTAATCCTATTGCGGACCTTATTATTGGTCGTATTCACGGAGTTAGGGAGTGTACCCCACAGCAGATTGCTGCTTGGGAAGATAATAACATGCAAGCTACAAATGCAGTAGTTACAATTTACAAGAGCACAAGCTCTACAAACACCCGAAACTTCACTGAATAGTGATAATGAAGTTGATAGCCAAGATAGTCACTTAGTAATCACTCGTGACTCTTTCATAAAATTGCAAGAAGAAGATCCTTCTTTAAAAAAATTCTTCGTTCTTGCGAAGAAAGGTGATCCGAATCAGGATACAAATAGAAAATCTTGGATTGCAATGAGAAACGGCGTACTTGTACGTATGGTACAAGACTCGACTACGTCCACTCATTCGCAAATTCTTGTTCCCAAGAGCATGAGAGTGCAAATATTACAACATGCTCATGACTCGCAATGTGCTGGACATATGGGTTTTTTCCCGTACGAAGTCGAGAGTCCTTGCGGCTTTCTTTTGGCCTTTTGTCAATAAGGACATTCGTATTTACTGCCGATCATGCAAGGTATGTCAGGAGGTCAAATCTAGAGGACCACGACATGCTGCGCCTATCCAGGCTGCTGACATTCCTATTAGGCCGTTTCAGAAAATGGCCATAGATATTATTTGCCCTTTTAAGGTCACGTCGGCCAGAGGACATCAGTTTATCCTTACATGTGTCGATATGTGCACACGTTGGCCAGAGGCTATTCCTCTTAAGAGCATATCTACTACAGATATCGCAGATGCTCTTTGGTTGATATTTTCTCGCTTGGGGTTCCCCAGAGAAAATATTGTCAGACCATGGCACTCAACTCATATCTGACACTATGTCACAGGTAATGTCTACCTTACATATTGAACGATCTCTCTCAGTAGTATCTACCATCCTATGTCTAATGGGTTAGTTGAGCGTCTGAATAGAACGCTCAAGACTTTGCTTGGTAAGATAACTGAAGATCATCCTCAAGATTGGGACAGGGTTTTTACCCGCGGCTCTCTTTGCCTATAGAGAAGTCCCTAATGAACACACAGGATTTTCTCCCTTCGAACTTGTCTTTGGCGCGCGTCCACGCGGCCCTATGTCTTTATTACACGATCTCATCACTGCCGATGATATTAGCGATGAAACTCAATCCTCATATGAGTATGTCATTGCTCTTAGACAAAAGATCATTGAGGCATGTAAGCTAGCAACTGCTTCATCAGAAATTGCTAAAGAGAAGGCAAGGCAGTTTGCTAACAAGAATAGATGTCTACGACAACTTTGTCCAGGTGACAAAGCATTCGTCCTACTCCCCAGTAGGGAAAATAGACTTCTTATTGCATGGAAAGGTCCATATGCAATAGTCTCTCGGATTTCCGATGTTGACTATGTGGTCGATATTGATGGAAAGCATAAAACTTTCCACATAAACATGCTTTCGGAATTTCACGAACGTCCGGACTATTTGCTGCCTATTTTCCAGGCAACGGATGATGCTCCTGCACCTCACGGTCATTATTCATCCCTGTCTGTCATCCAGGATGAGGAAGCTACCTTCTCTGATGTCAACCTTCCCCTTCCAGTGGTTCCATTACATTCCACGGAATCTTGGAAAAACGTTTCTGTTTCTCCTAATCTTTCTGGTGACGAACATCGACAAGTCTCGTCGATGTTACAAACATTTCAGGATGTTCTCACTGACATTCCTGACACACAGATGTCATAGAACATGACATAATTCTTACCGACAATAATCCAATTAGGGTTAGGCCGTATCCTATTCCTATACACTTTCAGTCGCAAGTGGAAAAGGAATTGGATGAAATGATTCAATTAAATATAATTGAACCATCGACTTCACCATATTCTTCTTCCATGGTTATTGTCCGGAAGAAGGATAAGAACATACGATTTGCGTTGATTATCGCAAATTGAATCAGGTCACAAAGTTCGATGCTGAACCGATGCCTTTGTTAGAAGATCTACTGATTAGACTTTCTAATTCTAGATTCTTCACTAAACTTGACTTGTCTAAAGGTTATTGGCAAGTGCCTTTAGCAGAGCATGCCAAACCTCTTACTGCTTTTTCTACACCTAGGGGTCTATTTCAATGGAATGTTATGCCTTTTGGTCTCATGAACGCCCCTGCCACTTCGTTCGCATGATGCGTCGAATTCTGTCACATCGTTCGGATGTCATCGCATACTTAGATGACATCTGTCTCTTCAGTGATACCTGGGAAGATCACTATTTAGGGTTATATGACTTACTGTCCACTCTACGTGAGAATAATTTGACAGCGAAACCTTCTAAAGCTTTTGTTGGTTTTGTGAAATCTCTTTCCTGGGTCATCGTGTTGGTCATGGTCTCTTGAAGACAGAAGACCACAATACTTCCAAAATACTGAACATCTCTGTTCCTAAAACGAAGAAACAAGTTAGGAGTCTCTTAGGTTTAATTCAATTTTATGGGAGATTTATTCCAAATTTATCTTCGATCATGGCACCTCTCTCAACATTGTTGAAGAAAGGTTCGCCTAATCTGGTCCGTTGGTCTGAAGAATGCCAATCTTCACTAGACCAAATCAAGAATATATTTTTCTTCTCCTCCCATCTTAAGATTACCTACTCTTGATAGGACTTTTGTTCTTCGGAGTGATGCTTCATCCACTGGGATTGGAGCAGCACTGATGCAAGAATATGCAAATACTCTGCATCCTGTTATGTACATTTCTAGAAAACTAAATGCGGCAGAGAGGAACTACTCGGTTTTAGACCGTGAGCTGTTAGCGATGGTTTGGTCAATTCTAAAGCTACAAAGATTCCTCCTGGGCGCACATTTCATTCTAGAGACTGATCAGAAAGCTCTTACAGCTATTCAGACTAAGAATTTGAAGAGTTCGAGATCCACCGATATGCTATAGCTCTTCAACCTTTTCACTTCACGGTACGAGCTATCCGTGGTGCGGATAATGTGATGGCTGACATTTTGTCTAGATGCCCACATGCCTCCAACTAATACTTCTGTCCTATATTTCCATATATTACAGAGTCATAACACACCTATATTTCTACAATAGATTAGCACATCTGTACTTACTTTATATGTACACACTATCGTGCTTTGTTGTCATCTTCTTCTGTTCGTTTTTTTTATATGATAGAGGAGGACTGAGTAGTTAATATAAGGGCCGTTAGTTTACTAAACAGCCACAATTATTAATAATGTATTGTACCTTATGAAGCATATTAGTTATTAATTAGCATTATATTGCTTGTACTTTCTCAGAATGTCATTGTTGAGCTGAGGACTTACCTTACTAGTATCAAGCATGACGAGTTCTAGATTGTGTACTTACCCTCGGAATACCAGAGCATATGTCCTGGATCGTCATGTAGTTTAACTTTACTATGTACTTATGTCATTACATGTCAAAGAATGTACTATTTAAATTTTCCTATCAGATTTGTACATCCATTTTTAAAGACAATATTAGAGTATGCTGTTTAATGATGATTATGGTAACTTGCATACGTATATTGTGTTTACATGCTAACGTGATGTGTGTTGGTGACACCTCCCCGATGTGAATATTTTTTGAGACATATTTATTTTTCTGTTGAGGTATATCCTCACCAGACACTCTATAATTAGCCTATTGTTTGGCAATTTAATTAATTATCAGCGCATAATTCGTGCGTTTTGAGCCGCTTATCGCTTGCTCTTTGATATTTAAAAAAAAAAATATGTTCCACATTTTTTTTTTATCGGGAGGAGGTGGTGATATGTTGCGTGATAAATTCTCGCAACATCGTTTTATTTCAATATCTGTTTTATAACGCAAGGGCAACAACTGCTTGAAATCTATAGTCACTTTTTCTCGGTAAGCATTTGTCTTCTCGCGTTGGTATCGAATGCAGTTAAGTTTGAGCTGTGGTCATTTTGCGCTGGACTGCGCATGACTTGTCTTGTTGTTTGGTCGATCGGTTTCCGCCCACCACTAGTGGAGTGAGCGATTTGGAATGGCGAAAGAGATGCCTCGTTGAAGAGGGGATCTCCGCTATTTTTTTGTTCTGTCAGGGATGTGTAGTCCTCTTAATGGATATTTCGTTTATTCGAGATAATACCTCTAGTGTTTTCCCACATGCCGGGAGGCGTGATATTTCTGTGTATTTCATGAAAGCAAGGTAAATTAACATTTTCATTAACTCTATCGATTTTGGGTCGTGAGCGATTTCGATTCATAGCCTGTCTGCGAAAGTCGTCGTCACGAGATGTTTTTTCCCAGCTCACATGTCGCTGTATTGTGCTGCATCGGTTGATGCAGGTCCCAAGGACTATTACTTGCTACTTGGTTACCTGAACTAGGTTTTGAAAAACCTTTGTTATCTAGAGGATATTTTTGAGGACAACTGTTTTGATGTGTGCCTACACATTTGCGTAACCATTTTGTCACTGTGGCGTCCACAATAAATAATGAAAAAAAACGTCAACGGCTGTTTACAAAATTGAAAGAATCATTGACATTATAACGACCGCGTTTGAGTTTTATAGCTGACGTCCATTTCCAGGTTGGAATATTGCCCTCCTGTTATTTTTGTATGTATGAACATTGTGACTATTGTGTGAACACACATCTAGCTGGCACTACTACACGAAAACCAGACATGCGGCCATACCATCCATCAATCACAGCCTTATGGGTCGTCCCACTGTGTCATTGTCAACTATATTTGCTCAAAGAATCTACACTGTCGGTGTCCCGATTGGTATACAAATCAGATCATCCCAAATGTGAAAGAGGTTTTTGAGGAGAAACAAGAAAAGAAAACTCGAAAAGTTGAATCCTTCCGGATTCTACTGGACTATATGCACCATCCTCATTCGACCAATTGAGACGGATACATCCAATGGAAATGCAGTTGATGCGCAATTTTAAAGTAATGTTTTTTCTGAACACTCCTCTAAGTAGTTAAAGACAGCACTGATTTCAAGTGCCTTATTGACATCAGGGTGCTTACTAGTAAAATAAGCTTTTAACTTTAAAGATGATGGTACATGAAAGAAGTCACATGTCATCGTTTATTGGTTTTTGGCTGAAGTGATGAACCGAAAGCTATGGTGGGCCCAAGTTTTCCAAAAAGCCCTTAATCTCAAAGGACTGCTGCTTTATGTTAGCTGGGATGCTTGGACCACCCAGTCGTCACAAGAAATAATCTTCAACAAGGCTTGGAATAGATTGCTTGGGTAAAAAAAAAAGGAGGAAATTGAAACTACTGCAGTGGACACAAATGATGGATTGTATAAATGAAGTTGTGGAACTGTTTTCAAGGGCAATGCCCGGATTTTCGACTGTGACAAAGATATATGCCACATGTGGCTAAAAGATGATAATGATTCTGGTTTTCAGTTTTTGAATGACGAAGAAATTTTGTCTTTTGTGAAAAAAGAAAAACCAATACATGTAGTGACCGATGACGAAGACTCCTCAGAAGTACATGATGTACTTGTAGATTATGAAGAAAACCCAAAACGTCGACCAAGTCCTGAAGAGGCCTTTATAGCACTAGAATCAGCGATGGCTTGGTACGAGCAAGAAGATGACAGCTGTCCTACACAGCTTCTGCTGTTGAAGAGAATGCGGGACTTAGCAACCAAAAGCAGACTATCCAGTTTGGTGCAAAAGAGGATTCCTCATTATTTTAAATAGTGGGCTACATTTGTGCAAGTACATGTATACGTAAGTTGTGCCTGGTTTTGAATCAGTTTGTAATGTTATTTTGAAAACATTTCTCTTTCTTAAAAAAAAAAAAAAATTAATACAAGTAGTACATGCACTGCAGTGTAATGAAAAATTTTGGTGATACAGTGATCTAATACAGTGTGGGTATTATTATTACAGTACAAGTAAAACTGTTTTATAGTGTATTTTCCTTGTGATGGTTAATTATTTTTAGAAATATGTGTACATGTATTCGATACATTACGTAATCCAATTATCCGAACATTTGATTATCCGAACGATGCTCGGTTCCATGGGGTTCGGATAAATGGAGTTCTACTGTATTTGAATCGTGGATGATACATTCATGTAGTAGTGAAATATGTATTGTTTCAACCCAAGGTGAATGTTTATTCACTTTACATTGTAACTAATCGCCGATCCTTACACTACTGACTGAACGCGTCAATGTGGATCGGTAAACATATACAAAAGTTAATTAAAATCGAACTTCATTTCATAGCCATTACCGGTAATGAAATTATGTTATAATGGGTTTATGTAGAAACCATTAACTAATACTGATGATACATGTATAAACCATGATATTAGTGGGTTGTTCACTCATGAACAGAAGTCTCGATACCACTGCTCGATGAGAATTCATACATAATCAGGTCTCTTGACATGATCAAAAAATATGATTTCCCACAGGAATATAACATGGCCGCCTATATGAGTTGTCGCTGCACTTCACTCGTAGCAAGGTAGATATAAGCCAAAGTTAATTTATAATGTGCATATAAATAATTTCATAAATTTTCCATACAGGATTGTTTCTACAGTAACTCAAGTTAATTCACGTAGACATAACTGTGTAGATTTGAGCACTTCATCTTCGTGCACGGTACAAAACACAACCCTAGCGATACGAAGCACAATGTTCCATCTAGGTCTAATCGACTCGAGATCATCAAAATTAGGGTCTGGCATAACTGGAGTCCGAATCACACATATGAGAGCATCTCTGACAAATAGACTTGCAGAGACATAAACACTGTTAAACCTTCTCCTGAAAAAGATAGCCATCTAGCGACTATGGAAACAGGGACGAAAAACTTAAAAAAGTCCAGCCTGAATACAAACTGAAGCTCACCACAATGCTTTGCGACATTATCGGAACTCTTCACAACCCAAAAAACTACGAAAACCTTGAAGCTAAATTCTGGCAAAAGACTTGATAAAGTCCGACCTGAAATAAAGTATACTTGAAACCGAGAGGGCTTTCACAAACAAGTTAGTACAATAATTCAGAAACATAACAAGCAAAATTAAATCTAAATTCTGGCCGCAATCTAAGAAAGAACGGACATGATTACAATAGCCATTCGCCGGATCAATCGTATCAAGAACGATCACCAAATCAGCAAAAATGGAATCAATCAGAATTATCTTAGCTTTACCAGAGTTGGAAGATTTGAAAATACATGAAATGGAGTAAATGCTAATTAATGCAAACAATTTCTTCTGGTAAATAGCCATAATCCGTATGTAATATTTCAAAATCAATGTTACGCAACATTTAGTCCTTCCAGTGATTGTACATATTATTCGCATCTGAGACAGATTTTTGAACAAGCATTTAAAGTAACATAACATAGACCAAAATGTTGGCTGGTTATATCATTTATCAGGGATACTTTGAGAGGTAGCTCAAAGTATAATAAAGCCATGTGGATAACATATACCTGACAAGAAAACAATTATGATGGTTGTCAGGGGCTTTCATTGTTTTAAGAAAAATTTCAGAACTTGACGAAGACGGCTATCGTCTTCAGACTTTAAAATAAAAATTATGATGTTACCTGAAACTGTGATTGCAATTTCTTGTGGGAAATTGCAAAGATACAGTCCCTTATGATTGATTTTTCACGATTGGGTATGAATGACTGAGAACGGTCAAAGTTCTCTGTTTTATGAAGGACTTATGGACTTAATACTTAGAGACAAAGTCATGTCGTCTGTCAATGAGTCTTTCCTTGCTTTCCTTCATGAACGTAAACCTAAAACAATAAAAGAAATGGAAGATTTCTGTTGCCATAAACATACGTAACTGCGCGCACCCACTTGTTAACCATGTGGTAACTCTAAGGTAAAAGAAGGTTTATGGCCAGTTGTATTTTCGGCAGCTCCTTATGGCCATAAAAAACTCTTTAGTGTGTGATGTCGTAGATTCCAACAAAATTTTGATAGAAAGAGTAGCGGTAATTTCTGTCAAAATCATGGAAATCAATTTCATGGTGATTCTTCTTCGAAGAATTGGAGACAACCTGATAGTGGTCGTTACTATCACCCTAATAATTATAGGCATTTCAAAAGAGGATATGGTAATAGAGGTTATTCCTGCCGAAGACCTCAGAACCAAACAAATAGATGTTCGCATCAATGTGAACATGATAGTAATCGTGGAAACTGGAATTCGAACCAGGATAACAATTACAATAGAGACAATAATAACTGCAGAGATAATAATAACTCTGATAACTTCAGAGGTAATAGTGGTCGGGGTAGATCTCAACACAAAAAAAAGAGATATCAGCAGGCTAATGCTGTACAACAGGAAACTGAGGGAGCCTGTAATCATGTTGTTGATAGTAAAAACTTTGACGCTGTCACTGGTTCTGCTTTTGACTTTGAGAGAGCAAACAAATGCCCCCAATGCAGTACTTTATTCGAACCGGGTACCATAACTACTTTGAGTTGTGGTCACCCACTTCCCGCTCTTCCTGCTGCTGTTGCGCATGACGGGAGGGTTTCTTTAATCCTACATAGGGGTCTTGTTAATGATACTCCGGTCTCACTACTTTTCGATTCCGGATGCACCACTATTGGTGTTAGACAATCGCTTGTAGATCCATCTTGTGCTACAGGAAGGGTTATTAAATGTGTCACATTTGGCGGCACTCTAGAAAAATATCCTACTGCTGTAATTCGCATTGCCAACCTTTCTTTACTGGAGATGTGCATGCTTGTCTCTTACCTAATCCTATTGCGGACCTTATTATTGGTCGTATTCACGGAGTTAGGGAGTGTACCCCACAGCAGATTGCTGCTTGGGAAGATAGTAACATGCAAGCTACAAATGCAGTAGTTACAAGAGCACAAGCTCTACAAACACCCGAAACTTCACTGAATAGTGATAATGAAGTTGATAGCCAAGATAGTCACTTTCACAATTTGTATTTCACTCGTGACTCTTTCATAAAATTGCAAGAAGAAGATCCTTCTTTAAAAAAATTCTTCATTCTTGCGAAGAAAGGTGATCCGAATCAGGATACAAATAGAAAATCTTGGATTGCAATGAGAAACGGCGTACTTGTACGTATGGTACAAGATTCGACTACGTCGGCACATTCGCAAATTCTTGTTCCCAAGAGCATGAGAGTGCAAATATTACAACATGCTCATGACTCGCAATGTGCTGGACATATGGGTTTTTCCCGTACGAAGTCGAGAGTCCTTGCGGCTTTCTTTTGGCCTTTTGTCAATAAGGACATTCGTATTTACTGCCGATCATGCAAGGTATGTCAGGAGGTCAAATCTAGAGGACCACGACATGCTGCGCCTATCCAGGCTGCTGACATTTCTATTCGGCCGTTTCAGAAAATGGCCATAGATATTATTGGCCCTTTTAAGGTCAAGTCGGCCAGAGGACATCAGTTTTTCATTACATGTGTCGATATGTGCACACGTTGGCCAGAGGCTATTCCTCTTAAGAGCATATCTACTACAGATATCGCAGATGCTCTTTGGTTGATATTTTCTCGCTTGGGGTTCCCCAGAGAAATATTGTCAGACCATGGCACTCAACTCATATCTGACACTATGTCACAGGTAATGTCTACCTTACATATTGAACGATCTCTCAGTAGCATCTATCATCCTATGTCTGATGGGTTAGTTGAGCGTCTGAATAGAACGCTCAAGACTTTGCTTGGTAAGATAACTGAAGATCATCCTCAAGATTGGGACAGGGTTTTACCCGCGGCTCTTTTTGCCTATAGGGCGCGCGTCCACGCGGCCCTATGTCTTTATTACACGATCTCATCACTGCCGATGATATTAGCGATGAAACTCAATCCTCATATGAGTATGTCATTGCTCTTAGACAAAAGATCATTGAGGCATGTAAGCTAGCCACTGCTTCATCAGAAATTGCTAAAGAGAAGGCAAGGCAGTTTGCTAACAAGAATAGATGTCTACGACAACTTTGTCCAGGTGACAAAGCATTCGTCCTACTCCCCAGTAGGGAAAATAGACTTCTTATTGCATGGAAAGGTCCGTATGCAATAGTCTCTCGGATTTCCGATGTTGACTATGTGGTCGATATTGATGGAAAGCATAAACTTTCCACATAAACATGCTGACATGAGGAATCTGTTTTTTTCTGATGTTAATCTCCCTCTTCCAGTGGTTCCACTACATTCCATGGAATCTTGGAAAGATGTCTCCATTTCTCCTAATCTTTCTGTTGATGAACATCGCCAAGTCTCGTCGATGTTACAGACATTTAAGGATGTTCTAACCGACATCCCTGGTCACACGCATGTCATAGAACATGACATAATTCTTACCGACAATAATCCTGTTAGGGTTAGACCTTATCCTATCCCTATACACTTTCAGTCACAAGTGGAAAAGGAATTGGATGAAATGATTCAATTGAACATAATTGAACCATCGACTTCACCATATTCTTCTTCCATGGTTATTGTCCGGAAGAAAGATAAGAACATACGAATTTGCGTTGACTATCGCAAATTAAATCAAGTCACAAAGTTCGATGCTGAACCTATGCCTTTACTAGAAGATCTACTTATTAGACTATCTAATTCTAGATTTTTCACTAAACTTGACTTGTCAAAAGGTTATTGGCAAGCGCCTTTAGCAGATCATGCCAAACCTCTTACTGCTTTCTCAACACCTAGGGGTCTATTTCAATGGAATGTAATGCCCTTCGGTCTTATGAACGCCCCTGCTACTTTCGTTCGCATGATGCGTCGAATTCTTTCTCATCGTTCAGATGTCATCGCATACTTAGATGATATCTGTCTCTTCAGTGATTCTTGGGAAGATCACTATTTGGGTTTATATGACCTACTGTCCACTCTACGTGAGTATAATCTGACAGCAAAACCTTCTAAAGCTTATATTGGTTTTGGTGAAATTTCTTTCTTGGGTCATCGTGTTGGTCATGGTCTCTTGAAGACAGAAGACCACAATACTTCGAAAATATTGAACATCTCTGTACCTAAGACGAAGA
This sequence comes from Oreohelix idahoensis, assembly GCA_024509875.1. Taxonomy (NCBI): domain Eukaryota; kingdom Metazoa; phylum Mollusca; class Gastropoda; order Stylommatophora; family Oreohelicidae; genus Oreohelix; species Oreohelix idahoensis. The sequence continues at coordinate 11,102 of JAMPIV010009743.1, forward strand.
AACAAGTCCGTAGTCTCTTGGGGTTAATGCAATTCTATGGGAGATTTATTCCGAATCTATCTTCGATAATGGCACCTCTTTCAACGTTGTTGAAGAAAGGGTCGCCTAATCTGATTCGTTGGTCTCAGGAATGTCAATCTTCCTTAGACCAGATTAAGAGTATACTTTCTTCTCCTCCCATCCTAAGATTACCTACTCTTGATAGGACTTTTGTTCTTCGAAGTGATGCTTCATCCACTGGGATCGGAGCAGCACTTATGCAGGAATATTCACAAATTCTGCATCCTGTTATGTACATTTCTAGAAAACTAAATGCGGCAGAGAGGAACTACTCGGTTTTAGACCGTGAATTGTTGGCTATGGTTTGGTCTATTCTCAAACTACAAAGATTCCTCCTGGGCGGACATTTCATTCTAGAAACTGATCAGAAAGCTCTTACAGCTATTCAGACTAAGAACTTGAAGAGTTCGAGATCCACTCGATATGCTATTGCTCTTCAACCTTTTCACTTCACGGTACGAGCTATCCGTGGTTCGGATAACGTGATGGCTGACATTCTGTATAGATGCCCACATGATTCCAACTAATACTTCTGTCCTATATTTCTATATATTACAGAGTCATAACACACCTATATTACTACAATACATTAGCACATCTGTCTTCACTTTATGTGAACACATACTATCGTGCTTTGTTATCATCTTCTTCTGTTACTGTTTTTAACATAACAAAGGAAGGCTGAGTAGACAATATAAGGGCCGAAAGTTCACTCGGCCACAATTGTTAATAATAATGTATTGTATAGTATGAAACTTAATGGCTATTAAATAGAATTATATTGGTTGTTTTTTCTCAGCATGTTATTGTTGATCTGAGAAGCTTCCTTTCTGGTGTCAAACATGGAGAGTTCCACATTGTACACTTTCCTTGGAACGACAGGAGATGTGTCCTGGATCGTCATTTATGTTTAGTTATGTAATCATATTATTAAACATTTAGATAATGTACTATTTAACATTCAATATCAGATGTGTACATCCATTCTAAGCGGTATTAGAATATGACACCGCTATTTGATTATAATGATATGAACTTGCATATTTATATTGTATTTTCATGCAAGCGTAGTGTGTGTTGGTGGCACCTCCCCGATATGTTTTTTTTTCGAGTCAGATTTTGTCTGTTGAGAAATATTCTCACCAGACACTTTATGTGTCAATTTAGCCTCATATTTGGCAGTGCAACTAGTTATCCCCGCATAATTCGTGCGTTGTTAAACCGCTTTTGGTTTTATTCTTGGATATTAAAAAAAAAAATGTTGCACATTTTTTTTTATCGGGAGGTTGCGGTAATGTTGCGCTAAACTTGTCGCAACTTATTCTGACTATGTATTCTGACTACGTATTCTGACCATGCATTCTGACTATGTATTTAATTTTTTAATGCATGGGAAGTAACTCATGGAATCGTAGTCACTTTTATTTCTTCAGTGGTCTAATCGTGATAGCATCGGCAAGCAGTTGTCTAATTTTGATAGCGACGGTTGCCGATAGTTTGTGTGTTAGCGATTTTAAGTCATAACCATGTATGGAGCGTTTTCCTAGAAACAGTTGGCAACTTGCGATGTCATTTCCTTTTAAGGTTCGAAATCTTCAGACGAACATCGTAGAACATTCTTCGTTTCGTAAGTTAGCTGAGCTGTATTCGATTCGCGTGTTCTGCGCATGTCCTAGTTTGTGTCATTGTTTTGAATGATTTCCGCCCAGGTCAGACTGGGCAGAATTGCTGGTGAAGCGAGACGTAGTTTTGCGCTAGCGTCTTCGCTTATATTATTCAGGAAGGAGTCCTCATCATTGTTGTTCCTTTTTTGAGATGATATATCTCTATGCTATTCAAAGTGCCGGGAGGCCTATGTGATTTATGTGATTTAATTCCTGATGAACAGGTAATTGAATTGTTCTGAGTAACTTTATCGCCATCTTGTGATGTTGACATTTTTGCCTAGCCTGCCTTATTAAAGAGTCTATGATATGACAAGTTTGCTCAGCTCACGATCCACTTATATTGTCACGCATCGATTGATGCCTGTCTTAAGGACCATTTGCTTCCTGAACTTTATTGATGGATCTAGGTTTGATACCTTTGTTGTTTAAGGAACATAGAGGACGATAATGTGACGCTCAAAAGACATGCCTGTCTTGTTGAGGTCGAATATAGGAGACTAGATTTAATCTCCCATTTGATATCTACTAGCTATGATGGAAAGGGAAAGCTTACCACCTGACTACATGCACAGCTGTTTATGATATCCTAAGAAGGCATATAATGTACCATTATTATTGATGCTGTCTGCTGTTCCTGCTGTATTGACTACGTCGATGATATTATGACTATTGTATTATACCTGTGATGTTACTACATGAATCCTGTCATTGTGGCGTACACATTATATGTTACCAACAACATCACTTGCTGTTCAACGATTTATTGACTTTACTCGTTTATGATTTGATGTGACGTCCATGTCTGATACTTGACTCCATAAACATGTCACACATAAACCAGACCACGACACCATAAGATCTTGCCTCATCATCCTTGGTGTCTGAGGGCGATAACCCTCCATGTTGAGTGGTACTACTACCGAGACACATCAACACTTTATAGCTCCACATCAACATATCCAGTAGAGTACTGCTACACACCTCTAAATAGACACTCTACATATATCTGGTGGATTCTAGCACTCTACACACCCGTTGGCACTTGGCGCAGGATTTCACGTACCTGATAATATCAGAGTTTATTCCTGGCCACCAATAGTGAGTTTGTATTCGCTGATTTGTGGCGTTCTGTCCCATATGTCCGCTAAAGGGAAGAAAGTGCCCCATTTCTAAGATTTGGCTTCTGTACTGTTTCGGTACTAGGAGCTGATTAAAACTTTATTCAGGTTTGCCCGTTCTGCGATAAAGTACGCCATCTTTAGAAAAAAATGTCCCCGTGTTGTCTAGGGTCCTTAGCCATGGGCAGTTTCCTAAAGCAGGGTGCCAAGGTAGGGTCCTTTTGTTGCACCTCTTTAAGTTCCTTAGGTAACAAATTTGGCGCAGGCTACTGTTCCTTCTTGGTTTGCCCTCTTGTGGTTACTACTGCCACAATCGGCTCTTCCGGTTTCTCAATAAACACATATCTACCGCCAAGTATGCCTGAGTAGATACCTCTCTCCCTCAGGTTGAGAATCATTGACATCAATTCTCCCCTTGCGAGACTGTTAGCAAACATCCGATGCGTTTATGCTCGGTGTGCTCGCTCTGATCATATGTCCCGTGCTCAGGGGTTTTCCCTTTGTCACCTTGACCTTTCTGACCGCGTTGCCATGTAGGATCGTTGGGTTGATCAGACTGTTTGTTATTGTTGGGGTACTTGTTTTTGTAGAACTTAGATTTTTCTGGAGGGGGATTCTGGGGTCCAGTTTCTCTGTGGTTATGCTGCTGAGAAGAATGGGAAGATTGATCTAGATTATTCTTTCGAGAAGGCTCTTCTGTCGGTTTACGTTTTGTGGCCGGCAGTTCTGCCAGCGCATTGTGATATTGCTCAGACTTTTCTAAAATGCCTTCCAGCTTTTCTGCTCCCTGCTCAGCTAAAAATCTGCGGGTGTCACTCGACAAAGTATTCTTTATCTGTTCAGTTAAAACAAACTCCTCAAGTCCTTCATAGGTAGAGGCGAGCTGTGAAAGCTCCATACACTTTGTCAAGTATCCCTTCAGACGAGAAGAGAACTGCTGAAAAGTTTCAGAGCTCTCCTTTCTGCTGTTACGGAACAGTTGCAAAAATTTGCGAACGTTCATTTCAAAGCGTTCCAGTAAAGCTTTCTTCAACACGTCGTAATTGTCTTGTTGGCTGCTTTCCAGTTTTGAGTATGTATCATACCCTTTCTCTCTTTCCATCTGCTGCCTCTCCTTCTCTTTTTCGTTCGCCCTGCGGATTTCCATTTCCTCATCAATCTTTTTCTGCTATAATAGACGGTCTTTCGCTTCTTTCCTCTTCGCTCTATCTTCCTTCTCTCTAGCTTCATATCTGTCAAGTTCATCCCTGACAAAAGTTTTTGCTACTTTTCCTTGCAATCCCTCTTTCTTTGCTTCCTCTTTGAGCATCTGCCTAAGCTTTGCACGCTCTGCCATTGCAAATATGTGACTGAGACTTACTCGAGAAAGAAGTAAGAAAAGGGATACCCTGGTTCCCTACCACTTACGAGAAATTAAAAAACAAAAAATAAGATGTTATTTAACTGGGATACCTCCTCCTTATATTAGTTATCTAACTATCGCTGCTATTAATTTGCAGTTAAGCTCCTAATGCAGACGATAACGCCAAATAAATGGTAGAGGATTAATCAACTAACCAAAACTAAGTTGCTAAATTGGAAACCAAAAAAAATTTCCTGGCAAAAATTTAAGGAGGAAAAAAAATCCCTTAATATAAGTCCATTATCAAGTTCACCCCTGAAGTCAGTTATTGTAAGGGAGGCAATTTACTGGACTAAATAGTCTGAACGCGGTCCTTAGCTTAGCTCAAAACACCTTCTGCTTAAAAATTAAAACCCTGTGATTGTTCCACAATCACATACTACCAGCGGCTTTGTATTACAAAATCAATACATAACATATTCCGACAAAAAATCACCCTGTAAATCAATTGTACATATAATCTAACAATGCTGTGGAAAACAATAGCTATATTTGTGTGGTCAGCAAGCCAATATACAGATCGTTTTGTCTAGGGGATAGTGTTACGCACAGATTTTTTCTGAGTCAATATAAATTTTTCTGAGTCTTATTTGTACACTTTAATTTTTGTGATCAAAGGTTCATAACTCTTGATTAGCGGAGGTTACATTTTACAATTGTTGTTACCTTCTCTTGTGTCTTAACCTGACCGTCGGTTTATTATTAGACCCATGTCTGGTTGTTTCCTTATATGGCTAGAATATGTCATCTTTTCTTGGAATGTTTGTAACCTGAGTTGAGGTTTATTCTCTGTCCATATAAGGCTCGTTTTGGTCAAGTATCTTTGCTTGGTATGTGTCCAACATCGGCCCGTTTGAGTTGAACTCAGGGGGTCGAGCGCTTCTGCGCATGTGTAGAATTTAGGGCGGTTTGAGAAAGACTTCCGTCCGGGAGTCCCGCAGTTGTTACGAGCAGAGCAGGACGCATTTTCAGCGTCTGTGATCTTTTGATGGGGAATTGGTAGTCCTCGTGTGTGTTAGTTTATCTAACGAGGATTTCCCTACATGATTCTAAACGCCTGGAGGCGTGTGTGTTGTGGTGTTATTTCCGAAGCAAGGTAAATGCTCTCCTAATATTGAAATCTGTAGTCAGCTTAGATTTTTGACATTGTCGTTCTCTGCTCGCTCACTATCTACAGGCAGGAGAGGCTCTTCTACTAGGAAATACACCCAGGTATCCTCATACCTTAGATTTATATGTATACGGGTCACTCTAGGCCCAGAGAACAGTTTCTATGCTCCTTTGAACTTCGCTATGTCAGCGATTATACCTTCATCAAGGTTAGACTTAGAAATGCCTACAAAGGTCAACTTGAACTGTACACATAAACCCGCCATTCCCGTGCGGCCTGTGGTAGACTTATTTACACACCTGATCTACTAGTATCAGAGTGGAGTTTGTTACACTCATAGAGTGATGATATGGAGCTGAGGCTGTTGTAAGCTGGAATTATCGAGATCAGCTTACATGATATATGCATGATTGACTGAAGAACTTTGTTTATGCTGATTACTATGTCCTGCAGTGTTTGTGACTTATACATATTGATGTCAACGTACTTGTCATTGTGGCGTCCTTAATAAATGATGGAAAACGTCACCAGCAGTTCATATTTCTATGACTTACACGTCGTGAGTGAATGTGATGTCCTCATGACCCAAGTACTGTAGACCTGTGGAACTTCATCTCATCTATACTCACAGCAAGCAACAGACCAGACAAGACACCTTACTTCACAGTCTTCGACATCCCTGGTGTCTATGGTGGTATATTACACGGCTACATCTTAGCAACAACATTAGACTTACATCTACTTTCTAGTAGCCAGTAAAATCCACCGTTACAGATAGTTATTTTTTAAAGATACAAAATCTCACGAGACAATCACGCTCTTTCTCTATCTAGACTATAAAGATTATAAGATCAAAATCCCGGTAAACGAGAAATTTTCTGTCTTACTTGCTCAGGATTTGAGTTCAATTCCCGGAAAACGAGCACCCATTTGTCGTAGATTTTTGATAGGGGAATTAAGACATAGATTGGTCCCTTCTGTATAGAGTAGAACAGGTGATAGCTCAGGGAGAGGTAATGTAAAGAAAATAGATTTTTACGAGTGAGATGGTGGAAACTAGTTAGAGTCTGTCCCTGAAATCGAGAAACGTCTCTCCTTCAGCCTATCTCTGCAACAGAACTTAGTTTGTCAGACAGTCTACTAGAATATATAGTAATATGTATATCACCACTCACATACACACACACACACATAAGTGACGAGAGTTAGACGCACAGACGTGAAAAACTACATCAATGGATTAGGGATCTTTTGGGACAAGCTGACCGACATGCGAAATAAAGTTTTTGTAAATGTTATTTATCATAAAGAAACTTTACAACAGCACTATTTTGAATATCAAATCAAATACAAATAAACATAGGTTAATGAATTAATTAAAGAGTTAGACTCATATGTGAAATCCTCCCTCCCTCTGTGGAGACAAGATCCCGTTAGAAGAGAAGTTATTAACCCCCAAAAGAGTCAAAAGGTGTTTACGCTATGGTCTAGAATTTCCCTCTACAGTAAAGAACAGAGCTATACATTAATCTATTCTGAAAAGGAAACAATATTAGCAAAAAAAAATTTTGCATCATCAAAATATTACAAAGAATTTATACGATCAAAGAACCACTCATTCCTGCTTTCTTTCTATCCATACAACAGTGGCCACGGACATTCGTTCTTACCTACAACTTGATTTTCACCTTCTGGCGCAAACTTTAGGACACACACATACAGCACATCCAGTGTTCTTTTGGCAAAAATCACAATTTTTCCGTGGAGCGTTCTCTTTACAACTATATATTTCCTGGATTACTGTTTATGTCACTTCAATCAGTTCAGGTAATATGTCACAGTGCTCACAGTGTCAGAATCTTGAGGTTTCCAGTACTTAGGAAATTTCAGGTCGGCAACTTCTCTCAGTATAAAATTCTTGGTCACACCACAAATGATAAAAACGTCGGAAATGTTAATGTTTGTAATGTTTCTGCCACATGGGCTAAATGTAAATGAGATTTATGGAAAGAAATATAATCTGGCTCGATAGGCCCAGTTACAGCATTTAGTCTTAATGTCCTTTAGGTTGGTACTCTGTCTCTTTCTGGATGCAAACACAATGCCAGGACAGGTTTACCTTGAAGACCCACGTATTTAAGTACAAAAATGTTCTTTCTTATGGTTATTCTCAGATATACACTGAAGCCGCTGGTAAGTTTTAGGGTATGACCCAAATACTGTATAAAGAGAAAAACGTACAAAATACTTAACCAATATACAGTATTATTCACAATCCTATCCTACCTCGCGTAAAATATAATATATTCACTTCGGTTATTAATTTAAATTAAAAACTATAAGCTTAGAGCTTGTCTCATCGTTTAAAACTTCCGTGAAATAAATTCTAGTCATTTTAAAAAATCAGTCATCCTGAATTAGAAATAAATACATATTTCGTCAATACTCATGATGAATCAGTGCATTTACTTAGTTGGTTAAAATATTCTCTGACTGGTTATTAGCAGTTACTTAAATTTATTTCATAGCTGGAAAAGTTTAGCTAGAATTATTATTTATTCTGCTAGCCACTGTAACACAGTAAAATCTTAGAGAAAATCACTGACGGACCTAACTAGTAAATCACTCTGCACAAAATCTAGCAAAATATAATCGACGATTTATCCCTAAAATCACTCAAAACTACTGGTATAGTATTTACCTTCACACAAACTTCTACTCGACTATCTCCAACGATAAACTAAGAAACTATCCTAAAACCAGGGGATTCTAGAAATCGCCGCTAGATGTCTTTAAAAGCTGAGGAGTACTGAGTGAATTTTAGTAGAGATGATCTAGTACATATATATCTGAAATCAAAGAGGCTATTACACTATTTACCGAAACCAGACTCAGCCAGATGTTCGCGCCTACGGTGAATTCAACGTTCGGATGTGCAAATCACATTAGGAGCCGAAAACCAGAACCCCTATTCATTCTTAGATCAAGCATCGCCAATTCGCTAATCAGTGTGAGTTTCCTTCGTCTCTCTGTTTGTCTGGCCATTTCTAGCGAGCAGTGTCTTTGATCTCGACGTTCTCACCGTGGTTTAATTACTCACTAGCGAGCAGATTTACAAGGGGAGTAATAAAAATTTCCTCCCTTGGTTCCAAGATTATCTCCACCTAGATCGCTGTCTGATCCCATTACAACGATCGCCGATCACTGGTGTAAAATAGTACAGCTCACGTCGGCTAATAGTCTGCTCGTAAGCATACATCAAAGAGAATATAGCGAACCGCAATAAAATATGCGTGCTAATGAGAAAAAGGGACAGATCTGAGAATGTATAGAATGGTTTGGTTATAACCAACAGGCGTAGGCGAAAGCACAAGTAAGAGAAAAGAGTAGATAAAGAAATAGATAATATGAAATCTATTTACATAATCTGTCACAGACGTCCCCGCTTAAGATATGGAACCATTCCATGTCTACTTTATGGAAATAGATTTCCTATATCAGTAGCTTCTGGGTGACTGTTATCCTCATCCTCTCATCTTCCCCCTCTGTCTCTGTCCAATTCCTGCTCATGAAATCTGCTCCAACGTTTTCTTTTTCTCTGGAATGTATTCCGTTTGCGTTTGAAAGAGTGTCGCCGAGTTTGACATTGCTGAAAGATTCCGTGTGTTTGCAGTGGAATTTCACTGCGACTATCCTCATCTTCGTCAGTTTTGGCGATCGCCAGGAGATGTTCGGAGGACGGCACCGGTCTTTCCATGTATTTTTTTAAAACAGATTTACATGGTAAACCTTCTCCTTTCCTTTGATAGAGATCTGGTAGTTAGCCCTTGAGATCTTTTTAAGAACGGTAAACGGCCCTTGCCATCCGATACGTAGTTTGTTGTTCCCAGTTGGGAGTAGCAACAAAACTTTGTCTCCTGCTTGCAATTCTCTTTCTTTCGCGGCTTTCCTGTATCGGTTTGCGTGCTTTGCGAGTGCTCGCTTAAGGTTGGTCGTTGCTAGGTCCCAACCTAGTTTCAACCTTTCCTTAAATTCCGACACATATTTACTGGCTGAGACAACTGTCTCATCAGTCTTCTAGTCTGTCAGCGACTGAAGTAAGGCTTCAAGCGGCCCCTTGATAGGTCTGCCGAATAAAAGCGTAGCTGGGGGAAATCCTGTGGAAGTATGTGGGGCTTCCCTGTATGTGAATAAAGCTCCAGGTATACAAAGGTCCCAATCTTCAGGTTTCTCTTGTCCCAGTTTACATAGCATCATGTTGAGGTTTTCGTTGGCACGTTCTACTAACCCACTTCCGGCCGGATTATAAGGGCTTATGTAGATGTGCTGGTTCCTCAAGATCTTAACGATCTCATCCATTAACAGGTTACGGTATGGGGATCCATTATCCGTCAACACTTGTTGAGGGAATCCCAACCGAGTAAAAATCTGCACTAGGGCTTCTGCGACATGCTTGGCATCCGCGCATGTTAGCGGTATAGCTTCTGCCTATAAAGTGCATGTGTCGACTAAGGTCAGGATGAACCTGTTCCTTCTTTTAGTCCTTTCTAAGGGTCCTAAAATGTCGATCACCACCCGTTCAAATGGTGTCCCCACTACTGGAATTTCACCCATGGAAACTGCGGGTGTCAAATGCATGGGTGCCACCCGTTGGCACTTGGCGCAGGATTTCACGTACCTGATAATATCAGAGTTTATTCCTGGCCACCAATAGTAAGTTTGTATTCGCTGATTTGTGGCGTTCTGTCCCATATGTCCGCTAAAGGGAAGAGAGTGCCCCATTTCTAAGATTTGGCTTCTGTACTGTTTCGGTACTAGGAGCTGATTAAAACCTTGTTCAGGCTTGCCCGTTCTGCGATAAAGTACGCCATCTTTAGAAAAAATGTCCCCGTGATGACTAGGGTCCGTAGCCATGGGCAGTTTCCTAAAGCAGGGTGCCAAGGTAGGGTCCTTTTGTTGCGCCTCTTTAAGTTCCCTAGGTAACAAATTTGGTGCAGGCTACTGTTCCTTCTTGGTTTGCCCTCTTGTGGTTACTACTGCCACAATCGGCTCTTCCGGTTTCCCAATAAACACATATCTACCGCCAAGTATGACTGGGTAGATCGGGTCATTCATAACAGCCACTTTGATCAGACCTCTGACAAAATCAGAGTGGATCTCCACCAATGAGATGGGAAGCGTTGTTGGTACATCTCCTTTAGAAACTCCACAAAGTTCGACGGTTTCTTCTGTCTCTTGACCGGGTTTGACCAGGTGACCGGGAACAATGCAATCATAAGAAAGCCCCGTGTCGAAAAGACAATAAGTTGAAGACCCGTTCAAAATAACAGTACCTCGCGTTGAAGGCCTCTCTCCCTCAGGTTGAGAATCACTGACATCAATTCTACCTTGCGAGATTGTTAGCAAACATCTGATGCGTTTAGGCTCGGTGTGCTCGCTTTGATATGTCCCGTGCGCAGGGGTTTTCCCTTTGTCACCTTGTCCTTTCTGATCGCGCTGCCATGTAGGATGGTTGGGTTGATCAGACTGTTTGTTATTGGTGGGGTTGATCAGACTGTTTGTTATTGGTGGGGTACTTGTTTTTGTAGAACTTAGATTTTTCCGGAGGGGGATTCTGAGGTCCATTTTACTGTGGTTATGCTGCTGAGAAGAATGGGGAGATTGATCTAGATTATTCTTTCGAGAAGGCTCTTCTGTCGGTTTATGTTTTGTGGCCGGCATTTCTGCCAGCGCATTGTGATATCGCTCAGACTTTTCCAAAATGTCTTCCAGCTTTTCTGCTCCTGGCTCAGCTAAAAATCTGCGGGTGTCACTCGACAAAGTATTCTTTATCTGTTCGGTTAAAACAAACTCCTCAAGTCCTTCATAAGTAGAGGCGAGCTGTGAAAGCTCCAGACACTTAGTCAAGTATCCCTTCACACGAGAAGAGAACTGCTGAAAAGTTTCAGAGCTCTCCTTTCTGCTGTTACGGAACAGTTGCAAAAATTTGCAAACGTTCATTTCAAAGCGTTACAGTAAAGCTTTCTTCAACACGTCGTAATTGTCTTGTTGGCTGCTTTCCATTTTTGAGTATGTATCATACGCAGACCCTTTTAGGGCCTGGGAAAGTTTCATACACCAACGCGACCTCTCTAAACCATACAGAAGTGCCATTTTTTCAAATTTTTCTAGATACGTGTCAATCTTCTCATTAGGGCATGGAAAAGATTCTAGAGCAAAAGACATAGCAGTGAGTTGAGGAGATTGAGTGTTAGAAGGATCAGTTAAAGAAGAATGAGGAGAAGACTCTCCATTGCTGGAGGTAGAGGCAGCCCCACGACTTTGGAATTCTAGAGCCTTAAGAGCCAGTTCGTGCTGTCTCTCTTTTTCTCTTTCTTCCCTCTCCTTCTCTCTTTCCTCATGCTGTCTCTCCTTCTCTCTTTCCGTCTGCTGTCTCTCATTCTCTCTTTCGTTTGCCCTTCGGATTTCCATTTCCTCATCAATCTTTTTCTGCTGTAATAGACGGTCTTCCGCTTCTTTCCTCTCCGCTCTATCTTCCTTCTCTCTAGCTTCATATCTGTCACGTTCATCCCTGACAAAAGCTTTTGCTTCTTCTCCTTGCAATCCCTCTTCCTTTGCTTTCTCTCTGAACATCTGCCTAAGCTTTGCACGCTCTGCCATTGCAAATAAGTGACTGAGACTTACTCGAGAAAGAAGTAAGAAAAAGGATACCCTGGTTCCCTACCACCTGCGAGAAATTAAAAAACAAAAAATAAGATGTTATTTAACTGGGATACCTCCTCCTTATATTAGCTATCTAACTATCGCTGCTATTAATTGGCAATTAAGCTCCTAATGCAGACGACTACGCCAAATAAATGGTAGTAGATTATGGTGGGTTTTGATGTTATGATTGTTGTTATATTTCCTATTGTACTGAGTGAGGTCAGCTGTGAAGGTCCCTGAATCTCTAAGGTAGAGTAAGTTTTCAGATTACCTTTCTGCTACCACCCTACGATCTCACTCAGGCTTATTCTTGACTAGTATCTCTGATAGCTACGTATAATGTCTAGGGTAATGTAAAGTATGTTGTACTGTAATGCAATGAAAACACTAAAATTATAACTCAATGAACAATGAGTAAACAAGTCACTGGTTAATTTTTTAATTAAATTACTTTTTTTTACAATTTATTAGTCCAGTACCCCAATTCTGTGTATACTGGAATATTGAAACTTCAAAATAATCAATCAAATTATATACATTAAAGTGATTCAATTTCAATATAGTATTATTCATAAATTTATGTACATGTGTCAATATATATTAGTGTCACTTTGTGTTTGCTCCTATGAATGGGGATTTGTAGGAAGAACGTTCGTTGTCATCATGATCTGAAGAATGTCTTAAAATAATTGGGAAATGAGAGTTTGTGGTTTAGTCTATCATGTGCCTGTAGACAGTATCTTATCTGTGTCTCCTCTGGTGTTCAGGGTGAAATAGAATCACACCACCAGCTTTCAATAACACATCACGTTCCGCTTTTAGCAAATACAGGGAGGTCCACCGTTACTACTGCCTCCTTTCTTCCAGTGCAGAAAATATAACAGATCTCTGGTGACCTGGGCTCACTTCGTATCTTCGATGAAACCCTGGAACAATATAAATGCGTCCTACATCACCCTCTGATAGACTCTCTCTTTCCCTAACTAAACATTTCAAATATATTCAGATTCAGCATGGTAACTACACAATGAGTTAACGTTCTTAAGTTGTTTGTTTCCCCATTCATGGTCAAATAAACTTTCAAACTACCGTTTGACACTGTCCTTGACAAAGGAAACATTTTACTTTAATATTATCAAGTCATGTACAAAGACGGTGACTTGCTGAAGAAGACGGCCAGTGGTTTGCCTGGTCTTATGTCATAAAATGTATAACACTATTCTTATTAATAATTACTTTTCTTTTTTCCCTCTCCCAATGTGTCAGTAAACCTGTCGGGCTTTACCACAACATGTTACTATATTTCCTAACAACTCTGTGAAACAACACAAAGTTTGGTGTTGACTTCCCTCTAAATAAACCTTTTCCCACATAATTTTCAGACATATTCAATAATACATACATAATAATAACGATAATGATAGTAAATGTTTTATCTCTTACCGCTTCAGTGAAATATAAACACTAATTAGTTGAATATGGCGATATATTGAAACAAATCCAGATCGCTACTAGTGCAGACTAGCAAACAAGAATGTACTCCTTTCTTGTCTTAAAACAACTTTAGTGATTGACTTCTTTTTAACAAGTGGCCCCTAATACTAACTACTACTTGGTTTTATTTCCCTCTTAGTATATTTGCCTACAGCCAATCAGGCACCGTTGGTTTATAGCGTCCTATTATCAAAACAAACTTCAAATTTCAAATCTTGTACTCTTTCCCCCCTTATACCCACCTCAGGGCAAGCTGAGAAAGAAGTAGTCGGTTCGTCCCTCTGTCTTCTGTCACTATCTCGTTTTTATGCTTCATTTCCTCAACTAACACATTTTTTTTTCTATCTTGCTAATACAAATTTGTAAACCTATGCACCCTATGCTCCTATCCCGTCCCGTTCCGTGTAATTTTTTTTCTTCAAAATATTCCACGTTAATCGAATTTTTTTTCTTTTCTTTAAACTGCCGTTCACATTCATACGAGACAACGCTTGTAGTAATACGTCACAAAAAGCGTCCAAGTGCTATCTGTCCACTACTTTAACCTTACTTTTACGTTAGAGATACGCGTGTATACGTGTTTTGGGCTGTCTCGCATCCGATCATTGTGGTAATATGCTACGAACTCGTGTCTATAAAAGGGGGTTTTCTATCGTATTTTGAAACTAAGCTACTATCTTGCCAAGCACTATCGCCTGCTCGGCGCGTGACACCAAGCAGAACCAAACGCTTGACAAAGGGTAACATTTTCTCTCTCTCTCACTGTATGCGTCCTTTATTCTTTTACACGTTTTTTATTCGTACTCTCTTGCTTTGTAGGCTAGGCTTGAAATGTGACGTAGTTTCAAGCACGCTGTAATAAAATCTAGTGGCTTTGCTAGCGAAATAATTAACTAGCATTTCCACAGCATACATTGGATTCCCGACTGGCCTAGAAGAAGCTATCAGTCAATAACACACGGGCTGTTTTATTTATTAGCATTTGGGAGTACAATTCTATGGAAATTAGCGTTTGTTTCACAGATATTACTACATACCTCCCTTCCTAAAACTTGCAATCATTGCAGGTTATTATCTGTGAGACAATTTAGCGCCAATAAGTACTATTCCCTAGGTTTTTCCTGATTTTCCTCACAAGGATGTCTACTCAGGAAATCCGCTCCCAAGTTTTCCGAACCGGGTATATATTCGATGGAAAATGTATAAGGTTGGATCAATAAAGACCAGCGCAATAGTCTAGAATTCTCATGCTTGGCCTGGGACAAGAACACGAGCGGCTTGTGATCTGTTTGTACCACAAATGACCTACCATAAAGATAAATTTGAAACTTCCTTATGGCCCAAATTAACGCTAAACACTCTTTTTCACTGGTTGAGTAGTTTTTTTCCGCTTTGTTCAACTTGCGGCTAGCGTAAGCAACTGGGTTCAGTTCTCCATCCTGTGAGGTGGTCCTCTGTAACAATGTGGCTCCTAATCCTATGTTGCTAGCATCCGTTCTCACCACAAGTTCCTGCCTTAAATCAGGTAATTTCAATATCGGTTTGCTAGTGAGTTTATCTTTTAGCTCTTGGTAGGCCAATTCACACTGCGCTAACCAAATGATTTTATCAGGTTGACCTTTTCTAGTTAAGTCTGTCAGCGGCAGCGGTGCACAAATAGAGTTAAAGTTCTTTATGTATTTTTGATAAAATCCACATAAAAATACAAAAGACCTCACATCTTTTTTTGTTTGTGGCCTCGGTGCTTTTTGCAATTTATCCAGGTTCTTGGGGTCAGGGGTCATGTTTCCCTGATATACTGTGTGTCCCAAGAATTCCAGTTCTTTACACCCCACACAACATTTGGTTGGTCTAGCCGTCAGATTTGCTTCTCTGAGCCTATCAAATAGCATATTCAGAGAGTTTATGTGTTCTTCAAATGTCTCAGTAGCAATAAGAATGTCGTCCATGAAATTGGTTATAATAATAATAATAGCCCCTTCAGTCATAACTGACTATGGGAATGCGCCCCTGAGGTGACAGCCCTCAGCTGCTTATTTTCCTGGTGCTCCTTTCGACGTTTTCTCCTCACCTCTGCTTCTTGTGTGAGCCTCTCTTCGCCCAATCTGAGGTGGCGCCGTAAATAGCATCGCCACTTAGTGCGATCGGCAGCTTCATCCTCCCATGTTGCTGGATCCATGTCCAGTGCCCTCATATCTCTCTTGCACACATCTTTGAACCTCAGCTGTGGTCGCCCAACTGTTCTCTTGCCATCTGCTAATTGTCCGTAGAAGATATCTTTTGGGATGCGACCATCTTCCATGCGGCGAACATGGCCAAGCCAGCGAAGTCTGCGCTGTCTAAGAAGCATATACATACTTTGAAGGCCAGCACGTGACAACACCTCGACATTTGTCACTTTATCTTTCCACGAGATGCCGAGGATGCGGCGTAGACACCGCAAATGGAAGGTATTGAGCCTTCTTTCTTGCTTAGCATAGGTCGTCCAGGTCTCGCTGCCATATAGGAGTGTGCTGGTGACGCAGGCATTATATACCGCAGCTTTGGTCTTCATTGTGAGTTTAGTTTCCCCAAACACGCGATGTGAGGCGGGCAAAGGTAGCTGCAGCTTTGCCAATGCGGCTGTCGATTTCTGTATCCAGTGATAGTTTGTCATTGATAGTAGACCCTAGGTATGTGAAGTGGTGCACCACTGCCAATTCATAGTTATCGATAGTGATAACTGGTGCAGCACCCACATCCTGACTCAGCACATTCGTTTTCTTTAGACTTATTGTGAGGCCAAAGTCCTTGCATGCTTTAGTGAAGCGATTCATCAAGCTCTGAAGCTCCTGTTGGCTTTGAGTGACGACTGCAGCATCATCAGCGAACAACAAGTCTCTTATAGTGACCCTTCTGATTTTTGTTTTTGCCTTCAGCCTTGAAAGATTAAACAGACGGCCATCTGACCTAGTGTGAAGGCATATTCCTTCAGTTTCATCTCTGAATGCATGTTTCAAGAGTAAGGCAAAGAAGATTCCGAAGAGGGTCGGAGCCAGAACACAGCCTTGTTTAACGCCACTTCGTATATCAAAGGGCTGTGACGTGCTTCCAGCATATTGGACTGTTCCCTTCATGCCGTCATGGAATGACTTTATCATTTCCAGCATTTTAGAAGGGCAGCCTATTTTCAGGAGGATTTTAAAGAGTCCATCCCTACTAACCAGGTCGAATGCTTTTGTGAGGTCTATAAAGGCGATATATAATGGTCTTTTCTGCTCTCTTGATTTTTCCTGAAGCTGGCGGAGAGAGAAGATCATGTCTGTTGTTGATCTGCCAGCTCGGAATCCACACTGTGACTCTGGATATATGCGCTCAGCTAACTTGTGTAGTCGCATTAAGATGACTTTGGCAAAAACCTTACCAATTTGAAATTGGTTATACATGGATTATTCAGTGGATCCAATAACTTGCGCATCATTCTGGAAAACGCACTCGGGGCGTTTTTCAAGCCAAATGGTAGCATGTTGAATTCATAATGGCCTTCCGAGGTGCTAAAGGCTAAATAATTTCGAACCTCAGGCTTCACTGGAATGTGATAATAGCCTTTGCTAAGATCCACCTTAGAAAAATATTTTGCCTTGTTCAGCCTGGCAAACAGCTGATTGGTATCAGGTAATGGATCCACCTGATTCTCTGTGACAGCATTCAGTTTCCTGTAATCGATGCACAGTCTATGTTCTCCCGATGGTTTTCTTAGCAGAACCACACTGGAACTATATGGAGACTCACTGTGAGAGATGATCCCTTCTTTCAACAAATAGTCAATCTCCTCTCTCAAAGCTTTCTCCTTTGCAAACGGAATTGTATAGGCTCTCATACAGATTGGTGTTGGGTCTATAAGTTTCATATCATATTGTAACAGATTTGTATGCCCCGGCTTATCTGTTAACACATCTGTATGTTCAATCAGAACCTTTTGAACCTGCTCCCTCTGGGCTTTAGTCAGGTGCTTACTGATCTTCACCTTGGCGTGTGTTTCGCCTGTTTTTAAGGGATACTCGTGAGAGGTGAGTGGTTCCTTTTTCATTCCAGTGGCTATCGACAAGGTCAAGAGATGTGTCTCATCCTGGATCTCTCTTTCCAGGTATTTCTTTAGGAGATTCACATGATAAATTTTTTCCTTACCTTTTTTGTCGATTTTATAATTAGTTCTAGATATCCTTTCTAGAACCGTGTATGGCCCTTGCCATCCAATTTGTAACTTGTTACTGCTGCCGGGTAGAAGAAGGAGCACCTTCTCTCCCACATTTAGCTCTCTATCTTTAGCTCTTTTGTTAAAATAAGCAGCATGTTTCTTTCTGGCTTGTCTGAGATTGTCATTTGCCAGTTTCCAGCCATTTTTAAGACGAGTGGTCAGCTCGTTCACATAGTTATATGATGAGGTAACAGTTTCCTCTGCCTTCTCATCAGTCCATGTCCTTAACAAGGCTTCCAATGGACCTTTTATTGGCCTCCCAAATAACAGGGTTGCGGGTGCCATCCCGGTTGAATTATGTGGAACTTCCCGATACGCAAACAACGCAGCGGGCAAAAATTGGTCCCATGTATCAGGTTTCTCGTGTGCCAGCTTTCTCAGGATAGAAATGAGAGTCCCATTGAACCTCTCTACCTGGCCGTTCCCTTTGGGGTGATACGGACTACAATGAAAGTGCTTGGCCTGGAAGAGCCTGAAAACTTCCTCCGTTAGTCTCCCCTTGAACTGAGAGCCGTTATCAGTCAAGATTTGGTGCGGAAAACCTAACCTTGTGAATATGGTGAGTAATGCCTCTGCCACATGCTTTGAATCTATGGATGACAGGGCTACCGCCTTTCCCCACATCGAAAAAAGTGTCCACTAGAGTGAGAATATAACTGTTCCTCCTCTTGGTTTGAGTGAGAGGTCCCACAATATCCACTGCAACCCTTTCAAAAGGGGTTCCCACTATGGGCATCTCCCCTAGAGTTGCAGGAGCAGTCCAATGCTTTGGAGCTACCCTTTGACACTCTGGACAGGATTTTACATATCTTTTTATATCTTCGGTTATCCCTGGCCAGAAGTAATGACAAGCTATACGCTGTCCTGTTGCACTGATCCCCATATGACCACTGAAAGGAATCGCGTGACCTAGTTCCAACACTTTCTTCCTATACGAAGTAGGAAGAACCAGCTGTCCGTGACCACTGGATCCAATTCCGGCCTTCCTATACAACAGTTTATTCTTCATATAGTAGTCTCCTTTCGTAGGAGGTGTATGGCACTTAGGTAATTTCTTAAAGCACTGCTTGAGTGACGTATCTTCCGCCTGTGCCTTCCTCATCTCCTCTGGATGAGTATTTATAGGTTCATCCTCCTCCTTTCGTGACTGTGACCTGGTCTGCACTGTTGCCATGATCACAGGTTTCCTGGGATTCCCCAAGAATACATAACGACACCCCAATATCAGAGGGTAGATGGGTTCGTTTATCACTGCTGCCTTGATTACTCCTTCCACATAGCGAGTTTTTACACAGATTCTAGCAATGGGAAGTGTCATGGTTGCTACGTCCTTGGTTGCGGCTTGGATCTCCACTGTTTCTGTGGTGTATTGATCAGCTTGCACCAGGTGAGAACTCACAACAGAATCAAAATCCAATCCAGTATCGTAAAGGCACCTAATGGTGACACCATTACATACAACATCTTCACAAACTGGGGGGTGATAAGGTTCCTGTTGTCCACTAGGCTTACCCTTTAATCCCTTTCTCCCCGTTTTCATTGCAGCAAAGTTAGGAGGTTTTCGAGTACACATTATGGTGTCATGATTATTTTGTTTGCACCACTTACACCATTTATTTCCCCGAGGGAAATTTTTTCTTTCACTGAATTGCGGGTTTCTATCACGTTGGTCAAACTTGGGCTTATCATAATAAGCTTTACCTTTATTAAATTTTTCCCTATGTTCAAATTTAGGTTGGTTTTGGTTTTGTGGGACTTTATTATGATCAATAGGCTTCTTCTTTATGCCTGCCATCTCAGACTGGGCTACCTGCTATCTTTCAGCCACATTTAAGATCTCCCCCAGTCTCTCAGCACCCTGTTCCGTGAGAAATTTTCTCAGGTCTGGAGCCATGGACTCTCTTAACTGCTCAGTCATAATCATTTCCTTTAAATCTTGGGTTTTTCCCAGAGCAGTCCATTTCTCCAGGTAAGTCTCCAGGCGTGCAGAGAACTGGTGATAAGTCTCCCCAGTCAACAATTTGGCATTTCTAAACTTTTTCCTATAAAATTCACTGTTCTTCTCATATCTAAGTAGAAGAGCTTGCTTAAGAATGTCATAGTTGTCTTGGTCATCTTTGTTCAGCTTGGCAAATACCTCAGAAGAGGTTCCCCTAAGCCCCTGTGATAACTTCATACTCCATCTTTCTTTCTCTAGCCCATACATGGTAGCTAGTCTTTCAAATCTAGATAAGAATGATTCAATATCATCATCCTTCTCCATAAATGGGTCTAGATGAAACTCCAATGGCTGAGTTGGAGGCAACCTGGCTTGCAGCAGAGTCGGAGGTGGATGGGCTAGTTCTATTTTCAGGAGCATGGCCTTGTAATTCTAACTCCCTTAGTCGTAATTCATGTTCCCTTTGGAGTCTTTTATCTTCTTTATCAGCCTCCAACCGCTTTTCTTCTTTCTCCCTTTCAGCCTGCATCTGTAATCTTTTCTCCTCCTTTTCAGCCTCAAGTCTCCTTTCTTCTTTCTCTCTTTCAGCCTCAAATTTCTTCTCCTCCAACTGCAGCCTCTTAATCTCAGCCTCCCGCTCAGCCTCTAATTTCTTAGTCTCCCTAGCATCTTCTAATAAAATTTTCTTCTCCTCCACTAACCTCTTTTCTTCTCGGGCAATAAACTTATCACACTCTTCTGTTACATAGGCAATCAAACCTTGACCTTCCATCCCCATGTCCCTTGCAGCCTGCACAGCAGCAGATCTGAATTTGGCCAAATCAGCCATCTTAGGGATAATAATATTAAATATTTTAAAACTAACTTAACTAGTTAACCAACCTAAACACAAAACACTAGGCACTGATATCTCAAACCACTCTCAAATTATTTTAAATTTATATTTTAAACGTTATGGACAAAATAACCCAATATATTTATTAGGAGAAGGTTTAAAAATCCCGGACAGGACCCCAATATATGTGGTGGGTTTTGATGTTATGATTGTTGTTATATTTCCTATTGTACTGAGTGAGGTCAGCTGTGAAGGTCCCTGAATCTCTAAGGTAGAGTAAGTTTTCAGATTACCTTTCTGCTACCACCCTACGATCTCACTCAGGCTTATTCTTGGCTAGTATGTCTGATAGCTACGTATAATGTCTAGGGTAATGTAAAGTATGTTGTACTGTAATGCAATGAAAACACTAAAATTATAACTCAATGAACAATGAGTAAACAAGTCACTGGTTAAGTTTTCAATTAAATTACTTTTTTTTTACAATTTATTAGTCCAGTACCACAATTTTGTGTATACTGGAATATTGAAACTTCAAAATAATCAATCAAATTATATACATTAAAGTGATTCAATTTCAATATAGTATTATTCATAAATTTAAGTACATGTGTCAATATATATTAGTGTCACTTTGTGTTTGCTCCTATGAATGGGGATTTGTAGGAAGAACGTTCGTTGTCATCATGATCTGAAGAATGTCTTAAAATAATTGGGAAATGAGAGTTTGTGGGTTAGGCTATCATGTGCCTGTAGACAGTATCTTATCTGTGTCTCCTCTGGTGTTCAGGATGAAATAGAATCACACCACCAGCTTTCAATAACACATCACGTTCTGCTTTTAGCAAATACAGGGAGGTCCACCGTTACTACTGCCTCCTTTCTTCCAGTGCAGAAAATATAACAGATCTCTGGTGACCTGGGCTCACTTCGTGTCTTCGATGAAACCCTGGAACAATATAAATGCGTCCTACATCACCCTCTGATAGACTCTCTCTTTCCCTAACTAAACATTTCAAATATATTCAGATTCAGCATGGTAACTACACAATGAGTTAACGTTCTTAAGTTGTTTGTTTCCCCATTCATGGTCAAATAAACTTTCAAACTACCGTTTGACACTGTCCTTGACAAAGGAAACATTTTACTTTAATATTATCAAGTCATGTACAAAGACGGTGACTTGCTGAATAAGACGGCCAGTGGTTTGCCTGGTCTTATGTCATAAAATGTATAACACTATTCTTATTAATAATTACTTTTCTTTTTTCCCTCTCCCAATGTGTCAGTAAACCTGTCGGGCTTTACCACAACATGTTACTATATTTCCTAACAACTCTGTGAAACAACACAAAGTTTGGTGTTGACTTCCCTCTAAATAAACCTTTTCCCACATAATTTTCAGACATATTCAATAATACATATATAATAATAACGATAATGATAGTAAATGTTTTATCTCTTACCGCTTCAGTGAAATATAAACACTAATTAGTTGAATATGGCGATATATTGAAACAAATCCAGATCGCTACTAGTGCAGACTAGCAAACAAGAATGTACTCCTTTCTTGTCTTAAAACAACTTTAGTGATTGACTTCTTTTTAACAAGTGGCCCCTAATACTAACTACTACTTGGTTTTATTTCCCTCTTAGTATATTTGCCTACAACCAATCAGGCACCGTTGGTTTATAGCGTCCTATTATCAAAACAAACTTCAAATTTCAAATCTTGTACTCTTTCCCCCCTTATACCCACCTCAGGGCAAGCTGAGAAAGAAGTAGTCGGTTCGTCCCTCTGTCTTCTGTCACTATCTCGTTTTTATGCTTCATTTCCGCAACTAACACATTTTTTTTTTCTATCTTGCTAATACAAATTTGTAAACCTATGCTCCCTATGCTCCTATCCCGTCCCGTTCCGTGTAATTTTTTTTTCTTCAAAATATTCCACGTTAATCGAAATTTTTTTCTTTTCTTTAAACTGCCGTTCACATTCATACGAGACAACGCTTGTAGTAATACGTCACAAAAAGCGTCCAAGTGCTATCTGTCCACTACTTTAACCTTACTTTTACGTTAGAGATACGCGTGTATACATGTTTTGGGCTGTCTCGCATCCGATCATTGTGGTAATATGCTACGAACTCGTGTCGATAAAAGGGGGTTTTCTATCGTATTTTGAAACTAAGCTACTATCTTGCCAAGCACTATCGCCTGCTCGGCGCGTGACACCAAGCAGAACCAAACGCTTGACGAAGGGTAGCATTTTCTCTCTCTCTCACTGTATGCGTCCTTTATTCTTTTACACGTTTTTTATTCGTACTCTCTTGCTTTGTAGGTTAGGCTTGAAATGTGACGTAGTTTCAAGCACGCTGTAATAAAATCTAGTGGCTTTGCTAGCGAAATATTTAACTAGCATTTCCACAGCATACATTGGATTCCCGACTGGCCTAGAAGAAGCTATCAGTCAATAACACACGGGCTGTTTTATTTATTAGCATTTGGGAGTACAATTCTATGGAAATTAGCGTTTGTTTCACAGATATTACTACATAGATTAATCAACTAACAAAAACTACGTTGCTAAATTGGAAACCAAAAAAATTTCCTGGCAAACATTTAAGGAGAAAAAAAATCCCTTAATATAAGTCCACTATCACGTTCACCCCTGAAGTCAGTTATTGTAAGGGAGGCAATTTACTGGACTAAATAGTCTGAACGCGCTCCTTAGCTTAGCTCAAAACACCTTCTGCTTAAAAATTAAAACCCTGTGATTGTTCCACAATCACACACTACCAGCGGCTTTGTATTACAAAATCAATACATAACATATTCCGACAAAAAAATCACCCTGTAAATCAATTGTACATATAATCTAACAATGCTGTGGAAAAACAATAGCTATATTTGTGTGGTCAGCAAGCCAATATACAGATCGTTTTGTCTAGGGGATAGTTATTTTTTAAAGATACAAAATCTCACGAGACAATCACACTTTTTCTCTGTCTAGACTATAAAGATTATAAGATCAAAATCCCGGTAAACGAGAAATTTTCTGTCTTACTTGCTCAGGATTTGAGTTCAATTCCCGGAAAACGAGCACCCATTTGTCGTAGATTTTCGATAGGGGAATTAAGACATAGATTGGTCCCTACTGTATAGAGTAGAACAGGTGATAGCTCAGGGAGAGGTAATGTAAAGAAAATAGATTTTCACGAGTGAGATGGTGGAAACTAGTTAGAGTCTGTCACTGAAATCGAGAAACTTCTCTCCTTCAGCCTATCTCTACAAGGGAACTTAGTTTGTCAGACAGTCTACTAGAATATATAGTAATATGTATATCACCACTCACATACACACACACACCTCCGAAAACGGCGAGTATCTGCCTGAATGGCGAGGGACACTTGTCTCTGTACAAGAAAATAGGATACTCACGTAAAAATCAATGTCAGGTTAGACATTAAAAAAAAATAACCTGAGATTTCGCCTCGAGTATTAGCGGGCGTACGAAAAAAAAAATACACACACACACACATAAGTGACGAGAGTTAGACGCACAGACGTGAAAAACTACATCAATGGATTAGGGATCTTTTGGGACAAGCTGACCAACACGCGAAATAAAGTTTATGTAAATTTTATTTATCATAAAGAAACTTTACAACAGCACTATTTTGAATATCAAATCAAATACAAATAAACATAGGTTAATGAATTAATTAAAGAGTTAGACTCATATGTGAAATCCTCCCTCCCTCTGTGGAGACAAGATCCCGTTAGAAGAGAAGTTATTAACCCCCAAAAGAGTCAAAAGGTGTTTACGCTATGGTCTAGAATTTCCCTCTACAGTAAAGAACAGAGCTATACATTAATCTATTCTGAAAAGGAAACAAGATTATCCAAAAAAAAAAACTTCGCATCATCAAAATATTACAAAGTGGGTATCTGAATTTATACGCTCAAAGAACCACTCATTCCTGTTTTCTTTCTATCCATACAACAGTGGCCACGGACATTCGTTCTTACCTACAACTATTTTCACCTTCTGGCGCAAACTTTAGGACACACACATACAGCGCATCCAGTGTTCATTTGGCAAAGAGAACCCCAGCTCTACAGAGAACAGGTTAAATCCAATTTTTCCGGGGAGCGTTCTCTTTACAACTATATTTTTCCTGGATTACTGTTTATGCCACTTCAGTTCAGATAATATGTCACAGTGCTCACAGTGTCAGAATCTTGAGGTTTCCAGTACTTAGGAAATGTCAGGTCGGAAACTTCTCTCAGTATAAAATTCTTGGTCACACCACAAATGATAAAAACGTCGAAAATGTTAATGTTTGTAATGTTTCTGCCACATGGGCTAAATGTAAATGAGATTTATGGAAAGAAATATAATCTGGCTCGATAGGCCCAGTTACAGCATTTAGTCTTAATGTCCTTTAGGTTGGTACTCTGTCTCTTTCTGGGTGCAAACACAATGCCAGGACAGGTTTACCTTGAAGACCCACGTATTTAAGTACAAAAATGTTCTTTCTTATGGTTATTCTCAGATATACATTGAAGCCGCTGGTAAGTTTTAGGGTATGACCCAAATACTGTATAAAGAGAAAAACATACAAAATACTTAACCAATATATAGTATTATTCACAATCCTATCCTACCTCGCGTAAAATATAATATATTCACTTCGGTTATTAAATTAGAAACTATAAGCTTAGAGCTTGTCTCATCGTTTAAAAAGTCTGTAAAATAAATTCTAGTCATTTTAAAAAATCAGTCATCATGAATTAGAAATAAATACATATTTCGTCAATACTCATGATGAATCAGTGCATTTACTTAGTTGGTTAAAATATTCTCTGACTGGTTATTAGCAGTTACTTAAATTTATTTCATAGCTGGAAAAGTTTAGCTAGAATTATTATTTATTCTGCTAGCCACTGTAACACAGTAAAATCTTAAAAATCACTGACGGACCTGACTAGTAAATCACTCTGCACAAAATCTAGCAAAATATAATCGACGATTTATCCCTAAAATCACCCAAAACTACTAGTATAGTATTTACCTTCACACAAACTTCTACTCGACTATCTCCAACGATAAACTACGAAACTATCCTAAAACCAGGGGATTCTAGAAATCGCCGCTAGATGTCTTTAAAAGCTGAGGAGTACTGAGTGAATTTTAGTAGAAATGATCTAGTATATATATATATATATATATATATATATATATATATATATATATATATATATATATATATATATATATATATATATATATATGCAAATATATATATATATATATATATATATATATATATATATCTGACATCAAAGAGGCTATTACACTATTTACCGAAACCAGACTCAGCCAGATGTTCGCACATACGGTGAATTCAACGTTCGGATTTGCAAATCAAAGATCTATCACACATTAGGAGCCGAAAACCAGAACCCTATTCATTCTTAGATCAGGCATCGCCAATTCGCTAATCAGTGTGAGTTTCCTTCGTCTCTCTGTTTGTCTGGCCATTTCTAGCGAGCAGTGTCTTTGATGTCGAAGTTCTCAACGTGGTTTAATTACTCACTAGCGAGCAGATTTACAAGGGGAGTAATAAAAATTTCCTCCCTTGGTTCCAAGATTATCTCCACCTAGATCGCTGTCTGATCCCATTACAACGATCGTCGATCGCTGGTCTAAAATAGTACAGCCCACGTCGGCTAACAGTCTGCTCGTAAACATACATCAAAGAGAATATAGCGAACCGCAATAAAATATGCGTGCTAATGAGAAAAAGGGACAGATCTCAGAATGTATAGAATGGTTTGGTTATAACCAACAGGCATAGGTGAAAGCACAAGTAAGAGAAAAGAGTAGATAAAGAAATAGATAATATGAAATCTATTTTCACATGTTGTTTAGGTGGCGAAGGCTATGAGAGGGATATTCACACACATCACCATAATACAATGCTAAGCACTAACAAATGACAGTGACAAAGAGGACAAGGATGCGTTTTATCAACAATTAGTAAAAAAAATGGAATGTGCATCAAGGTATGATCTTATCACAATAATTGGAGATCTCAATGCTAAGGTTAGAACACAAAATACATACAATTAAAGAGCAATGTGAAGACACGGCAGCGGAATAGCAAATGGAAATGGTGATAAATTAACAGGCATTAACAATCTTGTCATTGGTGGAACACGTTTTCCACACAAGGAAATCCACAAATCAACGTGGGAGTCACCAAATAACCGTGACAGGAACCAGATAGACCACATAAGGATCAACGGCAAATGGAGTTATTCTCTGCAAGATGTTAAAGTAAGAAGAGGCGCAGATGTGGGTAGCGATCGCCACCTAGTACTAACAAGAATAAAGATGAATATCAGGACTACTAGGCCAAGAAATTATGTATGTACTGTACTTAACAAAAAAAAAAACATTATAGGACTTTGATCGCTGGTACTTCGTCACTGGACGGGTATGTGTTCCCAATTCTCAACCCTTTGAAAATAAAGTTCGTTCATTCGTTCACTGGTGGTTATAGTTGTTACAACAGAGCTGTCTTCATTACGAGAAGTAGAAGATATTGTAGATGGTGAACACATTTTTCTAGCTCCAGATGAAAGCATGGCTGTTTGGTCAATAGGGGGTAGAAGATGATCAGGAGACTTTAAAAAAACAAAACCATCTTTCTTTGCCACTTTATTTTCTCTTCAAGAAACACCCCGTAGCAATTAAAATTGTGTGCTATCTTATTGATGAACATAGAACTGCATTCCATTTAGGGGTCATCATTCATTATCATAGAGATGGCAATGCGTCTTGGCCATTCCACCACCCTGAATGAACTTGATGAGCATGTGAAAGTTAAATTCCTACCTCCCATGGAGTTTAGCGCTCAGTATAAAATCAAATTTTGTGAACTTGCAACAGAAATGTGGCATAAATTACAAACAGCGTTACCGTATATAGAAAAAGCGCTAATCAAACAGCGTAAGACCGGGGGATGGGTATATATATATATATATATATATATATATATATATATATATATATATATATATATATATATATATATATATATATATATATATATATATATATATATATATATATATATATATATATATATATATATATATATATATATATATATATATATATATATATATATATAATAATAATAATAAATTCTTTAAGCACCAAACACAGCGCATAAGGCAGAAACCAGTGCTCTCCAGGTTGTACGTTGTGACGCTACTCCTCTTAGCTCTTGCACATTGTTTAATCCCAACGTTCTTCCTTCTCTTATTATTGTTCTTCTGAGTGTTTCTTTTGGTCTTCCTTTTTTCCTCTTACCATCAGGAACCCAAGTGAGTGCCTGCAATGGTATTCTGTTGTTTTGCATTCGTAGGACATGACCGATATATGACCATCGTCTTTTCCTTATATAGTTGGAGACATATTTCTGCCTAGAGTCTTCTCTTATTTGTCGATTAGTCTTGAATTCTTTCCAACTGATGTTCATGAGTTTTCTAAGACATTTGTTCTCGAATGTATTCAGCTTGTTCTCCAATGATTTTGTTATTTTCCAACTCTCACAGCCGTATGTTAACACTGAGATAACATTTGAATTAAACAGACGAAGCTTGGTATGTATATTCAATGATCGTAATTTCCAAATGTTAGATAATCTATTGAAGGCGCTAGCTGCCAAAGCAATTCTAGTATGAATTTCTCTTGTTGTGTCACCATCCTGAGTCATTTTACTGCCTAAATAATTGAAACTTTCAACTTTCTGTAGTTTTTCCCCGTTCAGGATGATATTAAAGGTCTCGTTAGAAAAGTTCATATATATATATCGTCCCGATTTGTTTCTTGGGATCTCTGAATAGACAAAGAAAGAATAGGATTACTGCTTCTTCAGACATGTCGCAAGAGGTGAGCCATATAACGGTTATGTATGGGGCAACAACCTCATCTTGTACGAAAAAGGGCTACATAAACCACCGCTGTAATAGCACGTGATTTGACACAGGCTTACTGTAAAGGGACCAGCTGCAATTGCAGCTTCCAAATGAGCGAAACATGAAGTGATAGATAAATTAATGAATAAATATATATATATATATATATATATATATATATATATATATATATAAATATATATCAGCGTTTTATTTATATAATATGAACGGCTGCCTGTGATAAATATATATATATATATATATATATATATATATATATATATATATATATATTAGCAATTGGTGTCTTAAACTATGTATATTTATCTGGTGTGTTAAACTATTTATTATGACACTTTTTGTTTGCACGAAATAATATCTTATAATCGGAATCTACAGAGGAATAGTTCAAGTATGTTAGTCCTGCCCGAACTCAGGTAGTGTAAAGAGCAAGTATTGCGTCCAAGCACTTTTAGACATACATTCAATTATGAGCTTGAATCTCACACTGTGAGCGTTCTGGCCATAAGGATAATTAATAAGTATCGTACGTGCGTCATTTGGCTGGTAAGTGGTGACAACGCCATGTTTTTGGTATTCTCTGTCAGTGAGTAGGCTAAAGTGCCTCTTACTGAAAGGTCATGTTTACTTACTTGTTGGTGTTAAGAAACAGTTGAATGATAATGAGTCATGTAGTAGTACGTAAAACCAGTGCATTTGTAACGAAGTGATCTGTCTTATGTGGAGCCGGTCTTTTTGTACGATGTCAGTCTTGTTATGAGGAACCATTACTGTTGTATGATATAATCCTTATTACGAGGAACGAGTACTGTTGTATAAAATTCAATACCATAATACCCACCGTAAGTACGTCGGTTGGTCGGTCACATATAAGGGAAACAATACAATTATTGTCTAACTTTCAACCACAGTTTCATCCCCTTAGCTGTGGTTGAAAGTTCATATACTCTCTCGAAAACAGAAAAGTGCGCAAATGAAGGTCTGCATGAACAGTTTGATTATGGGAAGAAGCCAACAACACGGTTGATAAACACTACATGAAATGGAGACAGGAAGGTGCGGAAATGCAGATTAAATCAACAGACAATCAAGATACTCTTCTGTCCAGTTTCATTCGGGAAACGGATTTAACTCATCATTTTCTTAAAAATAACATTAAAATGTAAGTTTTTGATTGTTGTTCTGATACCTTAAACTACATTAAAGTGTTTTTTTTCTAAAGCACCTATTTTGAGATTGCCTAATCCTCATATTAGTCGACAACTTACACCTACGGAAACCAAGTATCCCATTCTTGAGAATGAATTGCTTGCAATCATCTGGAGCGTAACCAAACTTCAACGAGATTTAATAGGCACCCATTTCACGATCGAGACTGATCAGCGGGCCCAGGCGTCGACTCTAAGAATAAAAGGAAGTCGGGGATTAGGCAAAATTTTAATTTAAATTATTGCAGACTTATTATTATGGATCAAAATGATAAGATGGCTGCAATTTAAAAACCTGTCAATTTTGATGGGTTATTGCTACTCTTCTGCCTTATGCGCCGTGTTTGGAGAATTTCTTATTATTATTATTATTATTGCTACTCTATATAAATAAAAGGCAAAGTATGTTTCTTTGTTGTTAATACAAATCCGCATGCCTTATTATTTCTTGATGAATTTTGGCAGAGACTTTCTTTAGGTACCGCCGGTGTACGCCTTGCAGTTTTTTTATAATTTAGTATTGTAATTATGATATTATGAGTAATTACAGTTTTTCGTATCAAATGTAAACAGATCAGGGGCTATAATCATTAAATACAAATTCATGAGTAATCAAAGGAAGTAATACAAATGTAAAAACTATTTTGTTTTTGTGACAACTGCCATTCTTCTTCTTCTTCGATCCTTAACCACCGACCGTCAAAGCAGTCAGTGGCCATCACGCCTAGTGGCGTCTTGTAGGGCAACAACAAATTGATTCCACTTTGCACGGTCGGTGGCCATCCTTCGTACAGTGCCCCAACTCTGGTTCATTCTTTGCATCTCAGCCTCCACAGTCCACCGCCAAGTTGTTTTTGGTCGGCCTCTCTTTCGCTTTCCTTCAGGGGTCCAAAGCATAGCTGTTCTTGTGATGGCATCGCGGTCTCTTCTGAGGACATGACCAACCCAGCTCCAGCGTCTGCCAGCAATGATGGTATGCATGGTATTCGGCCAAAAGATTCGGTGAATTTTTCTTAGGCATGTTGTGTGAAAAGAGGACAATTTTGACATTTCCTTCTCTGTGACTCTCCAGCATTCCGCACCATAGAGAAGCACAGAAAGCACGCAACTCTGGTATAATCTTAATTTTGTGCTTGTGCTGTATTGGGAGGACTTCCAGATGTTATTTAGGCTAAAGAAGGCTGTTCTTGCCTTGTTCATTCTGATGTTGATGTCTTTGCCTGCCCCACCGTCTGGTGTTACTATACTTCCTAGGTATGTGAAGGTATCTGTCTGTACCAGTTGCTGATTCCTTACTGATATGGGCTCAGGGTTGCTCACATTGAGCGTCATGACCTCAGACTTCTTTAAATTGATGTTCAAGCCCACCTGCTGGCTAAATTTATTAAGTCTATCCGTTTTTTCCTGGATGTGTTGATGTGAATGTGCCAGCAGTGCAATGTCATCTGCATATTCCAGATCTTCCAATGTTGAAAATGTAGTCCATCTTATTCCTCTTGGACTGCCCTCTGTTGTCTGGCGCATCACCCAGTCTATGACTGTTAAAAATAGAGTGGTTGATAAGGGGCATCCCTGTCGTACTCCTGTCTTCACCTCGAAGGTTAGGTTGCTCTGCCCAACACTACACGTAAAGTTGGCATAGAGGCTTTTTATGATTGACACTATGCAGCTTGGAATTCCATAAGCCCACAGTATTTTCCATAAACTGTCCCTATGTATGCTGTCAAAAGCCTTTTCAAAATCAACAAAATTTATGTAAAGCTGTCTTTGCCACTCTGAGCACTGCTCTATAATGTTCCTGAGAGTGAATATATGGTCTACACATCTTCTGTTCTTTCTAAATCCTGCTTGTTCTTTCCTCAGTTTGTAGTCTACTGCCTTTGAAATTCTCTGTATAATTATCCTGCCTAGTATTTTGCTGGGAACTGAGAGAAGAGTGATTCCTCTCCAATTATTGCAGTCTGAAAGATCTCCCTTCTTGGGCAATTTGACAATTATTCCTTTGTTCCACTCTGATGGTGTTTTCCCCGTTTTCCACACTTGTGCAAATAGTGGTTCTAATAGTTCTGCTGCTAGCTCAGGGTCTGTCTTAAATAGCTCTGCATTTAAGTTATCGTGGCCCGGAGCTTTACCGTTCTTTAACCCTTTGATTGCTGTGATGATTTCTTCTTTTCGTGGAATGTCTGTATTTACATCTAGATCGTTTTCAGCCTCAGGAACATTCAATTGTGTCTCTGGTATTTCCTTGTTCAGAGTTTCTCTGAAATGCTCTGCCCATCTTGTTTCCTGTCCCTTTGCTGTCTTGATGAGATTTCCTTGCTTATCTCTTACTAATGTAATATTGTTTGCACCTTGTTTTCCGCTGATGAATTTAGTTATTTTGTATACTGTGCTTTGTTCATTTCTCAGTGCTGCCTCTTCTGTCTGTTTTGCAAGATCGTCTAGGAAATTCCTTTTGTTGGCTCGGGTTTGGCGTTTAACTTCCCTGTCCAGTTGACTGTACTGTTCGCTATATAGTTGCTTTAACCTGGGGGACTTCGCTTCTGTTTTCTTTCTTTTCATTTCCTTTCTCATCTTTATGGTGTTTAGTGTTTCTGGTGTTATCCAGTCTTGCTTCTTCCTTTCCTGGAATCCTAAGCATGATTTACTACTTTCCTTATATATTGTTGAAATGGTGTTGAAATTCTGGTCTATATCATCAGTCAATATCTTTTCCTGGCTTTTGGCAAATTGATATCGTTTCTTAATGTCGGCCGCAAAAGCTTTTCTGGTAAGGGGGTCCTTCAATTTGCTGATGTCAAACCTTTTCTGTGTAGTTACAGTTGGTCCGGCCCTTCTTAGTTTCACTTTCAGTTTTGCTACTACTAAATGGTGATCGCTTCCCACATCTGCACCTCTTCTTACCTTCACATCTTGTAATGCATGTCTCCATCTACCGTTAACCATGATGTGGTCTATCTGGTTTCTGTCCCGACCATTTGGTGATTCCCATGTTAACTTGTGAATTTCCTTATGTGGGAAAAGTGTTCCTCCAATGACCAGGTTGTTAATGCTACAGAAACTTATTAGCTTATCCCCATTTTCGTTTGCTATTCCGCTGCCGCATTTCCCCATTGTTCTTTCATTATATGTATTGTGTGTACCAACTTTCGCATTGAGGTCTCCCATTACTATAACACGATCATATCTAGGTGTGTCCTCCATTTCTTTCTGCAGTTGTTGATAGAATTCATCCTTGACCTCCTCATCGCTATCATTCGTTGGTGCGTAGCATTGTATTATTGTAGTGTTGGTGAATCTCCCTCTCAATCTCAATCATATCAGTCTGTTGTTGATGGGTTTCCATTCCAGTAATGTCCTTTCTATCCCTTTCTGTAGAATAATGGCTACGCCTTCACTGTGCTGTCCATCCTCTCTTCCAGAGTAAAGTACTGTTTCTCCTGTTGCTGTTTTAACTTTTCCTGCCCCTGTCCATCTGCTCTCGCTTATCCCCAGGATGTGTAACCTATAGTTTCTCATTTCTGCCGTGACCTGTCTTAGTTTACCTGTCTCGTACATTGTCCTGACATTCCAAAATCCTATTCTTGTATCCTGTTGTGCGGTCAGGACATCCGTTTTCATGTCAGTGGCTTCCTTTCGGCTTTCACCACTGACAGTCATACGAGCCACAGACTCCGAATGTCCATCCCGCAGCAAAGTTTGTTCATTTGATGTTGTTTCCGTAACTTCATTATTTTTTTTTACATAGACAGGGGTGTCAGCCCTATGCTAAAACCCCCAACCTGGGGGACCATGGTACCAGCTTTTGTCTGACCCCTACCCACACAGACCAGTCCAGCTTGGTTGAACCTACCAGGAGTAAAACTCCCACTGGCATAGCTCTGGGGATTGTCAGGGTACGCAAGCTGCCATACCGCTACAAGGTATACTTTTCCATATTTTACAACATAGTTCAAAACTATTAACCATACACTTTTAATTTAAAGGAAAATTTAAAAAAGCAACGACTGTACAATGTGGATCCGTATCTGAATAAAGGTAAGACTCACCACGTGGTGTGCTTTATTTTTCTATGCGTAATACAAGGCCGTACTCAAACAAGTGCTTAACTGATCAAGGAAAACAATCCAAACGATAACATTATTATTAATCGACGTTATTTACGTCACATTTCTTTATTTTACATCGCAACTTAAATTATTTAAACAGACACTAATTGCTTTATGCGAAAATAAATAAAAAATTATTTTTAATAGTATTTAAGTTATTATTACTGTTTTTATCAAATTTAGTTACATTTAATCAGAGATTAAAATCTTCATAACTAACACATAACGAATTCTCCAGACCTAAAGGTCTTTTATATTTGGACATGTGCCCTAATATAACCGGCTAGGTTGAACGGGACGCGCCTCGCCAAAATAAGGCAACATTTAAGTTTTATTTTTTTTTTAATTTTTGGTCACACACAAAAAATAATAAACTAGCTCAAAGCTAAACAATACACCAGAACGAAAGATCTTCTTTATTTAGCCATGTGTCCTAATATAACAGGCGCTATGCGTATGTCTAGGTTGAATAGGTCGTGTGTCACTGAAAAGAGAAACTTTTTTTTTTTAAAATACAGGTCAACACAATCACTATGCCTTTTATATTTGAAGTATGTATGACAGAATATAATAATCATGTTTTTGTTAACAAGCAATAATGTATATATGTTTGAAAAGAACGTGCTACGAAAAACAGTAGAAAGAACGTTAAAAAAGAATGAGTTGGACTATTCTTTCTTGGTGCGCCAGGTCGGAAAAGGAAAATGTGTCTTATTAATTTGCTTCTTGCTAAAACTCGGAAGCAGAATATAATTCCTTTTGCGATTCCATCATAAGAAATAAGAGTATTTTGGAAAAACTCGGAAGCAAATTGAAAAGCAAAAGTGAAATCACTCTTCTGGTGGAACCATAAGGAATAACAATATTTTGTGCGGCTTGCATTTGCAATTACTGTAAGCAAGGCACGAGGATAGTCACTTAAAGCGGTAGTCATTAACTTAAAAGAAAATTCATTTTCACTCGAATATTAAAATATTATAGTTTGATTTTGACATTTCATAAATTTCCTATGCAGTTATTAGGAAAAATCCGGGCAACGCCGGGTCCTTACAACTAGTTAATATATAAAGATCAATAATGGTGTGAGGATAAGGGGTAGTCTGAGTCGTATGTGTCGTGGTTGAGTTAGAGTGTAGAGTATTTGTCGAGTTGGACAACTGTAGTGAAATCGACAAGGGATAGTGGACTGACAGAGTTATAGATTACACTTTAGATAAGGTGTAAATAGGAGATGGACTTGAGACAACCTGGAAGAAGATTTATTCAAAGGATCTCTCTCTCCAGCCTCAACTCACTTATGTCTGTCTAAGCACCTCCTGCTCTCTCTCTTTTCTCTTATCATACATAGAGATTATAGTAAAGAGCTAAAAATACAAATATGGATGGAAAGGTCGTGAACAGCGCATTAATAAATGTGTAAAATTTATTAAAGAAGAAAAGCATGAAAATAATGCATATCATCACAACAACATAAAATTACATCAATAATCAAATATTCATCAATAATCATATACACCAACAACCACACACACAGATCACCATTCATAAAACCTGTAGAACACAAAGAGATAAATAATCGAGTGACAGTCCTTCGGTTTTCGGGGACCAGCTGAAGTAACTCCAGTAAGTGGTGTTTTCGTATATATCCTCCATCGGTGATGGAATTAACCTGAATAACATCCCTGTATAGGCGCTATCGTTGGTGACCCCCCCTACTGGCGCGAGTTGGGCTGGGGAACGCTGTTTATCTCCTGCTGACCAACTGATTGAACTGGGCGACAGCCTGTCTGCTTTTCGGGGACCAAATGTACTAGCTCCAGGAAGTGAATTACTTGTAGATCCTTCGTGAGGGACTAGCCTACAAAACTTTCTTTGTTGGTGCTAAACGTTGGTGACTCCCCTTATAGCGTGAGTGGGGGCTGGAACTCTGTCCATAGATGGCTGCTCATACGTGCGAGGTTTTAAGTATCCAGGAAATACACCAGAAGAAGTCACTTGAGGACACAGAGACCCAGGCGCGCTTATCCGGCGCAAGGCTCCGCTTGGCTGTAAATCCTGTTTAAACTGGTTTGGCTGTGGTTTGCTGAGTGCCCCGTTTAGGCACAAAAAAGGCGGGTGATATGGAATTCTGCTATAGGCATGCTGAGCGGGTTTGATATTCTGGAAGCCGCAATGCTCTGGCTGGTAATCCAATAGGCGAGTAGAGAACTACTACTGCGTTTGGCGATTCCAGATTTAGCGTTGGCTCCGTTGCACTGCGTGAGCTTAACTTGGCGTTGACAAAAAGGGGTTTTGATTCAGGAACGGGGTGTGACGATTCGTGACGCTAGCGGTATTCAGAACCCTCTAGATCGAAGAGAATATTTCGTTCTTCGCCTGACTGGAATCTGCTCTCGCGAGTCGGTCCCCCTGAAACCCGAAAAATGACTAGAACATAGGCAAACACATTCTAGTATTGTGTTAAAGTTTGCCTTATCTCATGATCATCTACGGGCCAGGAAAATTTACGAATGTCTTTGTCTATTAAAACCAGTCTACTCTTATAGATCACAAGGGACGCTCCCCCCGGACACCTGGCGTGCGTATTTCTACAGAAGTTCGGCGAAAGACGTAATCTAGAGTAAGACAAAAGAAATCGTGCGAAAGTTCCCCAGGTAGAGAAATGCATAACATTATGCTCTATCTTGTCTAAGGGGCGAAAACCCAAAGACTGACCGCGGGTTGTTATCTTCCCCTGAAACAGATCACACTCGTTACCCAGGCCTCAAAGGGTACCAGCCGCTCGTCATCAAACGTTTTAAAGCGACCAGAGAAATTCCCCTGTTGGGACCACAGAGGGTACCCGCCGCTAACGAACCGTTTCTTTCACAGAAACCGTCTTGGCTCGTTCTAACACTTAAAGCGGACCCGAGAAATGTTTCTCTGGTCGAACAGGTGCGTTTAGATAACATTACGTCTAGCGTTAGCTGACCGCAGCTGGCCAGCGTAAACAACCTCGGGTGGGGTTGAGAAGGTGAAAAAATGTAGGTAGAATATGAAAGAAACGAAAATACAAAATGTCTCGGAAAACAGAACATATAAAGGAGTAATCAAATTATGGACAAGATGGTAAAATAAATTATCTTTCACGTGACAAGTGCCCCCCCCCCCCCCCCCCCCCCCCTTTTTAAAGTTCGAGGAATACGGACAAAAATGACAGTAATTTATCTTTTCCATCGTCTTTTGTTACCTGTCATTGGAACATCCTATACTCATAAAACCAAATACGTTTCCAATTTCTGTCTGTCTGTATGACTAGCTCCGAGTTCATTTCTTTTCTTCCCTCTGTCTAATAGACGTTCAGCGAATGGGATTTTGCGAGGCCAGTCGGCACTGACGCCTTCCGTTTCCGTGTGAACCTGACCTTGCTTCCGCAATTCGCTGTGCCTGTTTATGGTCCGGAAAATTATCCGCACCTGTTGTGAGTTTCGGCCCCGCCTGAACTCACTGGCCACTGCGTAGATAATCCGCCTGTTACATGCAGTGTAATCGTTGCTGGACTCGGGCTGTTTAATTTCCGTTATGGGTTTACCTGTCGCGGACTTGAATAACCCTGTATAGCTGCAGTCTATAGGGACTTTTCGCGCGCGTGTAACCCTAGTTGGTAAATAAAGCCGTTCGTTGGCCGAAGAAATGCTAGCATTTTCCTTCTGCCTCTCCACACCTACTCCGCTGTTTCGGCGGGAGCATTGATCAATCTTCAGACCTGTGCCGTCTAAAGGCGGGTCTGGAGCTTTCCTTGCCTTGCCAGTCACAACTCTGGCTTGGTCAACGGAAATGATCAAGTTGTTCTGTAATGGCCTGGCGGAGGCGACTACTTTGCTGTCCATCAGTGGGGTTGAGACCACTGGAATAATGCGAT
Organism: Oreohelix idahoensis; assembly: GCA_024509875.1. Taxonomy (NCBI): domain Eukaryota; kingdom Metazoa; phylum Mollusca; class Gastropoda; order Stylommatophora; family Oreohelicidae; genus Oreohelix; species Oreohelix idahoensis. The sequence continues at coordinate 48,901 of JAMPIV010009743.1, forward strand.
TTGAATGAGAAAACTCTGCTGCCTGAAGCAAAGAGTAATCGATCGCATTCTGGGGTTCTACTAAATCATAACAGATCTCCGTAGCTTCTATCCGTGAAGACAGATAGGTAATATCTGCTAGTTGCAGAGTTTGTTGAGTCGCTTTCCCATTACTAGCATGACGTGAGCCAAGGCTCTCAACAATGGCTCCTTGTACAGTAGTAAGGCAGCTTTTCTCACTGTCTTCTGCCCTGAGAAGTGTGAGAGACTCAAATGGAATACCAGGGATCCCTTCGCCTGGAACCCTGTGTCCATCATAAACGTCAACTTTGCCCTCCCCTGAGGAAGTTACTGGCGTCAGTTGAACTTTGTCCTGCAATGCGAGATCCACTTCCTGGTTGACAGGCCCCGCAGACTGCATGCAAAGGACTGGACGGTTTGAGATCCCGTTAGATCGCGAAGTGCCCGAGAAAAAACTCTCGGTGTGTTTTTCCAAAGTTCCTTGGAACGGTTTGGAAAGTTTAACCCTTTTAGCAGGCGACTTATTCTTGCACCTTTTCCGCTCAGGGTGATGAGAGGAGCGGCACCTCCTTTCTACGATCGTTGAGTTGGAGGGATACGCCTCTGCATATGGTTTTTCGCTGTCCGGCCGGGAATCTAGCGAAATATAACGTGATAGGGTGTGGCTCCCTTTTCTCGACGTCACGTGTCGGTTAGGTGCTGCTCGGTCTGGAGCGTGAGAGGCTCGGGGTTCGCCGCTTGCCAGACGGGAACAATCCGTATTACAATGCTTGTTAGCACCTCTCTCACCTTTGAGCAGTTTCCATGCCTGGGAACGTTGCGTAATTTTCCCCGTGGCCTTAGGTCTGCTATCCCGACGTAAATTCTTTCCTTGTTTGGGCTTCGGATCCAAGTCCAAAGGAAAGTCAATTTTCTGGAGTTGGGGTTCGGTTTTAGCAGGCAAGTTTTCTTTCATGGGCGCAAGGTTTGCAGGGGCGTTGACCGTTAAGGGCACAGTAGAAGGGGAAGTAGAGTGACTACATTTAGTATCTGTTTCCACCCTCCGAATTTGGCTATCCAGTTCATTCATTCTGATTTGGTGTAGCCTGCTCCTTTCTTGGCTTTCTCTGTCCCTTTCTTGGCGCTCTATTTCCCATTGCTTGTCCCGTTCTTGTTGCTCCATTTCCAATTTCTTGTCCCGTTCTTGTCTTTGCTTTTCCCTTTGCTTCTCATCTTCTATCACTTCTTCTACATACTGTCGGGTGAATGCTTCACTCTCCCCAGTTTGTTTACAGGACCATGCTAAGATTAAACGGCTGTCAAACCAATTGTCTACCTCGTATTGATCCTGCAGGCTTACTGCAAATTCTAGAAAGGGCTGGATTTCGCTATCCTTGTACTCCATGTACTTAGCTACCTCGAGGGCAATCCTATGCACTTTATCTAGATCGGCCATTATATCAGGGTGAGCAAACACTATAGAAGAATAGAACCTAGAGATCTTAGTTACCTAGTCCACTAGGTGCTGATTAACTTAATAATCAATAAAATCTAGGCTAGCCTGGGAACTTTAAAAAACAAGAAAGTTTGTAGCTACTCTGATCGACAAGCAAACCCCCCAAAAAACTCCAAAAATGTAAGTGATGTAAAACTTACTATCACTTCACCCCAGTTCTGTCAGTACTAAGCTATTGAGAGGATTGGTTACTATCGTCCGAATGAACACCCTCCCTTGGTACAAATGCAAGCTAGTAACTGACTATCTGTAGCTTCTTATCTCAGATTAAAGAGCTACTCCTGAAAAAAATATTAACCCTTAAAAAAAAAAATTTCTGACTTTTACAACAATAGTCGTCAGATTTGTCAACCAAAACTCAGCAGTGATACCATCAACCTTTACCAGCTGTCTCATGTGTAGCATGAACAATAAATGTAACTAAATATTTATGATTGCTGTGGAGAAAAAAACGCTGTTCCGACTTCCTCCAAAAGAAATAGTTCGATATGTCTAGGGGAAAGAAATTCCTATAATCTGCTGAACACTAAACTCTAAGAATCAGAATAGAATCTTGTGAGAGATTCCTACCAGACTGCAACCTCATCTGTTGCGATTGCTGCAGATGTAGTTCAAATTCCGCGGCGAGACCCCATTTGTCGTGGTTGAGTTAGAGTGTAGAGTATTTGTCGAGTTGGACAACTGTAGTGAAATCGACAAGGGATAGTGGACTGACAGAGTTATAGATTACACTTTAGATAAGGTGTAAATAGGAGATGGACTTGAGACAACCTGGAAGAAGATTTATTCAAAGGATCTCTCTCTCCAGCCTCAACTCACTTATGTCTGTCTAAGCACGTCCTGCTCTCTCTCTCTTTTCTCTTATCATACATAGAGATTATAGTAAAGAGCTAAAAATACAAATATGGATGGAAAGGTCGTGAACAGCGCATTAATAAATGTGTAAAATTTATTAAAGAAGAAAAGCATGAAAATAATGCATATCATCACAACAACATAAAATTACCTCAATAATCAAATATTCATCAATAATCATATACACCAACAACCACACACACAGATCACCATTCATAAAACCTGTAGAACACAAAGAGATAAATAATCGAGTGACAGTCCTTCGGTTTTCGGGGACCAGCTGAAGTAACTCCAGTAAGTGGTGTTTTCGTATATATCCTCCATCGGTGATGGAATTAACCTGAATAACATCCCTGTATAGGCGCTATCGTTGGTGACCCCCCTACTGGCGCGAGTTGGGCTGGGGAACGCTGTTTATCTCCTGCTGACCAACTGATTGAACTGGGCGACAGCCTGTCTGCTTTTCGGGGACCAAATGTACTAGCTCCAGGAAGTGAATTACTTGTAGATCCTTCGTGAGGGACTAGCCTACAAAACTTTCTTTGTTGGTGCTAAACGTTGGTGACTCCCCTTATAGCGTGAGTGGGGGCTGGAACTCTGTCCATAGATGGCTGCTCATACGTGCGAGGTTTTAAGTATCCAGGAAATACACCAGAAGAAGTCACTTGGGGACACAGAGACCCAGGCGCGCTTATCCGGCGCAAGGCTCCGCTTGGCTGTAAATCCTGTTTAAACTGGTTTGGCTGTGGTTTGCTGAGTGCCCCGTTTAGGCACAAAAAAGGCGGGTGATATGGAATTCTGCTATAGGCATGCTGGGCGGGTTTGATATTCTGGAAGCCGCAATGCTCTGGCTGGTAATCCAATAGGCGAGTAGAGAACTACTACTGCGTTTGGCGATTCCAGATTTAGCGTTGGCTCCGTTGCACTGCGTGAGCTTAACTTGGCGTTGACAAAAGGGGTTTTGATTCAGGAACGGGGTGTGACGATTCGTGACGCTAGCGGTATTCAGAACCCTCTAGATCGAAGAGAATATTTCGTTCTTCGCCTGACTGGAATCTGCTCTCGCGAGTCGGTCCCCCTGAAACCCGAAAAATGACTAGAACATAGGCAAACACATTCTAGTATTGTGTTAAAGTTTGCCTTATCTCATGATCATCTACGGGCCAGGAAAATTTACGAATGTCTTTGTCTATTAAAACCAGTCTACTCTTATAGATCACAAGGGAGGCTCCCCCCGGACACCTGGCGTGCGTATTTCTACAGAAATTCTACGAAAGACGTAATCTAGAGTAAGACAAAAGAAATCGTGCGAAAGTTCCCCAGGTAGAGAAATGCATAACATTATGCTCTATCTTGTCTAAGGGGCGAAAACCCGAAGACTGACCGCGGGTTGTTATCTTCCCCTGAAACAGATCACACTCGTTACCCAGGCCTCAAACGGTACCAGCCGCTCGTCATCAAACGTTTTAAAGCGACCAGAGAAATTCCCCTGTTGGGACCACAGAGGGTACCCGCCGCTAACGAACAGAAACCGTCTTAGGCTCGTTCTAACACTTAAAGCGGACCCGAGAAATGTTTCTCTGGTCGAACAGGTGCGTTTAGATAACATTACGTCTAGCGTTAGCTGACCGCAGCTGGCCAGCGTAAACAACCTCGGGTGGGGTTGAGAAGGTGAAAAAATGTAGGTAGAATATGAAAGAAACGAAAATACAAAATGTCTCGGAAAACAGAACATATAAAGGAGTAATCAAATTATGGACAAGATGGTAAAATAAATTATCTTTCACGTGACAGTATGAAATAATTCGTGTTATGGAACCTGTACTGCTGTATAATATAATTCTTGTTATGGGGAACTTGAACTGTTGTATGATATAATTCTTGTTATATAGAATCAGTACTGTTGTATGATGTAATTCTTGTTAAGGGAACGTGTGCTGTTGTATGATATAATTCTTGTTATATAGAACCAGTAATGTTGTATGATGTAGTTCTTGTTAGATAGAACCAGTACAGTTGTATCATATAATTCTTGTTATGAGGAACCTGTACTGTTGTATGATATAATTCTTGTTATGGGGAACCTGTTCTATTGTATGATGAAATTCTTGTTATATAGAAGCAGTATTGTTGTGTGATGTAATTCTTGTTAAGGGAACCTGCACCGTTGTATGATGTAATTTTTGTCATTAGAAACCTGTACTTTTGAATGATATAATTCTTGTTGTAGGATATAATTCTTGTTATGGGGAACCTGTACTGTTGTATGACATAATTCTTGTTATATAGAACCAATACTGTTGTATGAAGTAAATCTTGTTATGTAGAGTCAGTACTGTTGTATGACATAAAACTTGTTATATAGAACCAGTACTGTTGTATCATATCAAACTTGTTATAAATTGCCAGTGCTGTTGTATAAAATAAATCTTGTTATATAAAACGAGTACTGCTGTATGATATAAAACGTGTTATATAGAACCAGTACTGTGTGAAATAAATCTTGTTATGTAGAACCAATACTGTTGTATGAAGTAAAACGTGTTATATAGAATCAGTACTGTTGTATGATATAAATCTTGTTAGGGTGAACCAGCACTGTTTGTATGATATAAATCTTAGACAATATGGAGATACATTTATTGCGGGGATAGAATTACGATTTCTTGTAAGATTACCTTGAGTACTGTGGGCAGATAAGGTATGACATCTGCCATTATTAAACAATACAATACAACAAAACCCCTGAGTAGGAAATATATAGAAGACAGACAAACTAAACTGACCACACCATTAGAAAGAAGGATCTAGTAAAGCTGGCCACAACGGGAAAAGTCGAGGGGAGAAAGAAGCAGATGAAGATAGAGAATGAATATCTTGCATGGATGACGAGATGGTGGGAAAAGTGCAATTATCTTAAAGCTCAGTATACAGACAGCTATGGAAAGAATTGATCATTATCGCCACCAGGCGATGATGATGAGAACAAAAATGTTAACATTCTATGATTATTACAATTATAACCAGGTTAAAGTGTCAAGAAATTATTTTAAGTAGGAACAGATTCACCTACTCGTACAATATCGGTCAGATAACTAACATGATGAATAATATTTTTATAATATGTTTTTCCTCAGGTATACCGTAGGGACTGAAGATTAAATCAGGGAACTTAATGGAGTTTAAGATGTGCAAACTCAAGAGCAAGATAGATATCAATCAAGCAATCTGTGGGGGTCATCTGTCATCAACGATAATGACGTACCACCTACACAGTCTAGTTTGTGTCAACACGTCTATTTTCGAGAAGATCTGTCAAAAAATAAATAATTAAATTGGGATTGATGATATCTCTTCAGAGACTTCCAGCAACTAAAAAAAAATAAAAAAAAAACAGACCCAGCAAATACTTTCAGCGTCACTGTTTTCAAATAATGTAGACCACATGTGTAAAATAATAACTTCATTTTTTTAATTCATGAGACTTACTTTATTTTGACGAGGTGCAACAGGCCAATCACCTATTTGTCATAATATTTGATTGCAAGTTCTCCCTGAAGCCTTTGCGCTCCAGGGACACTTCTACACCAAATGGTAGATGAGGTAGAGTATGAGATGAGATTAGATTGACGAGGTGCGCTCCGTTCAACCTAGACACAGTGCCCGTCGGTTATAGTAGGGCGCAACCTCACATGTAAAATAAACTGCATTTTTTGTTCCTGAAGTGTTGCGCGCACTGGAATAGACTTTTACAGACATACTGAGTCGACGGTTCCCAATCTGCATTAGTCCAATACTGAGTCAACGGTTCCCAACCTGTGTAAGTCCAACCCCTCTTTGAAAATCATGGTAATTGCTGAAAATCCACCCCCATTTTGATCCAGTGTTTCCCCTAATGAAGAAATTTTCCATGTTTGACAAAAGAAAAATAAGGCCTGGCCTGCATATTTTAATGCCGAACATTCGATATTTTCACATTTTATATCGACAATTATAAATTTGACTAACTTTGTTCACTAAGAAACAATTTCATTTTTCGGTATGTGATACAAATGGCAGCTTCATGGTGACTGCGTAAATTGTTCAAAGCAAGGCCATTATAATGAAAATGCAACAATATTTCAAAGCAATGGCAGATAATTTGAACATTTGAAAAAAAGTTCGGTCAGAATATAACGTTCTATTTTTTATTTCTTTATTTATTTTTGTCCCTCTTACGCAAAGGTAGAAATTGTGCACGTTCATCGACAGTGAAGTTACGTTTCAACCTATTTATACTGTGCTGGTTCTTTTTGCTTTAATTAAATTCTTTTTTTTATTTTTTATTACCAACCTAGTAATCTCCCCTTGCCAAGATGGCTGCTTAGTTTTTTTTAGTTACAATTTTTCTACAATGTTGTAGAAACCATTCATAAACAGACCAGTTATATAGTAAAACTGAACTAATGCCTTGCAAAGAAGTTATTAAAAACTAAAAGGTAGGGAAGCAGTCTCATATAAATGCATGCTGAAGTCGGATGCACTGGGCCGCAAGGCGCACAGCAAAGTGCAACACACACCGACATTAAGATGAAAGATAAAAATATGACTCACCGAGGTGGAGCTCGACCCAAGAAGTCCTGCCAGGTGGGAAGAGTGCCGGACCTCCTGCCCAACAAGGTACACGTAAAGATACTGGTGGTCACCTACCTCCGCATCGTACAGCCTGGACACGGAGTCCTAGGGAAAATGTAACGGGCCACCACAAGTACAGGATTGGTACAACAGATCTCTGCACCTGTGGCACCAGCCCCATGTCAGCTGAACATCTGCTGCTGCCCTGCCCAATATACAGCAGTTAATTGAGTAGCACTGCCATCAATGATACCTATACCTTGTAGCGGTATGGCAGCTTGTGTACCCTGACAATCCCCAGAGCTATGCCAGTGGGAGATTTACTCCTGGTAGGTTAAACCAAGCTGGACTGGTCTGCGTGGGTAGGGGTCAGACAAAAGCTGGTACTCTGGTCCTCCAGGTTGGGGGTTTTAGCACAGGGCCGACACCCCTGTCTATGTAAAAAAATCGCCCATGTTACGAAAACAGCAATAAATGGAAAAACTTTGCTGCGGGACGAACATCCGGAGTCTCAGGCTCGTATGACTGACAGTGGTGAAAGCCGAATGGAAGCCACTGGCATGAAAACGGATGCCCCGACCGCAAAACACGAAACCAGAATTATTTTAGTAATGGGAGACCTAAATGCGAAAGTTGGAACACACAATAATTATAACGAAAGAGTAATGGGGAAATGCGGCAGTGGAACAGCAAATGAGAATGGGGACACATTAATAAGCTTCTGCAGTATTAACAACCTGGTCATTGGAGGAACACTTTTTCCACACAAAGAAGTGCACAAGTTAACGTGGGAATAACCAAACGGACGGGACAGAAACCAGATAGATCCCATAATGATCAATGGCAGATGGAGACATGCACTACAAGACGTGAAAGTAAAAAGAGGCGCAGATGTGGGAAGTGATCATCACCTAGTAGTAGCAAGACTGAAGGTGAAACTCAGAGCTGCTGGACCAGTTGCAGCCGAACAGAAAAGATATACCTGTAACATCACGAAACTTAAGGACCCCCTCACCAGAAAAGCTTTCGTGGTGGACGTAAAGAGACGATATCAGATTACCAAAAGCCAGGAAAGAACATAGACCGAGGATGTCGACCAGAAATTCAACACCACCTCAACAATATACAAGGAAAGCAGCAAGTCATGCTTGCGATTCCAGGAAAGAAAGAGCCAAGACTGGATAACACCAGATACGCTAAACACCATAGCGCAGAGAAAGGAAATGAAAAGAAAGAAAACAGAAACTAAGTCTCCCAGGTTAAAGGCAATATGTAGTGAACAGTACAGTCAGCTGGACAAGGAAGTTAAACGCCAAACCCTAGCCAACAAAAGGAATTTCCTAGACGATCTTGCAAGACAGGCAGAAGAGGCTGCACTGAGAAATGAACAAAGCACAGTATACAATATAACTAAATTCATCAGCGGAAAACGAGGTGCAAACAATATTACATTAGTAAGAGATAAGCTCGGAAATCTCATCACGACAGTAGAGGGACAGGAAACCAGATGGGCAGAGCATTTCAGAGAAACTCTGAATAAGGAACCACCAGAGACACAATTGAATGTTCCTGAGGCTGAAAATGATATAGATGTTAATACAGACATCCCACGAAAAGAAGAAATCATCACAGCAATCAAAGGGTTAAAGAATGGAAAAGGTCCTGGTCATGATAACTTAAATGCAGAGCTATTTAAGACAGACCCAGAGCTAGCAGCAGAACTATTAGAACCACTATTTGCACAAGACTGGAAAACAGGGACAACACCAACAGAGTAGAGAAAAGGAATAATTGTCAAATTGCCCAGTAAGGGAGATCTTGCAGACTGCAATAATTGGAGAGGAATAACTCTTCTCTCAGTTTCCAGCAAAATACTAGGCAGGATAATTATACAGAGAATCTCAAAAGCAGTAGACCACAAACCGAGGAAAGAACAAGCAGGATTTAGAAAGAACAGAAGATGTGTAGATCATATATTTACCCTCAGGAACATTATAGAGCGGTGCTCAGAATGGCAAAGACAGCTGTACATTAATTTCGTTGATTTTGAAAAGGCTTTTGACAGTATACATAGGGACAGTTTATGGAAAATACTGAGGGCTTATGTCAATTATAAAAAGCCTTTATGCCAACTTTACGTGTAGCATTGGGCAGAGCAACCTAACCTTTGAAGTGAAGACAGGAGTACGACAGGGATGCCCCTTATCAACCATTCTATTTTTAACAGTCATAGACTGGGTGATGCGCCAGACAACAGAGGGCAATCCAAGAGGAATAAGATGGACTACATTTTCTACATTGGAAGATCTGGAATATGCAGATGACATTGCACTGCTAGCACATTCACATCAACACATCCAGGAAAAAACAGACAGACTTAATAAGTATAGCCATCAGGTGGGCTTGAACATCAACCTAAAGAAGACAGAGGTCATGATGCTCAATGTGAGCAACCCAGAGCCCATATCAGTAAGGAATCAGAACTGGAACAGACAGATGCCTTCACATACCTAGGATGCATAGTAACACCAGACGGCGGAGCAAGCAAAGACATCAACAACAGAATGAACAAAGCAAGAACAGCCTTTTTTAGTCTAAACAACATCTGGAAGTCCTCTTAGTACAGCACAAAATTAGGATCAAAGAAGAAGAAGAATGGAGTAGCACATGACAACAACCCACTTCTCTCCTTAAAAACTGTTTGGAGATATCAGGAACCTTGAGCTGACTACTACCTTTATTAGAATCATTAATGTAGAAGTCTGAGGGTGAACGAGATGTCAGGAACCTTGAGCTGACTACTGCCTTTATTAGAGTCATTAATGTAGAAGTCTGAGGGCGAACGAGATGTCAGGAACCTTGAGCTGACTAACTAACTTTATTAGAGTCTTGAGGGCGAACGAGATGTCAGGAACCTTGACTGACTAACTACCTTATTAGAGTCATTAATCGTAGAAGTCTGAGGGGGCGAACGAGATGTCAGGAACCTGAGCTGTGTCCTACTACCTTTTAGAGAACGAGTCTGAGGGCGAACGAGATGTCAGGAACCTTGAGCTGACTACTACCTTTATTAGAGTCATTAATGTAGAAGTCAGAGGGTGAACGAGATGTCAGGAACCTTGAGCTGACTACTACCTTTATTAGAGTCATTAATGTAGAAGTCTGAGGGCGAACGAGATGTCAGGAACCTTGAGCTGACTACTACCTTTATTAGAGTCATTAATGTAGAAGTCTGAGGGCGCACGAGATGTCAGGANCCTTGAGCTGACNACTAAAACCTTTATTAGAGTCCATTAATGTAGAAGTCTTAATTAGAGTCAGGAACCAGCTGACTACTACCTTTATTAGAGTCATTAATGTAGAAGTCTGAGGGCGAACGAGATGTCAGGAACCTTGAGCTGACNACNACCTTTATTAGAGTCATTACTGTAGANGTCTGAGGGCGAACGAGATGTCAGGAACCTTGAGCTGACTACTACATTACTGTAGAAGTCTGAGGGCGAACGAGATTAGAGCTGACTACTCTTTATTAAGGACCTGTAGAAGTGCATGAGAAAATGTCTGAGACTACTACCTTTATTAGGTCATTTTTTAATGTAGAAGTCTGAGGGCGAACGAGATGTCAGGAACCTTGAGCTGACTACTGCCTTTATTAGAGTCATTAATGTAGAAGTCTGAGGGCGAACGAGATGTCAGGAACCTTGAGCTGACTACTGCCTTTATTAAGTTCATTATGTAGAAGTCTGAGGTGGCGAACGAGATGTCAGAACCTTGAGCTACTACTACCTTTATTAGAGTCATTAATGTAGAGTCTGAGGGTCGAGATGTCAGGATTGAGCTGACCTAAAAAAAAAAAAAACGAGTAGAATGATGTCAGGAAACCTTGAGCTGACTACTACTAGACATTAATGTAGAAGTTTATTAGAGTGACATTACCTTTATTAATGTAGAAGTCTGAGGGCGAACGAGATGTCAGGAACCTTGAGCTGACTACTGCCTTTATTAGAGTCATTAATGTAGAAGTCTGAGGGTGAACGAGATGTCAGGAACCTTGAGCTGACTACTACCTTTATTAGAGTCATTAATGTAGAAGTCTGAGGGCGAACGAGATGTCAGGAACCTTGAGCTGACTACTACCTTTATTAGAGTCATTAATGTGTAGAAGTCTGAGGGTGAACGAGATGTCAGGAACCTTGAGCTGACTACTACCTTTATTAGAGTCATTTACTGTAGAAGTCTGAGGGAGAACGAGAATGTCAGGACCTTGAGCTACTACTACCTTTATTATGAAGAGTCATTAATGACTACATACCTTTATAGAGTCAGTAAAGTAGAAGTGAAGAAGAAGAAAAATTAAATTCTTTGCAAAATGTTTTTTTGTTTTTTTTTTTCAATTGAAACTGAGCGACCCTACAGCTTCTGATAATTCACTGCGACCTCCGCTTGCTTCTGGAGGCAAAGCGATCTGGTTTGGAACCAGGTCGCATCACACTACAATCTACCCAGCAGTTAAAATTGGTACCTGACTCTCTCGTGGATTAGGGAAGACGAAAGAAAGCGAGGAAGGGGATTGATCACCCCTTTTTTTTATAAACCTCAGACCTAGAATAGGTTGTCTTTAACACTTCACTCTCCTGCGACGATATCTGCTATGGGACTACCTTTACCTTACATTTACCTATTACAGCCACCTCACCGCTCATTCTTCTGTTAATGCTACCCTAAAAAATACCCCCCCCCCCCCCCCCCCCCAATCCGGAACGACAGTGCCCAGTTTGTAATATTGTGTCCGATTTTCTCAGATCAGACAGAGCAGATATATTCCCTCATAATTTGTTACTACATTATCTTATTTTAGTACATATTTTCCTACATTGATATTTTAAAATGATCGTATTAGAGAGGCCAGTAGTTCAGAATCATGCAAAGGTCGTAATAAGATTTTTCTCCTCTGTATAATCCTGATTTTCTAGGTTGTTCGTTCGTTTTCATGCTTTTTATCATTACAATTAATTATTTTTTTTTAGGTTTCTCATCATTTATATCTTTCTTTGTACTTTTTTTTTTTCACTTGTGTTGTTTTCACGCATCTTGTTCTGTGATTAAGAGCTACTGAATTATGTGGGTGTATGTCACCTTCTTTGCGAGGTCAAGAGTTTTATCAGAAGCAAATACAGAAACAAGTGGAAAGCAGAGCATCCTGGCCAAAAGAAGAACGATGCATATTACCAGCTTAACAAACGTGAACACGTGGTTATCTTCAGACTCAGCACAGGCCAAGGTAGATTGAGACACCACCTATTCAACAAGCTAAAGACAGGAACTACCGATGAGTGTAACTGTAGCACTGATAACATGACAGCTGAACATCTGCTGCAATAGTGCACAACATATAAAGAATAGAGAAAGCAGATATGGGCGTCACCAGTACCATTCCTAGACCAACTATATGGAGATACAAATCACAGACTGACCGTCGCTTTCTTTAAACTTATTCAATTTGACCTCTGCAAGTGTATCAAAATAAAGGAGAATAATAAGAAGAAGAAAAAGAAGAAAAAAATCACCTTATTTTAGCACACGAGAATAATTTTGTTTTAGAAATCCCTTTTTTTTTTTTTTTTTTTTTTTTTTTTTTTTTTTTTTTTCGTACGCCCGCTAATACTCGAGGCGAAATCTCAGGTTATTATTTTATGTCTAACCTGACATTAAAATAGTCCCTGGTACTCCTTTGTCCTCGCCAGGTCTCGAGTTAATCCAGTCCAAATCCCGGTCGACGAAAAATCCTCAAATGCCGTCGCCCGGGTTTGATCCTGTATCACCCGGTCGCCAGAGCGGTGTTGTAACCACTACGCTAGCGCGGCTCCCATCCCTTTAGTTAAAAAGTAAAATAATAATAATAATTGAAAAGTGTATCGAAATATCAGAAAGAATAACAGATTGGGAAAATATGATAACTTTTGGCATTTGTGAAAAGAGAAACAAAAGAAAGTAAACGAAATTAAAATGACTTTAATACTTATCACCTAAAAACTCTGAAGATGGGTATATAATATATATCTCAATGGACTAAATACAAGAGAAGGTGACTAGACTGCTCCCAGCTTTTAATTATTACTTCAATTTGTCGTTGCTGTGTAAGATGCTATTGTTTAGCTACTTGTACATTCTTGACACAAGCAATAAGTAATTCATTGAGAGATAAAAGAAAAAAAAAACAGTTTTTCCTGTAATAGGAGTGCCTACAACACAAACACTGATATATAAATACAGTATACATATACATAAACGTTAATTTTTTTTTTATAATTCATGTGTAATTACAGAGAGACGCCCAATGCGTTGTTTTGGAAAAGAGAAATACTATAGACATCGTCAAACTCCATAATTCTCGCCGTTTGTACGTCGGTCACATCTAAGGGATGCAACTTCGGTTGAAAGTTAGACATTAATTGTCATGTTTCCCTTATATGTACTCTCTCGAAAATAGTAACACTCAACGAAGAACAGTCGGTGAATTGTGCAACACAAAGTGAGTGACAGAGATAAATGAATAAAATGTAAGTTTTTGATTGTAGAACCCAGTTTCATTCCGGAAACGGATTTAACTCATCATTTTGTTAAATATAACCTTAAAATGTAAGTTTTTGATTGTTTCTTCAAGACAAAATTTTAATTTAAAGTATTGCAGACTTATTGTTGGAGCTACTCGCTGGAAATGAAACGGTTTATTGGCGTATAGATACCATGATTTCCGATGACCCCAACGACGCAGTTGATTTCCCAACCGAGTTTCTTAACGAGCAGTGCCTATCAGGAATGCCACCGCATGTGCTGAAATTAAAGGTTGCTGCATGTATCATGCTATTGCGAAATCTGAATGCAAAAAACGGACTATTGAATGGCACGCGTTTGTCATAAAAGTCGGCACTCCTCCGGATAGCGGTCCCAAATGAATCGATACGGTTTGTGTTAGAAAATTTCCCATACAGGGCCTCATTTTGACATATAATTAAAAAAAATATATATACGAGAAGAAATGAATGGGAAACTACTCTTGAAACACAGAAATTGCCAATCTGATCAATGTATTGATAGAGTTATAGTTGAGCATGGGTAGACTGAATCGGAGTTTCTTATTAATCGGTGTGTAGCAAGCCACTGTAACCATTGGAGTTTGTTGTTCATTAACGTATACAAGTCACTAGGTCTGACATCTACAGCTGTTAGTTGTTGAACTGGTAGAACATTGTTGCTGATCTGTGTCGGAGCTGATGGTCTACCTGGCATTATTAATATTTTTTATCTCAAATGCACAAATTAGAAATTAAAAATTGTGGGTGTCTCAGTGTGTGCGACGGAACGAACGGAATAATTTGTCTTCTCTTTGTTACTTTCACAATTGCCTCCACGGCTGGCGGAGTTGTGGATTAAAGTTGCTACCATAAGTGAAATGGGTTCATTTTCGATACAAGACAACAGGAGGCTGAGACGCTTGGGAGTCATGACCCAAGTGGGCCCGCCCCCCTTAGAGTGTAAAGGAGTATACTGGGCCGAAACACTTGTCGGATGGGGGGGGACTACTTCTGATGATCAGATTGCCTCCTGTTGTATCGCTCTGTAAAGAGTTTCCTATCATCATATCAATTTATTCACAACTTGTAATTTTAGATTTTTTTTCCTCCCCTTTTTAGGTCTACATTCACGTGGCTACACAATGACAGGTGTTTATAACCTGGGCTGAACTTTCAATGTTCATTATTTATGAAAATATTCACAGCAGCATAAATATGAATTTTTAGTAAACGGCTCCTGGGTCGACCCAGCCCCAATTGGGTACCAGAGCAACTCTTGGAAGGTTAAGGCGGCCGGCGTGATGCTGACCACATCACCCCTAGTGTGCCGATGGTCAAGAAAGTATGGGCCTAACATAGGGTTCCCATAATGTTTTGTTTAAAAACCGGGACATTTCCAAATTTTTACCTAAAAACCCAGGGACATTTTGTAAAAAAAACGGGACATGTTAAAAATTAAGGCAAAGCACAAATAAATCTATTATATATTATATGTTGCACTTAAAATAAGATACTGGTATAAAAATACACACATTAACTAACACAACTTCCACTTTAAAAAAGAATTCTAAATTTCAAACATACTTAATTAGAAAAATCGCACTTTTAAAAAATACACAATAGTCAAGTTTATAGTTCAGATTCATCAGAATATTTATCAGATTTATTTTTTAATAAGTTTTTTTTCTTCTGATATTTGGACATAGAACTCAGCACAAGAGAAATCCTTAAAATGGGTCTTTATAATGGTTAAAGCTTTCACTGTCTCAATTTTAAGTCTGTTCTTTTCGTCGGTCCAAAGCGCATTTATTAAATGAAAAAACACGTTCAACAGCTGCATTGAATCCTGGCAGTGCCAAACAAAAACTAACTAGGCATTTCAGGTTCTCAGCATTTATATCCTGCTTTGTAAAATGAGCGAACATCTCACACCATTTTTCACTGACACTTTGATCCTTCAGTTCACTCCACACATCAAATTTGCTTTCACAATATTTTTGTCACACATGCAAACTCATCAAATAAGTCCTCTTCATTCACGGTAAAATTTGGTGACACTGTCTTCATGAATATGTAGCTTTCTTGGATGTTCTTCCTAGTCACAGACTTCTTTCCCTTCAAATTGATCCAATCCATAGACTGAAGAGGCGTAAGAAATGGTGTACACCACCACTCCTGAATATATTCAATGCAGGTGTCATAGAAATCTACTGCATAGCTTTGAAACTTTTCAACTGTTATGTGTCCTTCTTTTTCTAATTCTTGCAACTGATTTCTCACAATAGTGGTAAGAAACTTTTCTGCCTTCCTGTAGTTTAATTTTTCCACCAGTTTGTTTACATCATCCTTCACTTCAATTACTGTTGTCTCTTGCTTTTCAACACATTTGATGGTATCAGAAAAAGTTTTTAACTGGCTGGCAATGAAATGCAGGAGTGTAATTGAAAGTGGATTTTCAAAGAAATTTTTGAGACTGGTAGGACATTTGTGAATGGAAAGGAAATATGACTTTAATGCAGGGAAAATGTCAATAACTCTTTGGACTGCAGGCAAGAGAGAGAGCCATCTTGTCTTGCTGTTATCCAAAACAGTTGTATATTCTGTATTGGTGAATTCGCAAAATGATTTGAGTTCCTCAACTCGTACACAATAAATGTGGAAATGCTAGTAAATCTTGATTAAAAAATTGATAAAGTAACACTACTAAAACACGGAATAAAATCCGTTACCCAACGATTTTTTTTTTCAGGAAGGACCCTTAAAAAGCGGGACATTTGGAATAAATTCGGGACACCGGGACATTTTATCAAAAAAACGGGACTGTCCCGGGAAAAACTGGACGAATGGGAACCCTAGCCTAACACCATATTCCCAATAGGCCCATGCCTCAATGGGCGTGTAACGGGATCCTTTACCTTTTTTTTTTTTTTAACCTTTTTAGGTCGCCCCTGAACCGGCATTTTTAGAATGAGGCCCTGTAAGGGAAATTTTCTAACACAAACCGTATCGATTCATTTGGGACCGCTATGAGAGCGCAGTTCGCCATTTAGAATGCGACGTTGTCAATTCCCAGTGATTTTAGCATTTGCAAAGACGATCAATAAGGCGTACGGACAATCTTTTGATCACGTAGGAGTTTTCCTTCCTGAACCTGTTTTCGGACACGGCCAGCTCTATGCCGCCCTCATCCGAGGAACAAATCATGAAAATTTGAAAGTTTTTGTTAAAAACACTTTTAATTAGGGAACATTCTTTGAAACTAATCCGCGCACTTTCACAAAAAATGTTTTCATCAAATAACTTTTATATTGAATTAAAAAGTTATTTAAAAAATATATTACAGTTTTTGATTTACTTCCGTCACTATAATTGATGGGTTATTGCTAGTATATGATAATCAGCTTCATCTTCTTCTTTGATCCATAACCGCCGACCGCCAAAGCAGTCAGTGGCCATCACGCCTGGTGGCGTCTTGTAGGGCAGCAACAAATTGATTCCACTTTGCTCGGTCGGCAGCCATCCTTCGTACAGCGACCCAACTCTGGTTCATTCTTTGCATCTCGGCCTCCACAGTTCTCCGCCAAGTTGTTTTTGGTCGGCCTCTCCTTCGCTTTCCCTCGGGGGTCCACAGCGTAGCTGTTCTTGTGATGGTATCAGGGTCGCTTCTGGGGACGTGGCTAACCCAACTCCAGCGTCTGCCAGCTATGATGGTGTGCACGTCCTCCTGGTTACTCCGAATAAGTAGTTCTTGGTTACTGATGGTGTTTGGCCAAAAGATTCGGTGAACTTTCCTTAGGCAGATTGTGTGGAAGGAGGACAGTTTCGACATTTCCTTCTCTGTTACTCTCCAGCATTCCGCACCATAGAGAAGCACAGAAAGTACACAGCTCTCATACAGTCTTAATTTGGTGTTTGTGCTGTACTGGGAAGACTTCCAAATGTTGTTGAGACTAGCAAAGGCTGCTCTCGCTTTATTCATTCTGTTGTTAATGTTCTTGCTTGTTCGGCCGTCAGGTGTTACTATACATCCTAGGTAAGTATATGTATCTGTCTGTTCTAGCTGCTGGTTCCTTACTGTTATTGGCTCAGAATTGCCCACATTTAGTGTCATGACCTCTGTCTTCTTCAGATTGATGTTCACGCCAACCTGCTGGCCATACTTATTCAGCCTATGGGTTTTTTCTTAGATGTGTTGATGTGAATGAGCGAGTAATGCAATGTCATCTGCAAATTCTAGGTCTTCCAGTGTAGAACACGTAGTCCATCTAATTCCTCTTGGACTGACCTCTCTGGCGCATCATCCAATCTATGGTTGTCAAAAATAATGTTGTTGATAAGGGCCATCCCTGTCATACTCCTGTTTTCACTTCGAAAGTTACATTACTCAATCCAACACTGCATGTAAAAAGGCGCTTTTCCATTTTTTTTACCCTTTGATAGCTGTGCTGATTTCTTCTTTTCGTGGAATGTCTGTATTTACGTCTTAATCACTTTCAGCCTCAGGAACATTCAGCTGAGTCTCTGGTGGTTCCTTATTCAGTGTT
This sequence comes from Oreohelix idahoensis, assembly GCA_024509875.1. Classification (NCBI taxonomy): domain Eukaryota; kingdom Metazoa; phylum Mollusca; class Gastropoda; order Stylommatophora; family Oreohelicidae; genus Oreohelix; species Oreohelix idahoensis. Next base: position 66,984 of record JAMPIV010009743.1, read on the forward strand.
TCTCTGAAGTGCTGTGCCCATCTTGTTTCCTGCCCCTGTGCTGTGGTGATGAGATTTCCTTGCTTGTCTCTTACTAACGTTATGTTGTTTGCACCTCGTTTTCCACTGATAGCTTTAGTTATTTTATAAACTGTGCTTTGTTCATTTCTCAGTGCTGCCTCTTCTGCCTGTCTTGCAAGGTCATCCAGAAATGTCCTTTTGTTAGCACGGGTTTGACGTTTTACTTCCTTGTCCAGCTGACTGTACTGTTCACTATATATTGCCTTTAACCTGGGAGACTTAGCTTCTGTTTCTTTCTTTTCATTTCCTTTCTCTTCGCTATGGTGTTTAGCGTATCTGGTGTTATCCAGTCTTGGCTCTTTCTTTCCTGGAATCCCAAGCATGACTTGCTGCTTTCCTTGTATATTGTTGAGGTGGTTTTGAATTTCTGGTCGACATCCTCGGTCTCTGTTCTTTCCTGGCTTTTGGTAACCTGATATCGTCTCTTTACGTCGACCACGAAAGCTTTTCTGGTGAGGGGGTCCTTAAGTTTCGTGATGTTACAGGTATATCTTTTCTGTTCGGCTGCAACTGGTCCAGCAGCTCTGAGTTTTCACCTATCAG
>JAMPIV010009744.1:0-243690 GCA_024509875.1 Oreohelix idahoensis
AGAAAATGATTCATTTAGAATGAAACAAGTAGACAATTATTTATACAAAATTGACATTTGCATGATATCGTAGATTTGAAATAATTACTGAGTAGTAGCACTAGTCAGTGTCACTTTTGTGTCACTTTGGAGAAATTTATGTTTTCCATATCACGTGTTATTTAATGCGGAGCTTCCACACTTGATTCTCATAATGTGAAAATCAATCAGCACCGTTTGCGGAACTCGGATTGCGAGAGCTCGAAGACTCTACGTGACCTGTTCTTTGATGGTATTTCTTGTGTAGATATTATCCTACCACATAAGTTGAGTCTGTCTGGAACATATGTCCTCACCCACCTCGTTTATTACAGTGATTAATACTTATTTAAAAAGCAAGATCAAAGAATATGGTCAGACAGATAAATGAACAGACTTAGGATAACGAAACAGACGTGTCGAGCCTATAACATTCCTTCTTTGGAAATAATTTGTGACTGAATGTAAAAGAAAAGGACATTACTTCTATTTCTTTCTTGAACCCTCTCAGATGTCGACTTGAATACACTAAAGGCAGTGACCAGCGGGAAGTTGTTGACACCTGAATAGAGCTTTTCAGGTCCTTGTGAAGGTGACGGCCAAAAGAGCTTGATCTGTTCTGCACATGTGTCATTGCTGCATAAGATGTTCAGTAGTCATCGCATCAGTGTCACACGAATACTCGTCGGTACGTCTTACTTTTGGTTTGGTTGTAAGGAGGACTATCTCCATTGCACACGGACAACTCCATCACGGCTCCGATCTCCTCCTATAGATCACACAAGAAGAATCTCAGCCAAGTGCTCGAACTCCATAGCACCGGCGAGAATCCCAATGTCTGTATATAGGAATCAGACATTATATAAATATTTTTGTGGTGGGTAGATTTCTAATTTATAAATTGTGTCAGGGCAGCGGCCATATGGCGAACTCTTTATGATTCCCAACTGCCGTGGTATTTTTAACGCGCGCAACTTGCACACGGGACCTCCTATTTTTCACCCTTAACCAAGAAGGCTAGGCAATCCGATCTCACTACCCAGGAGAGCAGGGATGCTTCTACCTCGAGGGAGTATTCACAAGATATTTCAGACGTCAAGAACAATGCTGAATGAGCCTTAGCACGTTAACTTTGTATCTGACCCGCCGCCTTTTGTGAAGATAAATACAAATTATTTGCTCCTTCAAGCCCCCAGTTGATTTAATTCAACAAAATTCCTTTTATTAGCTCTATCAGGACATTATATATATATATATATATATATATATATATATATATATATATATATAAATATAAAATATATCTATATATATATATATATATATATATATATATATATATATATATATATGATAGGAACCTCTTTACAGAGCGATACAACAGGAAGCAATCTGATCATCAGAAGGAGTCCCCCCGTCCGACAAGTTTTTCGGCCCGATATACTCCTTTACACTCTAAGGGAGGCGAGCTCACTTGGGTCATGACTCCCAAGCGTCTCAGCCTCCTGTTGTCTTGTATCGAAAATGAACCAATTTCACTTATGAAAGCAACTTTAAAATCCACAACGCCAGCCGTGGAGGCAATTGTGAAAGCAACAAAGAGAAGACAAATTATTCCGTTCGTTCCGTCGCACATCACAACTGAGGACACAAACTGAAACACCTGCGCTAGCCACTGAAATTCTGTGCCTGACACCTCCTATAATATACACCGCTAAAATGGTAAATATTACAAACATACCCATTACCCGTTCCTTCCGAAAAGTGGGTGAAATGTGTTCACTATAGTCACGACTTGCACGTGAAAAGCAAATTTCAGTAATATTATCAACAGGCTTTGCCATAGGAAGCATTTTCAAACATGCATTATTTCCCTTTCCACCACGTGCATTTGATTGACCTTGGAGGTACACACACGTAACGCAGATTTGATTTATTGTCAGATTAACAAACATTGTTTAAGCATGCAACAAAATGCAGCAACACTTTTTTGACTGAGTGTTCAGGTTTTAAAAAAAACAGCTTAATTGAAAGGACCTAAAAATTGAAAGTGGCCTTTAACTTTTTTTGAGCAGTATATATATATATATATATATATATAATATATAATATATATAATATAATATATATATATATATATATATATATATATATATATGTGTGTGTGTGTGTGTGTGTGTGTGTGTCAAGAATGCATTCTTTATTTACCAGACCACATAATCTCTTTTATTTGGACAGCGCCCAAACATAACCGACGGACTTTGTGTCTGGGTTGAACGGTGCGCGCGTCACCAAAACGAGACAAAACTCCTAATTTAAATGTTCGTGAAAGATGCGGTGTTTTACTATTTCTCATTCTTTTTTACGACCTAAAAATACATGCAGTAAACCACAGTGTTTGGTGGCTTTCAAGTGTTTCGACTTTCACATTTTACTTGAAGATATCGATATGTTCAAAAGTTCATATTGTTTATTAACGATACGTTATCATGAATTCCTAGACAGTCGAATTGAAGATTCTATTTACTGTTTAAAATCTATGTTGGATTTGATCTATTTTTACTTATCCACATGCAGCGAAAGCTCTTCTAGCCTTTTTTGTCTTATTTTTATTTTAACGTTCTGTTTCGTTGTCTTGATCTACATCGTTGCTACGATATAAGTACGATTAAATATTGTTTAGGAGTGTTTTCTAAACCTCCCAGTGTAATCTACCGCGTGTGGTGTTTATTCTCATAGTCTTTGTCTTGTCTCTGTGTATTCTCAGACCCAATCGTTGCAATCTCTCATCAAGTATTTTAATTTTGTCTTGCATCTGGTGATAGTAAAGGGACGAATGTTTATCCAAGCCAACGCAGTGACTTCTTTTCAACTTGTTTCTTTGTTTTTTGTGTATCTCTTATTTTTGCCGGTTTTCAGTGATAGTTTAGTACGTTATCAACACTTTTCAAATGAAATGAAATACAACACAAAAATAATAATATCCAACTCAAATCTCGAGGCAGTCATATTGTTTCGCTCCTAAACATGCAGAAGAACAAAAATGACAACAAGAAAGATAAGGAATTAAAAAATGGAAGCTTGCACGGACCAGAACGATTGAAATCGTATAAAAAGATCACTAATGCGGAGCTGAACGAACGAACGAACTAGCTTTATGTTCAAAGAGTTAAGAATTGAGCACGCAGGCCCAAGCTGATGGGAAGAACCAGACAGTTCTGTATGGAGCAAGATGTTAGGAGAAGACGGGTGTGTTTGATGGGACACACATTGAGTAAACTAGTTCATAGCATTATAAAATAGTCATTGGCTGTGGAATTCCCAGTGTAAGAGAAATATAGGAAAATATAGGAAAATATAACACGGAACAGAAAGGAAATAGATGAAGAAACATGGGAAGATCTAGAGGGGATGGCACAGGACATGAGAGCTTCAAGACCCGTGCTCCATAAGGAGGTCAAGTGTATTGATGATGTTGATGATGAGGCATATCTGGAGTCATCCTTTTATGACCACTAATTAAGTACAATGCTATAGTATATAGATGTGGATTTGTCTGTGAGGTTAATTACACCCTCATTGACTCTTGAAATCACCCACACACTTCTAGATAATTCCCCTGTGGTGAAACTTGTTGAGAATATGACTGATGCTCCTTATGTCAGTTCATACGATGGCGTCTATTATGAGGTTCTGTAGTGTGGCTGGCAAGAGCATAATGTAAAAGAAATAGTTACAGAAACGATAACTGCAGATACATGTAATTGCTTTATGTAGGCTTTCTACAAGGGGACCAGCTAGCCACAAGGAAAATGATGATAACGTATGGCAAAGAAAAGTTGCACCACGTTTTCAACCAGTTGGTCTCTAGTTTGAGACTGTGCAGAATACCAACACGCTTATTACGTTAACTACATTGCTACATAACACATTACTGCACCGCTATTTGAAATGTCTTGGGACAACCTTCAAGTATATGAGCAAACTTGAATAGTGGTCTAATATACATAACCTCGTCAATTAAATAGTAATTTAAGGGGAAACTAATTCATTCATTTACGGAATCAGGGGCGTAAAAACTGTCGCACTAAAAAAAAAATTGAACACAATGAATCAATCACGTATGATTGTACACTAAGCTTAGAGGCGTCATTTGACCCCCAGACGTAATTCTGGCTTTTACCTGCATGCAGGAGGATCTCACTATGGACACCAAGTTAGGCAGGGTAAGTTTAGAAGCGGCTGTGTGTTGGACATGATGATGCCTTAGGATAACCCAGAGCCAGAGCACACTATTTTAGCTCTCCATATTGGGAGAGCCCCCTTGGATGGCGGGGAACACACAGTATGCCATGCGCGTCTACCTGTTAGGTTTGAGACCAAATATGATGATTCTTTAAATGCAAGCCAGGTTGGAGAAACTGGAGCTCTTGACTTCAACTCAACACGTTTTGAAATGGCAGAAGAGCCACAGGAAAAGCTTAGATCTACAGTGTAGATAATACCAAGGTGTCTCCAGTGTGGTATTGGCCGCTAAAGAGCGAGAAGCTCAGCAGCCCTAGTTAAACAACAACAACAACAACAACAATGATAATGATGATGTTGGTGATGATGAAAATATATGGAGCAGGGAATTACACACGAAAAGAAGAACGAAGACATGGAAAGACATTGAACGGATAGCACAGGACAAGAGGGCTTAGCGTGTATTGGCTGAATGTCTGTGCTCCTCAGGCAGCTAAAAGTAAATTAAGTTCTTTACATTACAACCGCTGCACATTCAATTTTTCAGAAACTAATCTTATACAGGCGCACTTTATGGTTCCTGCATGTTTTATTTTTTTTTTTAACTTAACGTGCTTGATAACTTTTCTCCATTTTTACGTTAACATTATTCTGAGTTGTGTAGATATATTTTATAAAATGTTCGCTCGTGAAATCTCACCTTATTATCAGCTCTTCATCCTCCTACATAATTTATGTTCTTAATATCAGTTTATATCACATTTATATTAATTCAAAAACCAAGACCAGCTCTGTTTGCAGTTTATGTGTGAAGCATAGTAAAGTCATTCCCCCCCCCCCCCCCCCAACTTCTTTTATTAGCTGAATCTTCATTTTACAACATCCATTCTTTTTCTTAACATAACAGATGTTTTATCATTAGTTTTAAAACAATCTTTACCTGGGTACATAGAAATGAAACACGCAAATCTAATTACTAGGATAGCTTTTAGCGTAGATTAGGAAAAAAAAAACCAACATAATTGCAAGCTTAAACTGAAGTCTACTGGGTGTGGTGAAGTGGGATGTTATAAATATTTATAGGGGACTTAGTGTACTGACTGAGATCAGCTGTGAAGGTATCTATATCTATTAAAAGTAGTGTATTATAGATAACCTTACTTGCTACCACATATCTCTTTATCTCAGTCAGAATTATTCTGGAATAGTGTGATGCTACGTTATGTGTCTAGGGTATGTGTATGAAGAAGTGTAAGTCACAACAACAGACAGATAAACAATTTAATGTAATCCACTACTCTTGACAACACTGTGACACTCACATACATATAACACTCTACAAAGATATCTTAAAAGAGTCACTGATAAACTTTCGAATAACAATATGTATTCATTACTGGCATGAATGAATATGTGTCCTGATTCAACTACAAGGGAACCAGGAATCACAATCAATTTAAATTACAAGTTATGTACAGAATGTATTTAATATGAATATTGTAGTGACATATATTATTACAAATGTTCTATGTGTGTCAGTTGTGTAGTAGTAAAATGAGGTAATACTGGTTTTGTTTTGTTCAAGCTCTGTTGGTATTTGTCATCATGACTTCAATAGTTTGTCTTTAGGGACTATTATTGGAGATGTTCACAGTTCCTGATTTTAAGACAAGTAAATTCCCCTCTGAATGGTATTTTTATAAAGTTATTTCAAGATGAGGGGACATAATGTTGAGCTCAGCTGGCCAATTCGCTTATCTGGCGTGATGGCGGCAGGAAAGGACTCCTCTGCTCGAATTCTCCTCTGGGCTCAGGAGACACCTCACTGATAGCTAAAAAGACCAAGGAGTATGCTGTCCGACTCTGGATTCAGCAAATCTCTGACCAGATGCTGCTCACTACCATCAAGACCACTGTCCCTGAAATCAAGAAGGATGTACCTTCTACTTCATAACTAATTTATATTCTCTTTTACACTGATCACAATACAGCACAAACATTGCGTTCAGAGCGTTAGGCCAACAGTCAGCTTCATTTGAAATACTTTATTCCAGTATTACCCTTCTTAATGGTTACTACGCCTCTGCACTTCCAGCATTATTTCTTTCTAGTCCATCATCCAGGTGTCAGTGTACTATTTGGCCATTCCATGCCGTTTTACTTCTCTCCGACACCCTCTGTTCAGGCTGGAGCATTATAGGCTTTACCTCACGTTTGCCACTGAACTACACATATATATACAGGCATAAATCAACAATTCACATTCAATTTTTCATTAAAAGATACTGAATGGTTCAAGCTTACCACAATTTCATGGAAATAAACACAGATACGTTGATTAGCAATGAATTCTGGCACAAACTGGCACAAATTCCGTTCTGCCTATGTTCCAGGCTTTTATTTTAGCAAAAATGTGAGCTGGCTTCAACGTACTGTCGCTTTATCAAGCTTATTTGAATTAGTGGTCTCGAACTAACGCTCCCAAGTGTGTATATCAGCGAGACTGGCCAATGAGCCACGTTTCGACAAGTGTTTGAAAAAATGTTATCTTTTCCCGTCTCCCCTAACAACCAAGATAGTATTTATAACCCGACCAATCGTGGTTAGGCTTTCATTTGTTGCGCTCCAATCAATTTGGAGTTTACATGGTAGGCTATTTATGTAACGTAAGGTTTTTTCAAACACGTTATAAAAAAAATTTTATGAGCAGAAATGATTTTATGCTGTCAGGCACCCCCAATATTTTATTTTGGGTATAATTTATTAATTCCTGGACTATTTGCGTAACGTTTTACATATTATTTGTCAGCAAACCCTAAGGAACCCAAAAATACTAATTTAAAGGAGCTACGTGGCTGCGTTCAAAATATGCAATTTCTTCTATCTCCTGTTTAGAAGATGTGCTGTCTGGGTACTGTTATGTGTTCAAACGTAAACCCATATAATGTTGTCTTTTCTAATAAGAGTCTGTTATGAATTATAAACCTAACTCTGGGAAAGGGTAGTGTATTTTATCACTGTCCGTCTGAAAAAAAAATTAGTGCATGTAGACTTACACGCGTGATGGTAGTAATTGTGTATCGCGCGAAGCGGGTTTAGTGTTCGGCTTTCTGCCTCTCCCTTCTCTTTTTATCCCTTTAGTCCATCTGTTCGTTCGTTTTGGTAACGCAGTATAATTAATGTTAGGGTTAATTTAGGTCATTACGCAGTACGTCTCAATGCTTTTCCAAGAATTACAGCACACGTTTCATTGAAGAAGGCGGGTAATAATACAGTAAGCTTTACTATCAACGTGAAAGCGTTACAATTTGCAGACGAAGCAGAAAACAAGGGGGATTTCGAGTACATTCTTTGGGACAGCACTGTCATTTTACCATTGCTCTTCTCTTTATTAATTTTATTTGTTAGGCTTCATATTTACCTAATAATTTATATATATGTGGATTAGAATATTTCATGACACCTCCCCTCTTAAAACAGACATTATATGTCAGTCCTTTATTCCATATACACATATAGAAATTTATTATTATTTCTGGGGTTTACGGTGATTCTCATCACACGGATGGCGGCTTAAAAAATCCGCTCCCAGATTGGTTTTTCCAGATATATATTCAATGCTAAAATTATATGGAGCCAGAAGCAAAGACCATCGGAGTAACCTAGAGTTCTCATGCTTAGCCTGTGCTAAAAACGATAAAGGTTTGTGGTCAGTTTGCAACTTAAATGCCTTCCCATATAGATAAATATTGAATTTCTTTATTGCCCATATTACTGCAAGACATTCTTTTTCGCTAGTTGAGTAGTTGATTTCAGCTTTATTCAACTTTCTGCTAGCATATGCCACTGGGCTTAATTCCCCATCCAATGCATCTGATTTCTGTAGTAAAGTTGCACCTAGCCCAATATTACTTGCATCCGTCCTTACTATGAATTCTTGACTTAAGTCAGGTAATTTCAAAATGGGTTTACTTGTGAGCTTTTCCTTCAATTCTTGGTAAGTCATTTCACATTGTGGTGTCCATGTAATGCGATCTGGAAGTCCTTTACGTGTCAATTCCGTTAAAGGTGCACATATGGAATTAAAGTTTTTGATATACTTCTGGTAGAAACCACATAATGAGACAAAGGATCTCACGTCCTTCTTGGTTTGTGGTCTCGGGGCTTTCTGTAGTTTCTCTAAATTCTTTGGGTCAGGGGTCATGTTTCCCTGATAAACTGTGTGTCCCAAAAATTCCAATTCTTTACATCCAACGCAACATTTGGTTGGTCGGGCTGTTAAATTTGCCTCCCTAAGTCGATCAAACAGCATGTTCAGAGAGTCAATGTGTTCCTCAAATGTTTCTGTTGCTATAAGGATATCATCCATAAAATTTGTTATACAGGGATTATTCAGAGGATCCAATAATTTTCTCATCATTCTAGAGAAGACACTAGGCGCATTCTTCAATCCAAATGGCAATCTATTAAACTCATAGTGTCCTTCTGAGGTACTAAAAGCTAGGTATGGTCTAACCTCAGGCTTTACTGGAATCTGATAGTATCCTTTACTCAGATCCACTTTTGAGAAATATTTAGCTTTATTTAGTCTGGCAAACAGCTGATTTGTATCCGGCAATGGATCCACCTGTCCTTCTGTAATAGCATTCAGTCTCCTGTAAATCTATACAGAGTCTATGTTCTCCAGAGGGCTTCCTTAAAAGTACAACACCGGAACTATACGAAGACTCACTGTGCGAAATAATTCCTTCCTTCAACAGATAGTCTATCTCTTCCTTCAAAGCTTTTTCCTTAGCAAACGGAATCGAATATGGTTTCATACAGACAGGTGTGGAGTCTATTAATTTCATATCATATTCCAATAGGTTTGTATGCCCTGGTCGGTCTGTTAACACCTCTGCATGATTATTTAGAACCTGTTGCACTCTCTCTTTCTGAGTTTTCGTTAAATGTGTACTGATTTTCACCTGTGCTGCTGTCTCACAGGGGTGTAATGGATATTCAAATGATGAAAGTGGTTCCTTTTTCATCTCCATGGCGATGGACAAGGTCAACAAGTGTGTCTCTTCCTGATGTTCTCTTTCCAAATATTTCTTCAGGAGATTCACATGATAGATTTTTTTCTTTCCCCTTCTTATCTATCTTATAATTTGTTCTAGACACCTTCTCTAGAACTGTATATGGACCCTGCCATCCAATTTGTAACTTATTCTGACTCCCGGGCAAAAGAAGCAGTACCTTCTCTCCCACAGCCAAATTTCTGTCTTTCGCCTTCCTGTTATAATAGGCAGCATGTTTCTTCCTGGCTTGTTTCAAATTTTCATTGGCAAGTTTCCAGCCAGTTTTTAACCGAGTGGTCAGCTCATTCACATACTGGTATGAAGATGTAATGTTTTCCTCTGCCTTTTCATCAGTCCACGTTCTTAACATAGCTTCAAGTGGACCTTTTATTGGCCTTCCAAACAATAATGTTGCCGGGGCCATACCGGTTGAACTATGGGGTACCTCCCGATAAGCAAAGAGGGCGGCGTGCAGGTACTGGTCCCATGTATCTGGTTTTTCGTGTGCCAACTTTCTCAGGATCGACATTAATGTGCCGTTAAATCTTTCCACTTGGCCGTTCCCTTGGGGATGATACACACTACAATGGAAGTGTTTGGCCTGAAAGATCCTGAAAACTTCTTCAGTTAGTTTCCCCTTGAACTGAGAGCCATTATCAGTCAAGATTTGATTGGGAAAGCCTAACCTTGTGAAAATTGTGAGCAATGCCTCTGCCACATGTGTTGAATCAATCGATGACAGGGCTACTGCCTCTCCCCACATAGAACAAGTGTCCACCAGAGTCAGAATGTAGCTGTTCCTTCTCTTGGTTCGGGTGAGAGGTCCCACAAGATCCACGGCAACTCTCTCAAAGGGTGTTCCCACTATGGGCATTTCCCCCAGAGTTGCTGGTGCAGTCCAATGTTTAGGTGCTACTCGTTGGCACTCTGGACAGGATTTTACATATCGTTTGATATCTTCAGTTATTCCTGGCCAGAAATAGTGACAAGCTATTCGCTGTCCTGTTGCGCTGATTCCCATATGACCACTGAAGGGAATCGCATGTCCTAGTTCCAACACTTTAGTCCTATATGAAGTGGGAAGGACCAGCTGTCCGTGACCATTGGATTCAGATCCAGCCTTCCTATATATCAATTTGTTCTTCATATAAAACTCTCCCTTGCCTGGAGGTGTATGAGATTTGGGCAACTTCTTGAAACATGGCTTGAGTGTTTTGTCCTCAGCCTGTGCCTTCCTCATCTCATCTGGGTGAGTATTTATGGATTATCCTCCTCCTTCTTTGTCTGTGATCTGGTCTGCACTGTTGCCAATATCACAGGTCTCTTGGGATTCCCCAAGAAGACATATCTACACCCCAATATTAGAGGGTAGATTGGCTCATTTATCACTGCTGCTTTTATGATTCCTTCCACATATCGCGTTTTCACTTTTATTCGGGCGACGGGAAGTGTCATGGTAGCTACATCCTTGGTTGCAGTTTGAATCTCCACTGTTTCTGTGGTGTATTGATCGGCCTGCACCAGGTGAGAACTCACAACGGAATCGTAATCTAAACCGGTATCATATAAACATCTTATAGTGACACCATTACAAATGACATCTTCACACACTGGGGGGTGGTATGGTTCCTGTAATTCTTCAGGTTTGCCCTTCTTTTCCTTTTTCCCCGATGTCATAGCAGCAAAATGAGGAGGTTTCCTTCTACAATGGTCAGTGTCATGATTGTTCATCTTACAATTTTTACACCACCTTTTTCCTTGGTTGAAAGATTTTCTTTCATCATATTTCCTTTCATCGAATTGTGGGAATTTATTTTTATTGTCATACCGTGGCCTATCAAATTGGTGCTTACCTTTATTTTGATCCTTAGGATCAAATTTATTAAAGTTCTGTGGTGCCCTAAAGTTGTCCACCTGTTTCTTTTTATTACCTGTTACCTCTGCTTGAGCTGCTTGATACCTTTCAGCAACATTTAGCAACTCACCCAGCCTCTCTGCACCTTGTTCCATGAGAAACTTTCTCAGGTCTGGAGCCATGGACTCTCTTAGTTGCTCTATAAGGACCATTTCCTTAAGATCTTGGGTTTTCCCCAGAGAAGTCCATTTCTCCAAGTATGTCTCTATTCGTGCAGAGAACTGGTGATAGGTTTCACCTGACAGTAGTTTAGCATTCCTAAATTTTTTCCTGTAAAACTCTGCATTCTTTTCATACCTTAACAAAAGAGCCTGCTTTAGCATGTCATAATTTTCCTGATCACCTCTGCTCATTTTTGCAAAAACTTCATAAGCTGCCCCACGAAGTCCCTGAGATAACTTTAAGCTCCACCTTTCTCTCTCCAACCCATACGTGGTAGCTAATAGTTCGTACCTATTTATATAGCTCTCAATATCATCGTCTTTCTCAACAAAATGATCTAAATGAAAATTCATAGCTGAGATTGAGGCTCCTTGAGTAACCGTAGCATCAGAGGCAAAAGGACTGGCACCATTTTCAGGAGCATGGCCTTGAAACTCAAACTCCCTTAGTCGTAACTCATGTTCCCTTTGTAATCTCTTCTCCTCCTTTTCTGCTTCCCTCTCTGCAGCTAATCTCTTCTCTTCTCTTTCTGCAGCTAATTTCTTCTCTTCTCTTTCTGCAGCTAATCTTTTGTCTTCTCTTTCTGCCTCCAATTTCTTAGCCTCAGCCTCAATCTGCAACCTCTTAGTCTCAGCCTCAGCTTGCAACCTCTTAGTCTCAGCCTCTAACTTTCTTTCGGCCTCTTTTTCTAATCTTCTTTCTTCGCGTTCAATAAATTTGTCACATTCCGTTGTGACATAGGCAACCATAACTTGCCCATCTAATCCTAACTCTTTTGCAGTCTGAACCGCAGCAGATCGAAATTTGGCCAGGTCCGCCATTGTCTATTATGTAAATTTATACAATGTCTAACCAACAATTCAATCTCTAATGGACAACACAGGCACCGTGAGCTCAACCTTATTTAATTCCACCCAAGGATACCTTTTAATTCTTATATTCCCTGAAGTGAATTACCCCCAATATTTTTAATAGTTAAAGATTCAAAATCCCAAGAGCGAGACCCCCAATATATGTGGTGAAGTGGGATGTTATAAATATTTATAGGGGACTTAGTGTACTGACTGAGATCAGCTGTGAAGGTATCTATATCTATTAAAGTAGTGTATTATAGATAACCTTACTTGCTACCACATATCTCTTTATCTCAGTCAGAATTATTCTGGAATAGTGTGATGCTACGTTATGTGTCTAGGGTATGTGTATGAAGAAGTGTAAGTCACAACAACAGACAGATAAACAATTTAATGTAATCCACTACTCTTGACAACACTGTGACACTCACATACATATAACACTCTACAAAGATATCTTAAAAGAGTCACTGATAAACTTTCGAATAACAATATGTATTCATTACTGGCATGAATGAATATGTGTCCTGATTCAACTACAAGGGAACCAGGAATCACAATCAATTTAAATTACAAGTTATGTACAGAATGTATTTAATATGAATATTGTAGTGACATATATTATTACAAATGTTCTATGTGTGTCAGTTGTGTAGTAGTAAAATGAGGTAATACTGGTTTTGTTTTGTTCAAGCTCTGTTGGTATTTGTCATCATGACTTCAATAGTTTGTCTTTAGGGACTATTATTGGAGATGTTCACAGTTCCTGATTTTAAGACAAGTAAATTCCCCTCTGAAGGGTATTTTTATAAAGTTATTTCAAGATGAGGGGACATAATGTTGAGCTCAGCTGGCCAATTCGCTTATCTGGCGTGATGGCGGCAGGAAAGGACTCCTCTGCTCGAATTCTCCTCTGGGCTCAGGAGACACCTCACTGATAGCTAAAAAGACCAAGGAGTATGCTGTCCGACTCTGGATTCAGCAAATCTCTGACCAGATGCTGCTCACTACCATCAAGACCACTGTCCCTGAAATCAAGAAGGATGTACCTTCTACTTCATAACTAATTTATATTCTCTTTTACACTGATCACAATACAGCACAAACATTGCGTTCAGAGCGTTAGGCCAACAGTCAGCTTCATTTGAAATACTTTATTCCAGTATTACCCTTCTTAATGGTTACTACGCCTCTGCACTTCCAGCATTATTTCTTTCTAGTCCATCATCCAGGTGTCAGTGTACTATTTGGCCATTCCATGCCGTTTTACTTCTCTCCGACACCCTCTGTTCAGGCTGGAGCATTATAGGCTTTACCTCACGTTTGCCACTGAACTACACATATATATATACAGGCATAAATCAACAATTCACATTCAATTTTTCATTAAAAGATACTGAATGGTTCAAGCTTACCACAATTTCATGGAAATAAACACAGATACGTTGATTAGCAATGAATTCTGGCACAAACTGGCACAAATTCCGTTCTGCCTATGTTCCAGGCTTTTATTTTAGCAAAAATGTGAGCTGGCTTCAACGTACTGTCGCTTTATCAAGCTTATTTGAATTAGTGGTCTCGAACTAACGCTCCCAAGTGTGTATATCAGCGAGACTGGCCAATGAGCCACGTTTCGACAAGTGTTTGAAAAAATGTTATCTTTTCCCGTCTCCCCTAACAACCAAGATAGTATTTATAACCCGACCAATCGTGGTTAGGCTTTCATTTGTTGCGCTCCAATCAATTTGGAGTTTACATGGTAGGCTATTTATGTAACGTAAGGTTTTTTCAAACACGTTATAAAAAAAATTTTATGAGCAGAAATGATTTTATGCTGTCAGGCACCCCCAATATTTTATTTTGGGTATAATTTATTAATTCCTGGACTATTTGCGTAACGTTTTACATATTATTTGTCAGCAAACCCTAAGGAACCCAAAAATACTAATTTAAAGGAGCTACGTGGCTGCGTTCAAAATATGCAATTTCTTCTATCTCCTGTTTAGAAGATGTGCTGTCTGGGTACTGTTATGTGTTCAAACGTAAACCCATATAATGTTGTCTTTTCTAATAAGAGTCTGTTATGAATTATAAACCTAACTCTGGGAAAGGGTAGTGTATTTTATCACTGTCCGTCTGAAAAAAAATTAGTGCATGTAGACTTACACGCGTGATGGTAGTAATTGTGTATCGCGCGAAGCGGGTTTAGTGTTCGGCTTTCTGCCTCTCCCTTCTCTTTTTATCCCTTTAGTCCATCTGTTCGTTCGTTTTGGTAACGCAGTATAATTAATGTTAGGGTTAATTTAGGTCATTACGCAGTACGTCTCAATGCTTTTCCAAGAATTACAGCACACGTTTCATTGAAGAAGGCGGGTAAATAATACAGTAAGCTTTACTATCAACGTGAAAGCGTTACAATTTGCAGACGAAGCAGAAAACAAGGGGGATTTCGAGTACATTCTTTGGGACAGCACTGTCATTTTACCATTGCTCTTCTCTTTATTAATTTTATTTGTTAGGCTTCATATTTACCTAATAATTTATATATGTGGATTAGAATATTTCATGACACTGGGAAAGTCTGTTGAAATTTATCAGCACTTGGAGAACTAATTGACCTGGTTTGTGTATGAAAAGTAAAACGAATAGGTTTCATTTAAGGCTAGCTATGAAAATACGTTAAGAAAGAATCAGGGGAACAGGGCCGACTCTAGGGTTCAGTTACCCCGAGACAACAGCGTCATCTATATATAATGCCCCATGGCCCAACACATATATTTATATTATATGTATGAGTAGGTAAACGACTTCATTTTAAAATATAATCCGTTGCTGCGTCTAATTTTTCATAATGAAGAAAAAATAAGAACAGCGTAACACAAATGACAAGGATAGAAATTCAAGCTTAAATAAAAATAAACAAAAATAGTTCTCACCTGTGATTGATTCATTGTGTTCATTTTTTTTTTTTTAATTGGAACAGTTTTTGCGCCCCTGATCCTTTTCACCCCGAGCCTGTGGTCTCATTGCCTCTTACCTGGAGACCATTTTGATGGGTAGGGAATGGAGTGTTGACAGAGATCCGTGAGTGAGTGAGTGGGGAAGTGTGACTGATGTGAAATGTTGGCCAGTTAGTTGAGGTATACATTCGTCACAGAACCAATTAGTTTCAGGAGACTTCAATGCATGGTATTTAATACTAATTGTACAAAGAAGTTATGGTTCAACATTAAAGCTAGCACATTGAATAATGAACACTAAATAACACATTATCGTTTATACTGGCAATGAGCTAACACTTCGTGTGACATCCCACAACGTTGAACCGCCTCTGCTTCGCTCACTCAATTTCGACCGTAAATGAATGAATAAATGTCCCTTTTCTATTTCACGAGGAGTATATAACCCACTATTCAAGTCTGCTCCTATGCTAGAAGCTTGTCTCGAGGCATTTCAAATAGCTGTGCAGCAATGTGTTATGTAGCAATTTAGTTAACGTAATCGGCATGTTTGTGTTCTGCACAGTCTCAAACTAGAGACCAACTGGCTGAAACCGTGGTGCTATTTTTCTTTGCCATTCATCATTGTGGCATAATTTTTGCGCACTCTTCTCCTCTCCGGCAGTATTGAACTACGTTTGTTGTGCGTACTGAACTAGGTGCATTATTCTGTCGTTAGCACACCTTTTCCCCTACTGTCATTGTTCACTTTTCACGCTTCGATGCATGACAGGACCAGACAAGCGTATCGCCCATCCATGAGAGATTAATTGAGTCCCTAAAACGTGATAATAAAACATTGACTCCATGTAAATACGGGCACGTAGTGTTTGCTTAAGATTGTATAATTACTTCCGACTCGATAGGAAAAATGTAAGAAGTTCTAACGTAAACATTGACAACATTGTCGGATGTAGCAACTCCATATACGGTGGATAACTGTATGAAATTTTCAAACGCATGAGTCATTCAGGGTACTGCATGAGGAAAAGTTTTCATAACATGAACTTTAAATGTATTGGCTCACATTTGATTCGCCAATAAACAACCACGCCCTTATACATTGTTAATAACAGGGTAGTTCTTTTTAGAGAGACTTGATTTTAACTTTGTGTACTTTTATTGTTTGTTTTTTATTTGTATTGTTTGTTTGTTTCTTGGAAAGGGGAGGTCACACACAAAAACATTCACACAAATTTGGTTTTCATTTACTCTATTTGGACTGAGTGGAGGGGGGAAGAAGGTACAATATTTGGGTATTTGAAATCTGACTTAATTTTCTTGAATTAGTACACCATATGTCCTAATTATAACCCATCAAGGGTTGAACGGGATACTTTATAAAAACATTAAAAATTCCCTTATGCTATATAAGAATATTATTAGGCGTCCTTCAGTCACAAAATTGCTGCGATAGTTGCAGTCTGTAAATATACAAAGGCGTGCGCTTCTGGCCACTGTACTAAATTGCACGACGCTCAAAACAGCGAGCATCTGTTTCCCACTAAAGTTACAGTCTGGAAATTACACACAAATTTTTCGCTTCTAGCCACAACACAAAATTGCATGATGCCTGAAATAGCACGCGTAATCTTTAGAATTTCATTTTGAGTCCGTTCAAAAAATGTCCAATCTTTTTCTCGCCAAAGTTGCAATCTTTTCATGGCGCAGGAAAATAAACATTTTGCTTCTATCCTTCATAATGGCATTTGGTTGGTTCTCGACACAATTTCTTTAAATTTTCCCGTAGTTAATTCGGGGGAATATAAATAAAGAATGGAGTGCGTAATATTTGCGGTAACTAGGCCGACTCAGTCGCTCAAGTCAATACTTCCTTAAATAATGATTCGGAGACGCAGTAATAGAAAGTTCATTTTGGCTTTGTGGTTTATTTTTTTAAATACGTACCAAGGCAAGATTTCTTTTTTTTTTTTCCTTTTTTTCACATCTACCCATGTAATTTTGTTGACGCGTTGCTCCATAGCTTCTTAAGCCAGCATCCAAATAAATGATGACAAAAGAAATGGTTCCGTTATCACGGCATGCAGCAGAAATTGCACAGCATAATTATTCCAGCCATATTTTGATGGGTTTTGTTCTTGCTAGATATTGGCTCCGTGTAGTTCTCGACGTTATCTGAAGAAACAAAGTGCTGTTTAACATCTACACAGCAAACGTAGCAACCTTTCAACCAACAGGACTGGGACAAACTTTAACTTTCGCAGATGACATACTCATGTGCAGAACTGGCTCAGAGAGAGAGGAAATGGTTCGAGGCATACAAGAGACACTACGGCGGTTTTGTAAATGGTGTGACAGCGGATCAAAAGTCAACCCCAACAAGGCCTGTGTAATGTGGTGCTCTTTTAACAACTCCATAGTGAAAGCAGACCTTCCAGACATCACTTTCAATGGGCTGAACATTGGAAGGCAAGATAGGCTGAGGTATCTGGGAGTAAATTTTGATCGTGGGCTATCGTTCAAGTATCATTGTCGCACAAATAGGTTGTGAGTTATTTTTGGCCCGTCTGAGTAGAGTGGATAGTGATAGGTACGTGAGAAAGGTGTGAGAAATAGATTTCACCTGTGATAGCTTAAGGAAAAATATATGTCTCTGGAATGAGTAAGTTTCTCTATTCCAGCTTATCTATACGACTATAATTTAGTACAAGACAACCTTACCCTCCTCATACATATAAATATAAGTTTAACTATACACATACACAGCTATGTGACAACAAGGCACACAAACGTGAAAAACTACGGTTACTTGGGTATGGGTCTGACCAACACACAAAGTTAAGTTTATTTGTTGTTTATTATCATTTAAACTTGACAACACCAAATATCTAAAGACAGATCAAATAAAAAATCAGATTTACATACATATGAAATAGCAGAATACATGTGGCCTCCCCTTATGGAGAAAAGAACCAAAAAAGTTAATAACCCAAAGGCCGAATCGAAAGTTTGCATTATGTTACAGAGTAGACATGGATGGGTGGGGAAAAAAATCGAAAAAAAGTAATTCGTCTTACGAGGACAAAAGACAAAGAAAATAGCCAACGTTACGACCACAAGGCCTTCGTCAGGGAAAGGAAAGAAAGTGAAGGCTTGATAGGACACATAAGAACCTAAATAAATATAAAAATTAAACCTAGGTACTTCCCTGAAGGAATCGAGGTTCTACCACTATTGCTTCCCGCGAACGGACTGGCGTGCCCGGAAAAGGAAATGACTGTCACCACCGGATGTATACAATACATACTACGAAACTAAAAAACGAAACTGAACAATAAACTACCTAAACGTAATATTAGTGGGTACTGGAAATAGAAGAGGACAGAATGAGTAGGAGATAAATAAATATGAAATAAAAAATCAAGACATATTAAAAACAGTATATTATATATTCATACATATTATTAGAAGGCGGCAGAAAAATAGAAAAATAGGATAAGAGTGGAAAGAATCAAAATGGAACAAGAAATAAAAGGGGAGGGGGGAAGGGTAACCTCAGACAAAAGTGTGCAGAGTGTTAAGACCGGCTGGTTTTAGACACCCCATGCGGTGGATAAGACGGTTCTCAAGCTGTTCTCGGCTAGCAGTGTCAAAGGAGCAGGATCTGATCGCCGGGACCTGGATGTCGATGGGACCATGACGGTCAGGACCATTAAAGTGTATGGCAACTGGTGTGGATTTTTGCTGAGAGATGTCATTCACGTGCTGGCTGAATCTGTTCCTAATTCGTTTGCCTGTTTGGCCGATATAGGTTATGCAGCAACGTTTACATATGATCGTATAAATGACATTGCGCGACTCACACGTGAAGCTACTGGTGATGGTTATGGTGTATGTAGCCTCAGGAAAAGACACTTTGTGGGTTGAGATGACATACATGGACGTGTTGCATCGTGTCCGACCACAGGGTAGTGTGCCAAACTGAGTGGCATTCTCCTTTGGAAGACGGCTGCGAACAAGAAGATCCTTCAAGTTCTTGTCGCGCCTATATTCCACCAAAGGTGCTTCGCTGAAAACTTCCTGGGTCACAGACTCTGCTTGGAGGATAGGGAGATGGCGGAAAAGAATCTGTTTGACTGCAGTACCGTGAGGGTGATAGGTCAAGATTAATTTGACTCTATCCGAAGTGGGTTTATAGTGAGGTTTGAGGGCCTCCTGACGAGAGATGGGGAGCACACGTTGGAGGGCAGAGGTGAGAACATGTTTCGGATAAAGTCTGCTACGGAAGAAATCCAACATCTCATTGGCTCGGAAGTGGAAGTCATCATCGTCTAGGCACAAACGGCGGAGGCGGAGAAGTTGTGAGAATAGAAGGGAGTCACAACAAGCCCGAGGATGAGAAGAGGTATACAGAAGGTAGCTATGGGCATCTGTCGGCTTGTAGTATACTGAGGTATTAAGGCCGGAAGGCGTGATAGTAATAGTAATGTCAAGAAAGTTGACAGATACTGTGGAGATGAGGGAGGTGAACTTGATGGTGGGGTGGAAGTGGTTGACAAAGTCGATGAAGCGGGATAAATCAGTCTCGGACATATCTGTGAGACCAATGCCATTATCGATATATCTGCGGTAAAACCCGGGGAAAGGACCGGAGTATTGTTGCCATATCTGACGCTCCAAGTGGCCCATGAACAGGCAGGCATAGCTAGGACCCATCTTTGTTCCCATGGCAACAACACTAATTTGGTCGAAAAACTGACCATTGAATTAAAAGGAATTAAGTTGAAGGACCAGTTCAGCAAGACGGAGAAGAGTGTCAGTGGATATAGAAGGACAAGTGCGCTGGTCAAGAAAAAAACGAAGAGCTCGGAGACCATCACAGTGGGGAATTGAGGTATACAGAGGACAGACGTCTAACAAGAAAAGGCGGTAGGAGCGGTCTGCTGAGAGTCGGATAGAGGAGAAAGTTAAAAGAGCATGATTAGTGTCTTTGACAAAGGAGGGAAGATTCTCAACGATAGGCTGGAAAATTAGATTACAGAAATCCTTCTTCCATGTTTCCTTCTATTATTTACGTTTTTTTCAAGATGAGATCACGAGGGAGTTTGATCTCATCTGCTTTATGGTTCTTCTTTATGTGTTTAGAATGGGGGTGTAGGGAATTGGACAGTATTTTTCTAGAAGGAAGATTATAGATGCTAGATCAGGATTGGCACCAGATTGTCTTTTTTTAAAGATATTGCGTGGCCATATACGCATTTTTCGGGAGTTAAATTATTTGCGGCCATTTGTGCTTCATTTCCGCAGTATAGGGCTAGGACCAAGTCCCGGGTCGTTGTCGAGCATAAACTGGTTGCATCAGAAAATTGGCTGAGAGATAACTGCAGTTGAAATGCAGAGCTCCGATTGGCTTTAGAACCACGCCGCGCATATGACGTCATGAAGTCGGCGCGTGGGGGTCTTGATTATAAAAGGCCTATATTTCATAGCCTCTTTCTCTTTTAATGAAAAATTGCCAAAGCCGGGTGCCAGAAGCATATTGTCGATTGCCTTCAGTTCGACATTCGAGATTTGGTAAGCATGAATTTTTGCGTGAGGACTTTATTTAATTTTTTCTAGTCCCTAGCCGATCATTTTAAGTTTCTTTGGCAGTTTAGTTTAATTTAATTCTTAACTCCAGAGCCATCAATTCGATCTGAGTGATAGAATGAGAAACTAGGTCCATTTAATTCCTTGTTGAAAGAATAGCGGCATTTTAAAAGTTGAGATATCACCGCTTTGTATTATTGCAAAGTCGGTCGGGAGAGAAACTCGCATCTGCGAATCATATGTATTTACAGAATAGTCGGGAGCGTGTGTAATGTGTATTTTTTATTTGTGATTTTAGTGAGAGTATTGATGCTCGCTATTTATATAGTTACGCATATATCTGTGGACGGAAGTGATAGAGGTATTAATTGGAGCACATGTGTGCTATCAGTAATGAATGTATGCAGGAGCGCGTGGTTGAAAAACTGCGGCACCACGTGGCTGAACTACGGGGTTTTCAATTTGATAATCGGGGGTTATGTATAATTTTTGACGGCAGGTAGATGCTAGCGTAAACAGGATTATATGTTATTGATTGTGCATTATTGTTCTGTGAATTCAGAAGATGGGAGAAGTAATTTTAAAGGGAATTATTTTGTATTACATTTTGAATGTGAATACTATTATTGACGGGAATTTTAGGAATTCCTAGAGAAGGCTAGTTTTAGTTGTGTTAAACATTACGGCATTAGTGTCAGCGTAAGAAGTAGGCCACAGTACGTCTGCCCAGACGGGCCATTGAAAATATTGTTGTTGCTCGGAGTTAGTCAGGCAGAACAAGCGATCTGGGTTAGCCAATGTTTACTTTGTAGGCTCAGGTAGAGAGGGGAGTTACGTGGTGAAGAGTAAGGAAGTTAATTGTTATTTGAAATGTATTATTATGGTTTGTTTTAGCTGTTGGTTTGTTATGTCTAAAACAGCAGGTACCGGCTTTGTGGGAATGAGAGCGGAATTTTGAGACCACAAAATTTCTCCCACGGCAAAGTTGGGGCATTCGCAGAACCGCAAGGCTTTTACGTTAGTTGCCAGTAGTGGAAGGAGAGGAAGAAAATACGTTTTCCCAGCCAGGGGAAGACATTTTCCAGCGAATAGGATTTTTGTGGATAAATCCTGAGCTCTGACGCTCGTTACACACGCAGATTTGGCAGGCTGCCAGCGTTGTGGTAATTTTTGTGTTCGTTTCTTCACGGCCATAATAAAGCCGACGGCCCAGTTATAGGTACTCGGGCAGGTAATTTCAGAGTGGTAGAAGTCAGCTACAGTTCCAGTCCAGAATCCAGTGGGGTTCTGTTAAACCTCAGTCATCAATTCCAGAGTTAGTGGGGAGAGAGAGGGTAAACATTCTCTCTACTGAAGTCAGCACAGATAGGCAGAACTGTTAGTTTTGGTGAATCATAGCAGAGGACAGCTGCTGAAGTTTAGAGGTGCAGTTAGTTGTGTTCAGGAGATTCCAGGATCGGCTGTGTAGAACCGAAGTCTGTGCAGAGATTGTGTAGTCACTTCGCAGTCGTTCCAGCTATCAGTGGACTTAGAGTTAGAGTTAGAATTTAGAACAGCTAGTTTGGAGTGTAGGCGACATCAAGTGCAGTGTAGTTCATTTCAGTTAACCTTACCTTCTTTCTCCATACAGGTTGCAATTGTGGGAGAAGGGTTGGGGTTGATGCATTTTTTAACTGTGCTTGATTTTGTTTCAGGTGTGCATCCTCGCACTTCATGTATTTTGACATGTATATGAGTTTGTGTATAGGTGTATAATAAACTTGTATAAATTGTAGCTGGCATCAGTCATTTCCTTTAGTACAGTAGCTATATGTTGTCTGTACCTTGGTGTTTGTGAATCTTAATTGAACCTTATCCCCATAGGGTAGTTAGAGGTGGTTCGAGGCCATAGCAATTTAAACGTCCGAAGTGGCGAGGAAAGAATCAACCTCGGTTCTCAACCTCGGAGCCAATGGTCTCAACTTTCACAGTTTGCACTATATTTCTATCTGAATCTATCATTTCAGTCTTTCTTCTTACTATTGTCTTGTCACTATATGTAGACCGTCTCTAGTCCTAAATCCATTTCGTGACACTCCTCCCTTGTCAGCCGGTTTGATGACAATGTCGTCTCTACGGCGAAGAAGGGAGAGAGCACGGGACTCTGCAGCAGTGAGATTGGAATAATGCAATCTACGAGGGCAAAGCTGCTGAATGTCATGGATGGTGTTCTTGATATACAGGTCCAAGGCATGAGAAGCCCCAGGTTTAGGTGTAAAGGGAGGTTTCGTAGAGTGAGTAAAACGTGCGAAGATGTCGGATTCAGCCTGAGACTGCGGAGTGCTGTCTTCCTCTCTAAAATGGAACTTCAGCCTCATGCGACGGTGAAACTGATGAACATCCTGGAGGAGATTGTGTGGGTCTAGGGTCGGACGAAGAGAAACAAATTTTATGCCCTTACTGAGAACAGAGCGTTCTCCCTCAGAGAGCGGCAGATCTGAGGGGATGCAGACTACCTGAGTGCAGGATGGAGTGGAGGATGGAGGGGCAGCTTTGGGGGTAGGGAGGAGACGGGATAGTTTATGATGTTTAGTAGTGGAAAGGGACTCATGCAGCTGCCGGTTCAGTGTGTGGATAGTGGTGCGTATCATAGAATAGAATGGGAAGTTGTTGGAGTTGAGACAACGTAAGTGAAGCAGAAGCTGCGACTGTTGGGCACTGAGATCCGATAGAAGGCGGGAGTGACTGGCAGCCACTACGCGCATACGTTGAAAGCCACATCTGGTTTCAATTCGTTGTAGGAGACGTTGTTCCCTTGGATTGAGTGTACCAGCAGATGGATGAAAATTGGAAGAGAAACCATTGGGAAGAATTTTGTGGTGGAGGCAGGTATGAATAAAGTGGAGATGAGAGGTGAATCTGGTTTTCTTGAAAGTAACGAATGCAAACTCAATAGCTGCACGGGATATATCAGGAGGCAGGAAGCTAAAGCTGGTGGTGACAGACACACGGAGAGAGTTGATGAAATATTTCAGAGAGGGCATAGTGGGGAAAGAACCAGGAGAAAAGTGAATCGCCCAGAAAATAAAATATAAAATAAATAAAATATAAAACACGCAAAATAAAAATAGAGATAAATGAAACAATAAATAGGATAGAGTGCAGTAATATAAGGTATGAAGGAAGAGTAGGGAAATACGAAAATAAATAAATAGGATATAAAATGATATGCTATACTAGGAAAGGAGAGATAGGATAGGATCGGGGGATAACCGGGATAGGTAGATAGAGACACGAGATAACAGAGACACGGTGCAGTCAACAAATGTATATATAAAGTCGAGGAAGTTGAGGGGAACTGCTGTAAGACGTGGAGTACAATGGATGGGTGTGAAAATAAATCGAAAAAAAGGTAATTCGTCTTACAAGGACAAAAGACAAAGAAAATAGCCAACGTTACGACCACAAGGCCTTCGTCAGGGAAAGGAAAGAAAGTGAAGGCTAGATAGGACACATAAGAACCTAAATAAATATAAAAATTAAACCTAGGTACTCCCCTGAAGGAATCGAGGTCCTACCACTATTGCTTCCCGCGAACGGACTGGCGTGCCCGGAAAAGGAAATGACTGTCACAACCGGATGTATACAATACCTACTACGAAACTAAAAAACGAAACTAAACAATAAACTACCCAAACGTAATATTAGTGGGGACTGGAAATAGAAGAGGACAGAATGAGTTGGAGATAAATAAATATAAAATAAAAAATCAAGACATATTAAAAACTGTGTATTATATATACAGAGTAGACAGTAAAGTAATCTGGTGTGGGCTAAAAAAGTTACAATTGAAAATTATGTTAATCCTATCGGCTGACTCTATGTTAGAGTGCCGATTTCTAAACAGCGTAAATTTCTGGATGCTTCACTTGAATACGACTGTCAGAAGTCGGGAATATTAATGTTATTTTGTACACCCCAGTGGGCTGGTAAAATTGGAAAAAATATCTGGGTTTGGTAAGTCCAGTTAAACTTATAAGTTAACATGTTTCTCGTGTATCCTTGACAAATACTCACTCACAAATGAAATTGGTGACGCACAAGCCAAGAATAAGGGACAACATTAACCAATCAGAAAAACAAGACCGCTGGACGCTATAGGTCAGGTCTGCTAGGAATATAAGAAAAACATTTATGGAAAAATGCTACTATTCTATATAGCTACATATATACGGGGACAAGCAAGACGATCTCTTATCCACTCCGTCAGTCATGATTAAATTTAAAAGGGCAAACGGTGTTTTCCTTTATGTCTACACGGTCAGGCTTCGCTAGCGTTGAGTTTTTTAGGTCGTAGGGAGTTATGCAACTCTTCGGCCCCTTACTAGCGCCGGCAGTCAGCGTACAATGTTAATTATTATTCAATGATCCATATGCGCACTTACACAAAGTATCGCCTGTCTTTAATAGCTATTAAATTGTCGGCGTCTGTTAGTCCTCGTATGGTATTAAAATAATAGATCCTTATAATAAACACGCACAAGGAAAGAAAGCGTGAATTCTTTTCTGTCACTATCAGTTGCGCCTAGCATATCAACCATTCAGCTAAAACTGCCTCTTCTTGTGTGAGAAAGCGTGTGGTGAAAATTAACATTATAACTGAACATCTGGAATGAAATAGCTACGAGTTATTTTATTTCACTAGTTTTAACAGCTAGAAAATCTAAGTGAATTATAATGGTAAAAGCTAACACTTTTAAACACGTAAGCACTCGCTTCTACTACCAGAAAATCAGAATGAAAAATCCCCACGAATGCTAATAACTCATTTTCCACAATAATGGTTCTAGAACTGCGCGCTTAGATCATCCAAAAATTCTGAGTGACAACTGATAGCAGGTTTAAGAAAACACAGTTTATATATCATTACATTTCTCTGATCTTTCGATGATGTTACTTTTCACGTTACTATGTGTAACGATGAATCAGGAACAGAGTTTCAAGATAAAGGCTTACGGCCGGTCTTCCGTCGAGCGCTTTCGACCGGCATCAAAAGACATTACGTGTAACGGGGTTCTCTAAGATTTTGCCCGCAACTCGACATCAAAGCGTTAACTCGGGGAATTTTGGATTTCCCTTCGTAGACTTCAAAAGATTCTGTGTTTTTCACGTGCGGTCTGTGAGGTATCGTATGATTGACAGATAAGCTCGCGTGAGAAGACGAGGTAAATAAACTTGATTCGCTACCTGTTATGGCGGCAGGTCACGAAAGTTTGTAAACACTTCGTTTGCTTATGTTCAAAGAAAAGAGGCGGGGATGAAAAATAAGCTTTTGTGAGTAAAGACAGGCAGTAAATGCATGGTTTTGCTAGCAAATCATAGAGCGCTACGAGATTACACAACACTGTCAGATTACTGTAGGCTCTATTTCCATTATACGTCACAATCATGTCGAACTGATCATACAGATGTGCAAGCGAGGACTGGCAGTCTTAAAAACAATGGCTGCTGTGCGATTGTAACAGAGACTATTATTTCTCCTGTATCATCAGCTCGTGTACAGGCTAGGAATACTCACGCTGTCAGTGTCACAATGTAAACGACTGGAACGCATTCAAAATGAAGGAATGCGACTAGTTCTGTGCTGTACTCGTGATACTCCCATTGTGACAATGAGATACATGATTGGATTGCTGTTGATTAGATCCAGATATGCGACGGCCCAGGCAAAAGCCTATATATACGGGTAACCGCCTACAAAAGACACCCCCTACATGAGAACGAAGCTGACATCAAAGAAGCAAGAATCAAGAGGGGGATGTCATATATGGCACAGGCGGAGGCTACGATTGGTCTGGTGACCAGGGTTGAAAATGTATCCAAAGGGGAAGAGTGGAGTGCGTCAGCGGAGAACTGGATAAACTTCCAATAGGTCATCATTAGCCTTGGCAGAGAGTGCAGATCTTGGGACAATGGAAAAGCAGAGCTGAAGATTAATCAGCTGATAAGTGATCATGCTAGGAATGATGATGACATTGTGTGCACTGATGGGTCTGTAGTGCGTGGTGAGAAATCAGGATGGGGCTTCTCTGCGAGAATAAAGGTCAGGGTCGTCGCTGAACAGAGTGGAGTCTACATGACAACAACCTCCAGCATGAGCATGGAGGTAGAGGCCATTACTGCAGCACTGAGGTGGCTGTCTGACATTTCATCAACCACGGCAGTTATATTGTCAGACTCTCAAGCCATGCTTCCGAAAGTTCAGAACGGATGGCTGCGGCAGGAATTGAAAACATCAAAAGAATCCTCAAGTCTTCAAGAACTGGTGTGAATCAACTGCCCTGGTCATGCAGAGATACGTGGCAATGAGAGAGCTGACAAACTGGCCTCGAGAGCACCCATAGTGGGGACACTGGACATGGATAAGGGAGAGATACTAATGGCAATTAATGATCGCCTGCTGGATAATGGCGCTGCAATAGATGAATCAACAAGGCTGAGACTGTTGGAGTTTGGCATCAAACGTGGGACTAGCAGAAATGGACGTGAGAGAGGATGCATCCGTCGTATGTACAACCAGCGTGCTACAGGTACAACTAGCATTCATACTCTTGGACATTTGCTGAGGGAGACTAAGCACATATGGGTTTACCCAGAGTGCAGCGAGGTCGATTTTGATTAACAATAACAATAACAAAGAAAAAAAGTGAATTCTGCTCTCTCGGGCATGTCGTAAGGGGCTACTAATATGAGGTTGTCCACGAGGTTGGCAACCTCATCATGTCAAACACATTTCTATATAAACCACAGCTGCAGAGAACATCAATAATTTTGTTCAGGCTTCCTGCTAGAGGATCACCTGCAGAGGTGGCCCCCATGTTCCACAAAGTGAGACAATGGAAAAAGAAGAGGCACTCCTTGGACTCGAGCACTGAATATATAGACTACTGGCTGACAAGTTTAATTAAACATTTCTAACAGTGCACAAAAATGGTTTGGAGACTTCCTTTGGCATCATCACAAGTCTTCAACAGCATAACTTAAGAATAAGTGTATCCCTCTCCGGGAAATGCTAGTAAATATTACTAGAAAAATCTCTGTTAACTAAGGTCAGACACTATACACAGTAGGACATCACGCGAATGCTGCAAATACCTCTCCACACTGATTACGATACACACGAATTGTATATATGCATACGTCATACTAGTCGCCTTGTACAAGATCAATTAAAACTAAACTAAACAAACAAATAGTGATGTTTACTCAAATACGTACCTCATTTCGGGGAAGTTTATAATATTGCTATAGACATCCCAACGTAAAACACCGAAGAAATACAACATACCAGACCCCTTGGTGTGCACATGTGAGTTCAGTCAGAGTTACCAGGCAACCAAGAGAAACATAAACACTATTAGCAGAGTTTACATTATTTGTTCTCACACTGTCTGCAACATGTATCTGACAATTCTGTCACGTGGGATACTCGCATGTGAGAAGATCACACACTGCAACAAACACCTGTCATTTGATGTCTCCGTGATGTTGCGTGTTTTCACTCGTTTGATTACAATGTCATTCACTTCCAGAATACAAGAAGATTAGAATGAATTCCTAAGATTTTAGAACATACACATAAATGAATGGTCCCATGTGTTAAAATACGATAGTTAGTTAACATTGCCTAGTGAGAATATTGATTTAACTTATATATCAAGTCAAAATCGGACCGAGATTTGTAAATCTGGAAATCTTGTTGCATCTACTTTATGGAATGTCTTAAGCCCGATATCCTAAATAACCAACACTAGCATGTCTGAAGCGTCTTTTACCCGGTATGTTGGTAAGTGGCTAGTTTTTATGCCATTTTTCCTCTCGATTTCATCTTTTTCTTTTTTCAAGTTTGGTTCCCTTCTACACAGTTATACAAGAAAGACAAGTATGTGGTTTTGAAATGAGATGTTTGAGACGAGCAGCTACTATACAAACAGATCCAAAGTCAAATAAAGAAATCAAGACTGTTTAACTAAAATCAGTGAAGGGATATAATAAGAGGCGATACTGTTTTCTTTAAATTGTCTCATAATAACAGTTTATGAGAATAAATGTAGAAAATATAAACAAAACATTGCACGTGAAAAAGCATCCTTACAAGATATAGAATCGTGCATACATGTTGAGAGAAAGAACAGCCAAAATGAAACAGAAAGGAGAGTCAGAACCACAAAATATATAGAGAAACATTACCCAGGCAACACCTGGATCCATGCATACACAGATGGATCAGCAACTAATGCAACAGAAGATGGGGGCACACAAAAAAAGATAGCAGTCGCAACAGGGAAATTTTCAAGTAACTTCAGAGCAGAGGCACGAGGTCTTAAAAACTGCATCAGAAATTCTAATGACAGAAGAAAGCCAAAATATGAGGAACCAAGAAAACGCATATGGCCATCACCAAAACCGTTCCTGGAGAAAATCTACGGAGATATCAACAGCCTCAAACTGACCACTGCATTCTTTGAACTAATTCAAGTTGACATCTGAGGTTGAACGAAGAAGAAGAAGAAGAAGAGGAACATACATCTTTGCAGCAATAACTGGAAAGTTGGAGGAGCAGACAGCGATATGAAAACCAAAGGACACAAAAGGCAATATTAGCTTTCATTACAATGGAAAATATAAGTCAATCAACGGAAATTATGTCCGACATTATAAATCATAATCATCATCATATATGTCAGGTCAGGTCTTTTAAGTATATCTCTGAAACAAGAAGAACAACAGAAACTACAACCAAGAAATAACTGACTTTCATAAAGGAGTACGTAGAATAGAAGAACCGTTCGATGTTTAATGTTGAACTGATGACAAGAACCAGAAAGGCGCCAGTGAGGCCAACTATGGATCGAACACACATTGACGAAACCTGCTTATAGCATTACAAGACAGGCCGCATTCTGGAATCTCAAATGTAAAAGAGATAGAGAGAGAGACTGAAAACCACCCGGAGAAGAAAACTGGAGACATAAATGACGGATGAAAAAGACAAGAACACATTGAACTGATGGTACTTGACATGAGAACTTGACATGAGAACTTGACATGATAACTTGACATGAGAACTTGACATGAGAACTTGACATGAGAACTTGACATGAGAACTTGACATGATAACCTGACATGAGAACTTGACATGAAAACATGACATGAGAACTTGACATGAAAACTTGACATGAGAACTTGACATGAAAACTTGACATGAGAACGTGACATGAGAACTTGACATGAAAACTTGCATGAATTTGTTGATCTATGCTCCTGGGGAAGTTGTAGGGTATTGCATGAATAAGGAATGAACGATGTCCACGCCTGAGTGTTCCCTAGGGCCCGGACGGAGAACAAATAAGAGTAACAGTGTACACAACCACGTTTGACGTAATGATTATAAAAACATGGACAAGTCAATCTAAGCACATAATTTAATTAGTTCAACTCAGCCTAACAAAAGGTAACATGGTCCTACATAAAGACAGCGATAAAGAACAACAGAATCTTTATTTCATCAAGGACATAGACATTTTTGCCATTTTACATTTCAGCCCTGCATTATTGGTTTTTTTGGTTTGGTTTTAAGGACTATCTTCATTGCACACGGACAACTCCATCAGTGCTCCGATCTTTTCCCTTAGATCACACAAGGAGGATCTCAGCACAGTGCACGAACTCCGTCGCACCGTCGAGAATCCCAGTGTGTGTATATAGGAATGACACATTCTATATATAGTTTTGTGGTGGGTGTTGCGTGCATATTTTGACGCACATATTACAAAAATCGATATGGCTATTTAATATGGGAAAAATATAGACATTCATTCATTTGTGTATGAAAATGCTGTCTATGGTAAAAGCGAGAGAATCCATGTTTGATTCACACTTTTGATTATAGGAGTAATCGTTCTGGATATTGATCCGGCGCAAGGATATTGCGCTTACGTTTGTACTTATTTTTTTAGGGCCAGAAAATATATTAATTTGCTTATTGTGTTTATGGCCTGAATTCATATGTATTACATATTATTAGTACAAGTAGAATCAGTCCTATATTGTATATTTTGGATGGGTAGGAGGGACTAGATTCTTATTATTCCGGTCTAGCGGAAGTATGAGTTGTCTTGACAAGTCGTGATGAGTTCCGATGTACCGTGATAATGGCGGGTACGCCCTTTTCAAAGGGCTGGTAGATTCTTAAGGAAATATGATTCATGAAGTGGTTTTCTTCTAAAGGAGATGGTATCTCTACTATAGTTTATGTTAGAGACTCTCCTAAGGTACGGT
Source organism: Oreohelix idahoensis (assembly GCA_024509875.1). NCBI lineage: Eukaryota > Metazoa > Mollusca > Gastropoda > Stylommatophora > Oreohelicidae > Oreohelix > Oreohelix idahoensis. The sequence continues at coordinate 31,124 of JAMPIV010009744.1, forward strand.
ACAATGTATAATTCGGACTCCATGTATTGCCAGACCCTATTTTGATGATCTCATGTCGATTCGACCTAGATGGAACATTGTGCTTCGTATCGCTAGGGTCGTGTTTTGTATCGACAAAGATGACAGACTTTCCTACAGCGGTTATGGCTACGTGAATTAACCTGATCACCGTAGGGCTGTATGGGAACATTTATGAAATCATTTATATACCCATTATAAATTAACTCTGGCTTATATTCTCCTTCCTATGAATGAGTGAACGACAACTCAGGGAGGCAGCCATGTTAGATTTCGGTCATCATATGTTTTGATCACTGCCAAGAGAACAGATTATTTATCCTATTATCGGACAGTGACAGGGAGATCTCAATCTTGCTAGAAACCCCCCCCCCCTTCGTGGTTTCATAATATATGCTACAAACTATGGACGTCAAGTAACTTTAGTTATTTACCGATCTGCCTTCACTGACGCGTTTAGTCAGATAGGGGGATGCGGCCATAATGTATCATGACAATTGAACTTTTGATGTACTGCCCATTATTTCTGAATGTGTCATGACTTCAGATCTGCTATGTATACCTACAAATTGATATGTCAACATACCATGATGTACTCGTATGTCCCAGTGTGTACGTCTGAATAAATTGAGTAAACAAAGATTCCAGCAGTCTGCATTGGTGCCTTGTAGACACATGTGTATGAGTGGTTATATTGGTCAGCACACGAACAGTACACCATTCGCGGTAATCGCACTCTACACTTCTACTTCATACATACACCATCCTGCGTCGGTTGAAGTGACCAAGTTTAGGGCCTGCTTCCCCTGGAGCCTTTGCCTTCCCTAACTCAGGACTAGGGTGAGTTACCCATTTACAGCTGGGTAGACTGGAGCATGCCTGATCTCAACAACACACCACTCTTCCTTACAGAGCATACAGACTGACACTTTACAGAGTGGAAAGAAGAAAAGAAACTTTACAGTGGGTAGGTTTCTAATTTTTTAATTTTGCCAGGGCAGCGGTCTGATAGGCCTACTCTTTACGATTTCCAATTGCCGTGGGATTTTTAACGTGCGCAACCTGCACGCGGGACCTCCTTTTTTCCGCCCTTATCCGAGAAGGCTAGTCATCCGATCTCACTACCCGGGAGATCAAGTGGGAGAATGATATCATTAGCACCAATGGTTCTAACAAAAAATAAATTTCCATAAATTATGTTCCCGTAACTGGGAATCGAACCTTATACCTCTAGAATTCGAAAAGAACGCCATACATCTTAGCCACTCCTACCCCCTTGCCTTGCATTATTATAATTCTCAAACTGTTTTCAAATTAAAGCATTCTTAACTTCAATAACAATTATCTATAATTTCACTGTATACAGTATCTGAACTCACACACGTACATTCACACAAAAAAGAGAGAGTGAAAAGGGAGAGGAATATAGCAATTTAAGTTACAGCTATAGCATTTACAAGTAAATTCTCATGGAAACATTGTATCAACTAAAACAGAGATTTGTCAGTAGTTGCCTGTACAAGATTTCATGGCATGTGCATGTAGTGTCATTATTAGTTTTGACAGACTTGGGGTAAAGCATTCCATGATAAAGCATCCGCATAACAAAAGCATCGGCGGATGTGGTCAGTTTCAGGCTTTGCACGGCCCAAAAGTAGGTCCCCACGTATAAAATATGAGCAGTAAAGAAAATCATTGTTGTATTGAACATATTGTGAAGGATGAAGTCCGATCTCACTGCGGCACGACAATATAATCTCAAAATTATAGCGGTAAGAAATGGAGGGGTTTTGGTTAAGAAAACGGAGGCCATCTTTTAAAAAAAACACCATTACATCACACCAAGCCACAATATGTGCACCGTGTCGGAAAATAATAATTAACCTCGACCATACAGCAGGTTACCAACGGGCTGATCACCCGTTTGCCAGTCACTTCGATTACGGAAACAACAGCAAATGGATTGATTTGCCGTTGCCCTAAAGACGCCAATAGGCGTGATGGGAAACAATGGCAAAAAAAACCTATCTGCTGTTGCCCTAAGACGCCACTAGGCGTAATGGCCACTGACTGCTTTGACGGTCGGTGGCTAAGGACGGAAGAAGAAGATACAGCAGGTTCATACATTTCATTTCACCTTCCTGTAGCGTAAAGGCCTTCAACAAATGCACGAAAGACCTTTCTGTTCTGTCCTATCGTTTCAATGTATCTCCATGTCCTCTTTATCCCCTTCCCAGTCAACAACCTTCTCCATCTGTGTAAGTGTGTGTTTATTTTTTTTATTTTTTTTTCTTGTCGTCAACTGTCTTTCTTACGCTGGTGTTTTCAGAAAAAGGACTGTCTTGTAATGCCATCAGCTATTTTTCTTACCGAGATTCCTATCAAACGCCGGGGTGTTCTCCTTAAGTAATCGCTCATGTTTATTGTTTATTTCGCGGCGTTTTTTAACTTTTTTTTTCTAGTTTTCAACTTTATTCACGTGTCCGTCCCGTATGATATTTCCGTTAAAGGGGCATGATTTGCATTCATTTTTATTTTATTTATTTATTTTGCATATTTCCTACATGGAGAACAACAAAGACAACAACCAAAAAGCTACAGACTTTCATAAATGGGTGCTTGCGTAGAATAGAGGGATTAAAATGGTATGACAAGGTTACCATCGTGGAACTGATAACAAGAACTAGACAAATGCCAGTGGAACAAGAGATGAGAAGAAGACGATGACGATGGATAGGACACACACTGAGGAAACCTTGATAGCATTACAAGGCAGTCCTTGTTCTGGAACCCCCAGAGGGCAATAGAGGCAGACGTAGACCAAGAAGCACATGGAGAAGAGAGCTGGAAACAGAGGTGAAAATGATGAGGAGAACGTGGAAAGAACTTGAGATGATGGCACGTGACAGGAGGACTTGGCATGTGTTTGTTGAAGGCCTATGCTCCTTTGGGAGTGGAGGGTTATGATGATGATGATATTTCCTTAGTTCTTACTCTCTATCTCCTCTGTTTTTGGTCGTTTGTCCCTGACGAAGGACTTGTGTCCGTAACGTAAGATTCTTCCGTGTTCTTTGTTCTAGTATAGATGCATTACCTATTATACTTTTACCCCGCCGTTCACCGCAAAAGCAATAGATCATTTGAAAGAAAATAACCATCAGATGAGTATGGACAAGTACATTAACCACATCTAAAGGTCTTTTATATTTGGAGATGCGCCCTAATATAACCGACTATGTTGACGGGACGCGCCTCACCAAAACGAGGCAAAACGTTATTTAAAAAAAAAAAAAAAAAAAAAAAAGAATGTCGTCTACTTCCTAAAGTTGATATCTCAAACGAGATCTCATTATCAAATTTAATGCGTGACGGAAGTGAACCGTTAGGTAATTTTGTTAGTAGAGACACGAAATCTGTTTGTTTGTTTTTGTGGCTTTTTTTTTCTTTGCATGAAAAAAATGGCAGAGGTGACCTTTTTTTCAAGTAGAAGCAACTGCTTGTTAAATTACATTGTAACGTGACGACGGTGAGATACTAAAATATTGTGTGAGTAGAGAGTGTTTTTTGTTATTGTTTTTTTTTTTTTTATGATGAGAAATATCCCGTTAAAACTCTTATAGGTTATAATTAGGGTACATTTTGTTTTCGCTTCCAAATAATTTGAATAATTGCCGATACGTGAAAGTTGCATCATATTTCCTGCCTAATCAGTGCAAATAGTGAAACTCTAAATTACCATTAGAGACAACGAAATACTATATTACATGATAAAGTAACGAAGATAAACATTAGATTATTTGATTGGCAAGAGAGAGTGGAATATTCATTTATTCATTGCCTGTTTCATTCCAATGAAGCATGGAGTACAGATGGCCTACTACCAGGAAGCCAGCAAAAAGGAACTCATGTGCTATTATAATATTTTCTTTAGCAAGCTGTATTATAAGCCAGGGATCCAGACCTCCCGGACGACCCAGAGTCCGCTGGGAGGACAACATTAAACAATCTCTAAAAGGACCAAGGACTAGAATGAAACCAGGCCAGGAGGAAGACAGCCGATAGGATAGTATCGCGCTCTCTCTTCAAAATCTCTACACTTCACAACTAAGTAATTAAGATGGTTTACATGATGAAGTTGCTAGTCTGGTGCATAACTACACCTTAGTCGCCTCTTACGACATACGTGAGGGGGTAGTAGTCCTATATTTTCTTTATCTCCTCAGCGAACCCCGAGACCTACACAATCCTGGAATAATAAATCGTCTATTTATTGTAGAGATTACAAACGACACCATCTAAAATGTTTGAATTAGAATTTGAATAACGGGAAATGAAAAAAGATCCTGGAAAAAAAAAAACGTGCGGAAAAATTGAGGGGGAGAGAAATGGACAAAAATTAAACATTATTTTTTAAAAACCCAGAAATGCCACTAAAATTAAACATTCAAGTGTAAGTTTTCGACCATCACTTACAATAACTATGCTACAATAATATTATGTAACATGCATCACAACTAATAACTTATAACACACACTACAAATACAAACACACAAACAACACACTTACAGACCTAGCCACTTCGCACCTTTCTACTCCTAGAGTCAACTGTTGCAACTGACGACCTGCTTGTTACCCAAGCTCCCGCTACGTCTTACCATACTTTATCTCCACACCCAGGTCCGTGATTCAGGTTACCTGCGGCTGCTTGCGAACCTCTCAGACTAGCAACTCTTGTGTCCTAATTCAGTTGATCGTCTTTCTTCGTCTTCTTTCTTCTTAATTATCACTTATTCCTTCGCTTACAATTTGTGTCCTATACAGCACGGAGCAACTACGGCAGCTGGTACTCATCAAGCCTGCACTGAAGCGTCCTTGTGCTCTTCCACTGGTGGTGTGTGTAACAGTTTGTTGTAGATATTGACGTTACTAGTCCCATGCAGTCAGTCGCCTCTTAAGATATTTCTAATTATATTTAATTTTATTTTGTTTCCTGTTTTCCAATCCCACCACACGTCTAGCTTTCTCTTTTTTCTTTGTTTCAAATTATAAAAAAAGCAGAAACTGTCGAAGAGATAGAAATGTTATAGACTTCACTATACAAAGTCCAGCTTTATAAAGTCTGGTTCCCTTCCAAGCTATCCCTAACGCAAGGGCAGATCCAGGTACCTATTTACAGCTGGGTTGACTAGAGCGTTTATTTATCAGGTGTCGATCCCGGAACACGGTAATTGCCTCGAGAGAAAATCTTTCTTTCACATTACCGTCATCATCATCACCATCATTTTCCTTTGCGCTTCTGATGGAGCATGTAGCCACCACTGTAGCTAGTAACCTTACAGGAAGCCTTCATCAAACATTGACATGCTGTTGTAGCTGTGGTTTCTGTGGCTATTTGTTTTATATGATAATGTTGCCAGTCTCTTGTACAACTCCATGCTGCTACTACAACTGCCAAGACTACTACTACTACTACTACTACTACTACTACTAATACTACTATCATTACTACTAATGCTGCAGCTATTACTACTACATCTAACGGGAATACTACTAATACTACTACGACTACTACTACAACGACTTTTACTACCACTACTATTGTAGCGAAAGGTTTTTATGAAGATAGTTGTCAGTATTAGATACTGATAGAACAGAAGAATATTCTTGTAGTGGATTTTGATGGTATTGTATGGTTGATGTTACCTAGTGTGATGCATGAGGTCAGCTGTGAAGGCTCCTGAGATAAAAGTAGCTGTGAATTTACAGAAGGCCCTTCTTGCTACCACTTACGACCTCACACATATCTTTTTTACTAATGAATGTGGCTACGTTAAAAATCTAGTGTACTGATATGTAATGTGTTGTATTAGATTACATACACACACACACACACAGAGATATTTAATAAGTCTAATAATATTAATAAAATTTATAACACACTGAACTAACTCAAGCTGTTTAAAATTTTGATATTAAATTTTCTTTAAGTTTATTTGTTCTGAACCAAGGTTTTATTTTGGTCAGAACATATGAAAGGTTTTGAAATTATGAATGAAATGCATGAATATATGTCATAATAAATGAAAGGTGTGTACATATGTATTTTACAAGACTAGTTAATATTACTACTGTTTATATTTGTAATTTCTCTGGGAGAACGATTAATGGATGTGCTGTTGGGGTGGCTTCATCACTCCCAGTCTATGACTACCAAACATTGTCCATTTACTGATGGGAGGAATACAAGTTTTATTTCCCAACATGGTATGTTCTAGTTGATGGGAATATAGTTGGTTTAATAGTTAGTAAATAAGTTGGTGAAGGTCCAGCAGGCCAGACGCTCATGTATCTTGACTGAGTAGTTCTGGTGCTGGAATCTGGTGGTCCCACCTCTCCTTGCTTGGGGGCAATATAAGGCTGCTCTGACCAAATACTAGACTGCACTGGTCCACACTTGTATATATCAACACAGCATTTGGCATCACTTTGGTGCCAAACAGAAACTCACACTTCTGCAACAAAAGTATTGGGTCATGTGTCAGAACTCTACCTCCTGAGCCACTTCTACACACAACACTACACAACAACACCACATAGACGGGGTCAGATCTCTCTGACCATACAGCACATCTTACCAAGTTGGTTTCACATAGTACTAGTTCCCCAAGACTACATATTCTGAAATATGTTCATTAGCTTCCTGCTATTGAATAAGATAGGTGATATGTTCCACTGATCTCAACACTTGATCCGCCCTTCATAATCCTTGCTGGCGTTTATGTATTTTGTTTGTCTCTAGACCCTGAACTTGGGCTGGGGATCTAGAGCGAATCCTTACTTGTTGTAAGGGATAGATTTTGATATGGCAGTATCAAATCACTCGAAACATTAAACAATATTAAAATATACAAAGAAATACTTTCAGTCTTACCAGAATTATGAATAGAGAACACAGTTATATTCTAGCAAAACTCAGCTGAGCTGCTGGCTCTAGTATGGCGTCCCTCTAAATATTGCAATTAGCTTCTGGGAAATACACCACTGAAGAATTACTGTGTCTACTACTGGACAATTTATGTTGAATGGCAAAAATGCGCGTCTGTGCGCCGATAATATGATTATCTGTGGCCAATCACCGACTTCCCCCCTTTCAAATTTCAAACCTCCAACCAAAAGTCAATTCAGTCATACCTCAGTCAAGTATGTATTATTGTCTGTTGGTCCGTCTGTCTCTACTTGCGTTTTTTACAAAAACACACTTGTTTCTACATGCATTTCCTACACGAATCTGCCTCTAGAGTTATTTTTAGCCACAATTTTCCACTATTTCCCCCTCTCTTTCATTCCAACTAGATTTTAGCACTTGAGTCTCAAGGCCGCAATTTTTTTGAAAATTAGTGACATTTTTTTAACAGTGCAGTCGCTCGTCTGTTTTGAACAACACAGTCTTTTGTCAATATCTTCATTATTATCTATCCGTCTGTATAAATGAAAGCATATTATTTCTCTGCTCAAGATGGGCCATCAGACTAGCTAGTTTTTATATTCCTAACATTATTATTAAGAAAAAGTTACTTTTTCAAGGTTAGTTGTTTTTTTTGAAATATGTTCGAGCATCTTCTGTAATGCGTTTGCCGCTGAATTCAAATAAAAGGACTCAGTATCGTAAAAGCGTCCAAGAAATGACTGTTGCGTATAATAGCTAAGGTCCCTTTTGTCCATTTCTTTACATTGTGTCAATTGGGGACGTGAATTTTTTTCCTTTCCCCACCAATTGCGCCTTTTTAGCTTTGCTAGTTTCAAGCACGTGTTCAGTCATATTTTTTTCTTTTTGATCTCCGTTCCCTCCCTTCTCCAAGGGTAAACATTTTGTCTTCACGTCTAACAAGTTAGTTTCCATGGCGGGTAGTGAACCGCGGCATGGGCGATCATGTCTTCTAGTAGCTTACGCATTATTTTTATCCCTACATTTTATCTTTGGAGATATTTTAACGTTGTATCACGGTTAAATTTATCACAATTCTGTCTGACAAGAATATATTCCCAGTGTCAGAAAAGAGCACTGGTATCATAGGATAGTCACGACTGTGAAGGTCTCTGCTTCAGATAATATTTCAGATTAAAGTCAGAGCCTACGGTGCCACCTTTGCTATGTAACTAACCTATGATAAGTAACAATTCAGTAAAATTTAAACTGCAACAATATCAAATTGATAAGTCAGATGAATACAATTACTGAATCATTTATTATCTACATCTTTCTTATCTTCTTATGCAATTATGAATGATAAAAAATGATGAAAGTGAATGAAACAAAAAATTAATTTCACACTTATTTACAGCTGAGATGTAAGTATTAAATAAACAACAGTCCTTGTTGAAATATTCAAACTAAATAGAATGTTCCTTCAATTTTTCTCTAAGACTAAAATGTCATGTGTCTTGAATACTGAATTTGAACAGTTATCACCATAACACTTCTATTGTTCTTTTGATCTTTTCTTTTGACTCTCACACTGGTTGTAGCATATTCACATATAGATTACTCTCACACTGGTTGTAGCATATTCACATATAGTTTACTCTCACACTGGTTGTAGTATATTCACATATAGTTTACTCTCACACTGGTTGTAGCATATTCACATATAGTTTACCCAGCTTCAGTATTCTGGTATAGCTCTTCTGGTCTACACTAGTAGCATTTGCAGCAGTTGGTTATTGACTCTGCACTAGACTAAATAACCAATATCTGATGGAGTAGTGCATGAACAGAATTACACCCAGGTGCTCCTTATTGTTGAAGTGAGTCACGAGTGGATTTCAATTCGAGATCCTGCTGTTCCAAACTAGAACAGTAACCTGGAACAAAGTGTGACATGTCTGTCTTCTGAATTGTATTTTGCGCTCTGTGTGATTTGAAAGAGCCACCGCTTGTTTTTATAAGTTGAGCGCGAACGTATGAGAGAGTACGGTACCCACTGCAGTCTGAATGTTAGCTTTTCTCGCTGATATGGGGAATCTGTACTTAGCATGGTCCATAAAACGTGCTCTTTCTGTTCAACCAGATTATGGATCACTGTCATTCCTGTGTCCTTTTATATATATATACTATCGTTAGCTTCATTTATATATATGGTTGTCCTTCATTGGTTTTGTCTTTGATTTAATATTAATTTCAGAAGTCGATCGACACAACATTTTTCATCATGCTGGCACCTTTATCTTACCTCCAAAACGAAATAATGTAGCAACTTTTCCTTTGACATGCATATAGTTGGTCTTCTTCCTCAACAAACGAGACTAATATCATGTCTTTCCGTCTAGCCATTCTCTTTTAATCCATCTAAGTCTACGTACGTCTATGCACAATCTCCACCTTTTGTTTATACGCCATTGTGACACAGGCTCGTCGCAAGCGAGCGTTCGCGGCTTCTGATTGGCTGCTATCTTCGTCTTCCAAAAAAAAACCAAGGCATGCGTTTATGTCATACGACAACTATAAGATATAAGTACTACTATTTATACTACTGCTACTGCTACTACTGCTATTTCTACTACTACTACTAATACTACTGCTACTTCTACCACTGTTACTACTACTACTGCTACTACTATTCTACTGCTACTACTACTGCTGCTGCTGCTACTACTACTACTACTACAACTGCTGCTGCTACTACTACTAATACTACTACTATCGCTGCTGCTACTAGTACTGCTGCTGCTACTACTACTACTGCTGATGCTAATATTACTACTGCTGCTACTACTACTACTGCTACTACTATTACTACTGCTACTACTACTTCTACTACAGCAACTACTACTGCTACTACTACTACTACTACTGCTACTGCTACTCCTACTACTGATACTACTACTACTGCTGCTACTGCTACTACTATTTCTACTACTGTTACTACTACAACTGCTACTACTGCAACTACTGCTCCTACTACTACAAATACTACTACTACTACTGCTGCTACTACTACTACTACAACTGCTACTACTATTACTACAACTACTCCTTCTACTAATAGCCTCATGCTTAACCCTGTAGGTGCTACTGCTGCTGCTACTAGTCTGCTAACTACAACTAGTAGTATTACTACTATTATTACTACTTTTATAACAACTACTTCCACCATCATCACCACTACTACTGGCACTATTACTGGTACAACTACTACTGGTACTACTACTTTGTTTCTACTGCTACTAATGGTACTATTTCTAGTACTGCTGCTATTTGTACTACTGCTACTACTGATACTAATACTATTACAACTACTACTTGTCACATAACTGGTCGTTCACCTTTTCTCATTATCTCTCCTCTCTCTCTCTCTCTCTCTCTCTCTCTCTCTCTCTCTCTCTCTTTCTGCAAATGTCCATTTGTTTCTTCGTGTTACGCACATAAACCTGTCCCATCGCCGCGCCTTAGACTTGTTGACCTCTTTTCTTACTGCAATAGTGTTATTTCACGGCTAATTGATCATCCTTAAGGATTAATTGTAATCGCTTTAGTTGTTAAACCAGATTGACGTCATACGGTCAACGCAAAGTATTGGTGACGTTCTAAGTAATCCTGTCCCGTCAGACTCGCATGCCCGTCTGAGGGCATTGTTCACCATAACCGCGTTCAGACACTTGGGCGGATAACACAAAAGGAAGTACAGGTGATAATTACTTAGCTCACTTTCGACAAGACATTGTCTGTGTAATTACTACAGAAAACCCCGTCTGGGTAGACAAATTAGCGATGACACTATCTGCAGGCGATATTACAAATCGTAATTTGAAAGGTTACTTAAGAGAACGGAAGAAGTCGGGTCATACATGGAAGATGAGGTCATGAGTTTAAATTTTACTTTGATATTTTAAAGTTTGCGGAGGAAACTGTTGGGATGAACCTCATCATAACACGCATGATTGAATACAATTTGCTGAGAAATTCTAGATGTTATAAACAACACTTATGATTGGAACTTGGTCAGATTGTAACAACCACGTGCCTGGGACCAAAGTTGCAATATTATCTGACACTTTCGCCGGCTTACAGCACTGTGAAATTCACCTCATAAAGAAGACAGCTAGCTAACCAGAGTAAGGAATAGGATCAGAATTCCATTTATCAGACCGGACCTTGTTTGAGCATCTTGTGGACTTATATCACAGGAAAACTCTACTTACATTAAAACGGAAAGCCGGAATCCTAGGAATCTGAAAGACAATGTCAGAGTGGGAGTCTAGTGTAAAGTAATACCCCAAACTGCCTGTAAGAAGCATCTCAAACAAATTGTTTTAACAATTGCTCTGAGCCAGGTGTCAGTATTCCTAAACAGATTTTAGGGTGAGTTGTACATTTTAAAATTCTATATTTTGCATTTATTAACATGTGAAATTGCTAATCGATGTCCAAGTCATTTGACGCTGGCAACCTCAGCACATAGAATGATAATTTTGTGAACCACCACTGCAAGAGATGGTGACTGCTTTATGCGAATTTCTCATAGAGAACCAAAAAGCAGAGATAGTCCCAAGATCCATATGGAGCAGGGAGTGGATGATGATAGAGTTTATTTACATACTTATTATATTATTCACCTTTTCAACCAGTATAAATGTAAAGATGTTCAATATAAATGTAATGGATGTTTTCCGCTCACTTAGATTAATATTAATGCTCAGGGAGGGTAAAATTCTGAGGCAGATGGAATGGTGGAATGAAAAAGGTGGGGGGGGGCCACATGAATATGTGTCAGGAAACCCAATACACATAAGGGTATATGTTTCTATTCTTTCATAATACTAATTGGTGGTACCAGTTGAGGGTACCATCTCTGAAACAAAGTGTATGGTATAAGTAGCCTGCTGTCAACGCTAGATACCATCATCAGATGGGTTTTAAAGATGCTGGACCAGCTTCGTGATTACTCCCTGATATTTCTTGGAAAGTCTCACAACCTCCATACTTGACCAGTGACGTGAGTGAACCAGTCCATAACCTGCAAAGAACCAACCATCGGCTGGAGCAGAAACCAAACTTACTGGCAGCTAAGTAAAAACGTACGCTGCCAAGTGAACTTTTCAGACTATTCCCTCAATTTCGATTACATCACCCTGTGATGAAAACCTTTTTTTTTATAAGGAGAATTATTTACTTGACACTGTTAAATATAACTGATTATTAAATTTGTTATTTGTATATATACAAATGTATAGTTGATTTAATCCATGTGAGTGTACTGCACCCGTATATCTAATTCATCTTAAATGTAGTAAGATCCCTGATATCCCGATCAAATAGATAAAATATTACTGCTTATAAATTCAAATACTATATAGAGATAAAATAGGTAGTTATGCTCAACGTCTTCGCCATCGCCCGCAGTCGCGCAGGTTTTGAGAAAACCTTAACGCAAAGTGAATGGTGCCATCTCTCAATAGTACAAGCTTTTCAAACTCCGTCCTTGAAATTAACTATAACATTTTGACAAGCCAAGGCGTGTTTTGTTCCCAGAAAGAGTGAGAGACAAAACGGAGGAGTGACGGAGGGAGAGAAATTATTAATAGAACGACATGAGACCGTGGTTTTAGGCATCGCTTACTATAACGAAAATGCGTGACTTGGCTACTAGCAGATTGGGAAACGCAGTGCAAATCCCCCTGCCCACCCCGTTCACTAATATAACAGTTTAAATGTATAAACACTTAGATAGGGAGACTGTAGTGAAAAACACACAGACAAGCTCTCATTTCCTGTAGATTTGTATTGTCGAATGAAATTCAAACGCGTTGCTTCGTTTTGAACAGAACGATAGAGAAAGGTGGACGCTTATTTTGAAAGTGTAATTTATTTTGAAAAAAAAAAAGACAAGTGGGGCATAACATAATTCGATTGGCTGTAGCAGAATAGACTAACAGTAGTGATAAAAACGATTTGAAACCAGCATTAGTTGCCACTCGAAGAAAAATATTTAACTAGTAGTGTTATCATCAGACGCAAGGAATTCATGACCAGTGCCTTCGCTGTTCTGCATTAGTGGCGATCTGTGTGTGTCCATTGATCGCCGGATAACCTACAAAGTTTGCATTATTTCATTGATACGGTAAGATTAACATTTATGTAAACCTTGTGATTGAATATGTATTTATATTATTGAATGTGTATGCAGAATTGATGGGTAGAGGCTAAACCAGAAAGGCGCCAAACTCAACACTTGGTGTATGCCACAAGTGATAGTAGGGATATATATATATATATATATATATATATATATATATATATATATATATATATATATATATATATATATATATATATATCTATATATATATATATATATATATATATATATATATATATATATATATATATATATATATAGTAGTGCTTCATCAGGACATTTCAAGTCACAGACATTTTAATGATATAAACAGACAAGTAGTCTTTTGATTTGATTCACTTTTATGCAAATATATTTCCATTCAATTTAAGTTTTAAACATTTCTGTACCCAAGAAATTGAGGTACAGAAAATTAAAAATTGTAAAAAATTGTTACTCAAACTTTAAACATTGATTTGTTTAATCATTTTCATTGAATTACATTAGTGGTTGTTGTCATTATCTTTACATCACATATCACATTACCCTAGACATCTAGCCAGATAACAACCAGACACCTTAACAGATAAGTAGGATCAAAATATATCGCAGATTGAGGTCGTAGGGTGGTAGCAGTCAGGTTCCCTGAGAACAAGCTTCTTCAACTATTAGACTCCGGGGCTTGCATAGCTGACCTCACTCTGTAGACAAGTAATATTTTAGTCAATAACATCAAAACCCACCACATTAAATATACTTAAAACAGAGCTAATAAGTTAAGATTTCTCTGAATTAAATCAATTTGGGACTTGAACGAGCTTAATCATACAAAATATCTTTTCACAAAAGTTGTTGGGTAGATAATAAGTTAACTGTGCTAAGATGCATTCAGCACTGTTCTTGACTTCTGAAATATCTTGTGACACTCCCTCGACGTAGAAGCATCATCATCATTCTATCTGTATCTCTGTCAATGGTAATCTTTATGAAGGTAGATACCTTTGAAGACCGACATTATATACTCTAGTTTTTGGCCATTCTAGGACCATCACTGCAGAGCAAAGGGAAGGTAACCCGTGACACTACTGCTACTATCACTAATACTGATATTATTATCAGCACCACCACCATGAATACCACTACTACTGGCACTATTCCTGCTACTACTCGTGGTTCTATTACTGCTAACACTACAAATGCTTGTACTTCTACAACTACAGGTATTGTTAATATTACTACCACAACAATAACTATAACTACGATTTTTCTTATTACTACCACCACTACTACAACTGGCACTACTACTACTGAAACTACAACTACTGATGCTACTAATAGTACTACTCCTGATACTACTATTACTTGTACCACTACTACTTCCAAGATAACAGCTGGGCGACCGCAGCTGAGATTCAAAGCCTGGGAAGATGAAGCTGCCGATGGCACCAAGTGGCAATGCTTTTTACGGCGCCACTTCAGATTGGGCGAAAAGAAGCTCACACAACAAGCAGAAGAGAGGAGAAATCATCGAAAGGAACACCAGGAAAACTAGCAGCTGAGGGCTATCACCTCAGGGGCGCATTCCCATAGTCAGTTATGACTGAAGGGGCTATTATGATTATTATTATTATGATACTACTTTCACTGCTGGTACTACAACTATTACTACTATGACTACTGCTGCTGTTGCTTCTGCTACGACTACTACTACTACTGGAACTACTAAGTGTACTACTACTACAGGTACAACTACAAATTGCAAATACTACTACTAATGTGAGTTGTTGGCCCATCACGGTGTTCATCCAATTATTTGGAATATGTTAAGTTAGTCTATTAAGGTGACTGATGAGCCCGATGCGTGCCTAGAAAGATCTTGGACAGTGTGGGCAGGGGATGTTCGCTTCGCCTTTACCAAGAGATGTGCGCCAAGCGGTTCGGTCTTGCGCAGCAGCTTCCCATGTGTCAGGGTTTATGCCAAAGGTTTTTAATGAAGTCTTAAGCGTGTCTTTGAAGCGCTTCTTTTGGCTACCATGGCAGCGTTTACCCTTCTGCCACTCACCATAAAAGAGTATTTTTGGCAGTCGATGGTCTGGTTTGCGGACTACATGACCTGCCCAGCGAATCTGTGACTGCATCAGAATAGTATCAATACTAGGGATACCAGCTCTGTCAAGAACGGCGGTATCCGGGATCTTGTCTTGCCATTTGATGTTCATCACCTCTCTGAGACAGACTGTATGGAATTGGTTAAGCTTCTTCACGTGGTATCTGTACACAGTCCATGTTTCACATGCATACAGCAGCACTGGAAGCACCGCAGCTCTATACACCTTCAGCTTTGTCTGTAGACTAATGCCACTTCGATGCCAAACGTTGGTGTATAGTCTGCCACATGTGCTGCTGGGTTTGGAGATCCTGGTGTTCACCTCATCATCAATGGCGACGTTCTGAGATAGTGTGCTACCAAAGTATGTGAATCTGTACACAACTATCAGTTTCTCACCAATTACCATGGTGATTGGGTCAGTATAAATTGTGCCATGAGCTGGTTGGTACATGATTTCTGTTTTCTCCGTGTTTATAGTAAGCCCAAAGTTGGAACAGGCTTCGGAGAATCTATCCATGCTATTCTGCAGATCAGCTTCTGAGCCAGCATTGAGGGCACAATCGTCAGCAAACAAAAGACATCTGATGTTGTGTGATTTGACCTTGGTTTTTGCTTGAAGCCTTCTAAGGTTAAACAGTTTTCCATCAATACGATATCTGATGTCGGTTCCTATGTCCCCGTCTCTGAAAGCATTAGTCAGCACAGCAGAGAACATGATACTGAACAGAGTCGGTGTAAGTACACACCGTTGTTTAAATCCGTTTGAGACGGGGAAGGGCTCCGATAGCTCACCGTTTTCCTGAACTCTAGCCTGCATTCCATCATGCAGCTGCTGCACTATTGTGCTAAATTTCTTTGGGCAACCGTATTTTTACCCTGATATTCCATAGACTAGGGTGGCCAGACGTCCGGATTTGTCCGGCCTTTTGCGACAAAACTGAGCGTCCGGCCGGATTTTTAAAAAATGTTGAAATATCCGACATTTATGTGATTAGATAAATTACTAGCGTGAAAGACACCATTTTGAAAAATCTTTACTGGAATCCAATTTCTGAGTACAGAAATTCTGTCAGAATTAAGAATTTTTATCTCCGCAAAATCGACGGATCGCGCAAATTGCCAACAACACTACCGTAAGGTTGTCATGTTGTTCAATAGTTTATAATAGATTACTATCATATTTTAACCCAGGTTAAACGCTGTTTAGGTTTATTGGCATTTGTTAAGGGAAAATATAACAGACAAAACGGCATGAATAAGAACTTGGGGCTGGATTTAGTCAATTATAACTTCGTTGTCTATTGCAAATTACAAATAATATTAACCTTAGTTCGTAATGCTTTTATATTTATTGCAATTTGTTTATTATGAAAAAATACACGAGTAGTTACTAGTATAGTAATGGGTTTGTTCAAATTAAAACCTCGTCTGTTGCATTTTACAAAAAATTTTAACTTTAACATCGAATGTACCATTGATTATGGTATATTATTATTATATTTTTTATTATTTATTTTATTTTATTATTTATTATTATATTATATTTATGTTACAGATACCCGCTCAAAATGTCAAAACGGAAGTGTGTGTTCACGGATGAATTGAAAAAAATAATTTAAGTGATTTTCCAATGGTCGACAAAAGTATGAAGCAGAATGTCTTGTATGCAAAGGCGGCACATTTGTATCAGTAGCAAATAAAGGTGTAGCTGATTTTTAAAAAAACATATAGAAACAGAAAAGCTCAAGAAAGCACTTGTGTCTGAATGTTTGCAACAAAAACTGACATTTTTTAATAAAGAAATAAGCGAGGAAAGGTTTGAAGTTGCCAAGGCCGAGGGTGCTTTTGCTTTTCATACTGTAAAACATCACAATTCTTTCAGATCAATGGATTGTACTTCAGTGTTACTCAAGACTGCTTTCCAAGATTCAGAAATTGCCAGCAAATTCTCATGTGCCAAAACCAAAACAGCTGCTATTATCATTTCTGTGATTGCACAGCATTCTACTGAAGCAGCTTTGGAAGCACTAAAGGAAAGATTCCATTAAAGGCACTCTACTTGTGCAGTACAATTTCAAGGAGCTTTCATGCTCTGATATCTATGCATATTTAAAACGTAGCCCAACTTTGTTGAAGATTTTATCATCAAAAAAATATAAGTAGGCACAACATCAATGTGACTTTATTAGCTTATTGTTTGGATGTAAAAAAAAAAAAAATGTTTCAGCGTCTTGTAGTTATTGAATAAAGGTGTCCTACTTTTCGTCCTACTTTTTAAAAATAGTGCCCTCCCCTGTCCTCCTTTTTCTGACCAAAAAATGGCATTTGTCCTCCTTTTTGTGTTGAACAATATGGCCACCCAACCATAGACCCTCTCTACTAACCGTGTCGAACGCCTTTGTCAAATCGATGAAAGCTGCATACAGGTCACAATGGATGGGTTTGAAAAAAAATCGAAAAAAGGTGATTCGTCTTACGAGGACAAAAGACAAAGAAAATAGTCTACGTTACGGCCACAAGGCCTTCGTCAGGAAAGGAAAGAAAGTGAAGGCTAGATAGGACACATAAAAACTAAATAAAATAAAAACTGGGTACTTCCCTGAAGGCAAGAACCGAAATTCTATCAAAATCGCTGTCTGTTTGTAAGCGCGTGGCTGAACAGAAAAATGACTTCCGCCGCCGGATGTACACAATGCATACTAAGAAACTAAAAAACGAAACCGGAAAATAAACTACCCAACGTGATAAAAGTGGGGACTGGAAATAGAAGGGGACAGAATGAGTGGGAGATAAATAAATATGAAATAAAAAAATGTATATGGCATACAAATAGAAGAATAGGATAAGAGTGGAAAGAGTAAAATAGAGCAAGAGAGGAGAGGGTGACCTCAGACAAAGGTGTGAAAAGTGTTGAGACCGGCTGGTTTTAGACACCCCATGCGGTGGATAAGACGGTTCTCAAGCTGTTCTCGGCTGGCAGTGTCAGAGGAGCAGGATCGGATCGCTGTGACCTGGATGTCGATGGGACCATGGTGGTCAGGACCATTGAAGTGTATAGCAACTGGTGTGGACTTTTGCTGAGCGATGTCATTTAAGTGCTGGCTGAATCTGTCCCCAAGTCGTTTGCCTGTTTGGCCAATATAAGTTTGCAGCAACGTTTACATATGATCGTATAAATGACATTGCGCGATTCACACGTGAAGCTACTAGTGATGGTGTACGTAGCCTTAGGAAAGGACACCTTCTGGGTTGATATGACATACTTGCACGTGTTGCATCGTGTCCGACCACAGGGTAGTGTGCCAAAGTGAGTGGCATTCTCCTTTGGGAGACGGCTGTGAACAAGAAGATCCTTCAAGTTTTTGTCACGTCTATATGCCACCAAAGGTGCTTCACTGAATACTTTTTGGGTCAGAGGCTCAGCTTGGAGGATAGGGAGGTGGCGGAAAAGGATCTGTTTGACAGTAGTACTGTGAGGGTGATGGGTCAAGATTAATTTGACTCTATCCGAAGTGGATTTATGGTGAGGTTTGAGGGCCTCCAGACGAGAGATGGGGAGCACACGTTGGAGAGCAGAGGTGAGAACATGTTCTGGATAAAGTCTGTTACGGAAGAAATCCAACATCTCATTTGCTCGTAAGTGGAAGTCATCGTCGTCTTGGCATAAACGGCGGAGGCGGAGAAGTTGTGAAAAAGGAAGGGAGTCACGACAGGCCCGAGGATGAGAAGAGGTATACAGGAGGTAGCTGTGGGCATCTGTCGGCTTGTAGTATACTGAGGTATTAAGGTCCATATGTAACACTGTTAAGAACGTGGACGGATGAAAAAGCAGAGGAAAATATTACATCCTCATACCAATATGTAAATGAGCTGACCACTCGTTTAAAAACTGGCTGGAAACTTGCCAATGAAAATTTGAAACAAGCCAGGAAGAAACATGCTGCTTATTATAACAGGAAGGCAAAAGACAGAGATTTGGCTGTGGGAGAGAAGGTACTGCTTCTTTTACCCGGAAATCAGAATAAGTTACAAATTGGATGGCAAGGTCCATATACAGTTCTAGAGAAGGTGTCTAGAACCAATTATAAGATGGATAAGAAGGGGAAAGAAAAAATCTATCATGTGAATCTCCTGAAGAAATATTTGGAAAGAGAACATCAGGAAGAGACACACTTGCTAACCTTGTCCATTGCAATGGAGATGAAGAAGGAACCACTTTCATCATTTGAATATCCATTACACCCCTGTGAGACAGCGGCACAGGTGAAAATCAGTACGCATTTAACGAAAAATCAGAAGGAGAGAGTGCAACAGGTTCTAGATAATCATACAGAGGTGTTAACAGATTGACCGGGGCATACAAACTTATTGGAATATGATATGAAACTGATAGACCCCACACCTGTCTGTATGAAGCCTTATTCGATTCCTTTTGCTAAGGAGAAAGCTTTGAAGGAAGAGATAGACTATTTGTTGAAGGAAGGAATTATTTCACACAGTGAATCTTCGTATAGTTCCAGTGTTGTACTTTTAAGGAAACCCTCTGGAGAACATAGACTCTGTATAGATTACAGGAGACTGAATGCTATTACAGAAGGACAGGTGGATCCATTGCCGGATACAAATCAGTTGTTTGCCAGACTAAATAAAGCTAAGTATTTCTCAAAGGTGGATTTGAGTAAAGGATACTATCAAGATTCCAGTAAAACCTGAGATCAGACAAAATTGTTGGATGTAAACATTTCGGAGGAACGTAATGAATCCCTAAGTTGCCTCTTTGATTGAGGATATTCCGAATGTTTCATACAGGCTAATAAGAAGATTATAGGATCCACTACGAAAACTCTGCTATCACCAGGTATATGTTATCTCCTCATAACGTACATTTTGAGGAAAATATAATGTTCTCTGGACATGTCATTGCGCAGACTCAGAGAAGAGAAATGGTGAATACGGGTTGCGAAGCAGCATTAAGACAAGCAGTCACACTTGCGGCTGTTCAGTAACATAACCGAACTATATTATTGGTTGTAGAGGTCTGAGGCAGATTTCATGAGCAGTGCCTACTCTGAATGGACCCAACTACATAAAACCATGATAGAACAACAGCAGAGTAAAGTCAAGTTGACTTACATTTATCTATGTGTATATAGAATAAAGGACTGACATAAGATGTCTGTTTTAAGAGGGGAGATGTCGTGAAATATTCTAATCCACATATATAAATTAAAAAGTAAATGTAAAGCCTAACAAATAAATTCTATAAAAGGAAGAAGAATGGTAAAGAACAGTGCTGTCACAATGACAGTACTCGAAATCCCCTTTGTTTTATGCTTCGTCTGCAAATTGTAACGTTTCCACGTTAATACAAGCCACTGCATAATACAAGCGTTTCCACAACACAATAAAACGGGTATTGCATTTCTAAGAAAAAACATTGAGAGGCACACTGCGTATGACCTAAATTAATTACACTACGAATGGACAGATGGATGTAGGATGGAAAGAAGGGAGGGCTGAAAATCAGGAACGCATGCAACACTAAACACGCGTCTCGCTATTAATGCCACCCCCAACAAGCGTAACGCGATATACAATTACTACTATCACGCGTGTAAGGCCACATGCACTAACTTTTTTTCAGACGGACAGTGATAAAAACACTACCCTTCCCAGAGTTAGGTTTTAAAAACCTGAAAAACGCTTATTAGGAAAGATGACATTAGATGGGTTTACGTTTGAAAACATGACAGTACCCAGACACCACATGGGGATTGAAGCGAACAGGAGGTGGTAGAAAATGCACATTTTGAACGCAGCCACCTAGCTCCCTTAGATTGAGATATTTGGATTCCTTAGGGCTTGCTGACACAGAATATGTTAAGTGTTACGCAAATAGTCCAGGAATTAATAAATTATAGGCAAAAGAAAATAATGAGGGTGTCAGACAACCTAAAAACTCGGAGTCGCTCAGTGGCAGAATTTTAAACCACCATTGTACGGAAATAGGCCACAAGTTACATTTGAATTGATTGGATGGAATGATATGTAAGGCTAAACACGATTAGTCGGACTATAAATGCTATCTTTTGTTGTCAAGGGAGACGGAAGTAAGAGTACTTTTTTTTCAAACGATGGGGGTAGAAAATGGCCTGATTGGTTAGGTCTGTTAATATAGTTAATTGATAGCGTTAGTTTGAGACCACTAGTTCAAATAAGCTTGATAAAGCAACAGTGCGTTGAAGCCAGCTCATATTTTTGCTAAATAAAAGCCTGGAACATAAGCAGATGGGAATTTGTGCCAGTATTTGTGCCTACATTCAGTGCTAGTCAACGTATCTGTGTTTATTTCCTTGAATTTTGGGACTGTGGTCCTAGTTATTGAAGCCGCACCTGGTCTGAGCGTTTGCTGAATCCAGAGGCTACCACATACTCTTGGGTCCCTATAGTAACCAGTGAGGTGTCTTCAGAAACAGTGAATAGTCGAGCAGAGGAGTCCTTGCCTGCCGCCATCACGAAAGTTAAGCCCACTGTGGCCAAAAGAGCTCAACACTATGTACCCCTCGTAAATGACACTAACTTAATTAAAGAGGGGGCAATTAATTGTTTTAATGTTCGGAACTGAGACCATCTCCAATACTAGTTCCAACATACACAAGCACATGCAGTCATGATGTCTAATAAGAATCTATCTTGAAGAACAAAACCAGTATTACCTCATATTACCACATCACAACTCACACACATAGAATACTAATATTGTATGTCAATGCAAAGACCACATTTATATCTGTGTACATAATATTTGAAATTACATGTTATTATATTGCCTGGTTCACTGTGTAGTTGAATCAGGATCACTATTGTAGAGAAAATCAATACATATGTACATATCTGAAATTTATCATTGAATCTTTTAAGATGGTCTTCTAGAGTGTTGACTGTTTGTGAGTGTCACAGTATTGTCAAGTGTGGTGGAATAATTAAATTGTTTATCTGTTGTTGTTGTGGTGACTTACACTTCATCATTTGCATAACCCTAGACATATAACGTTGCCAACACAATATTCCAGAATAATTCTGACTGAGATATAAATATGTGGCAGTAAGTAAGGTTATCTGTAAAACACTACACATATTAGATACAGATACCTTCACAGCTGATCTCAGTCAGTACACTAAGTCCCTATAAATATTTATATCATCCCACTTTACCACAACATAGTCAATCAGATGCCAATGTTTTGAGCGAGGGTGCAGCAAGGGGTTTTGTTGCGGGTAGGAAGTCGACAAATGGTATTGGTAACTAGGTGGTCATGTTCTGCGCAAGTCTGGAGGAGAAGAAGTCCATTGCTGTTACAGTGAACCATGCCATAGTTTCCGATAGTGCCATTCCATGAGATATTATCTGAGCCTACTCTTGCATTAAAGTCACCAAGAATGATGTGCTTATCTGCTTTAGGAACTGATGAAATGACTGCATGCAGTTCTTCGTAAAACGTATCTTTGACGTCATCCTGGTTTGTTGTAGTCGTTGCAAATGCGTTAATGATAGTGGCATGTTTCCTTCCATAAAGCAGGGGAGGTCTTGGCCGTCATGAGTCGGTCATTTATTCCTTTTGGGGGCCCCGCTAACTTGCCAACAATTGCTGTTTTGATAGCAAAGCCAACCCTGCTTCTCGTCTTTCTTCAGTTCCTCTTCCGCTCCAATAGAATGTATAACCTGCACACTTTTCGCAAAGTTGGCCCTCGCCAGCAAGTCGGGTTTCACTCAGTGCTGCTATGTCAATGTTGAATCTGGCCAGTTCTCTCCCAATCAGGGCAGTTCGCCTCTCAGGTCTGTTTGTGTTAAAGTCTTTGTCAAGGAGAGTGCGCACATTCCATGCGCCTAGAATGAGGGGAAAAAATGTTTCCTTTCTTTTTTCTATGTATCGCACGCTGAAGTAGGGTACCCACCAACCGCGGTAAGCTGGTTAGGTAATGGTGAAGCAGGCAATGTTTAGGGCACCTTTTCTAGCCCCTTCCTCATGCCATGGAGGTGAGCAGTGCTTTCCTGAAGAGGGCTGCTCAGTCAGTCAGGGGGCTGCCGAATCCCACTGCTGCTCCGATCAGTGGAAGACGACCATATGGCCTGAGCCGCCTGTGTGTAGGTCTGCGACTACGACTGCCAGTGTACCCACGCCTGTCGCTCTCCGCTCGCCCATCGCCACAGGACTTGTGAGTGGATGGATGAATGATGAAAGAGTGTCTTGCGCAGTGATTTGGTTTAAAGTGAGGAAGAGTTGCGCAATTCGTCGGCCTCACTCTCTCGCCTGGGTCCATCTGAATCCAGTGGCAAGACAAGTCAAGACGACTGGAGATGAAGTCAGGTGCAGTGGATGATCAGGGCTTTCTTCGTGCCTCGCCGTGCTCCTTACGCTCCACAGCGCGTTGCTGGTAATCGCCGTCATGCCCGTTGAACCAACAGGTGGTTTCTTCCGCGCATTCAATCGAAACCAGTCTTCGCATGCATTGGTAGGCAGACCCTAACTCAACGAAGTTTTAAAACCAGTCGGCTACCCTCACCTGGTTTAGCCGTACTGTCAACGCCGTTGCCCCGGGGGTGGCCGCTGTCGCATGCTAACAGCTACGAGGAGCCACAAGTGAGAGCTGGATACCAGATTTGGACCCCAGGTGGGGAAAAGAGCATGACAGCTCCTTCACCAGAGGTACTACCAATACCTGGCATCCTAAACCCCCCACTACTACTAATACTATAACTAATACTTTTACTGCTATTACATCTGCTGCCACTACAACTGGTATTCCTGCCACTGCTACTACTACTGCTGCTACGACTACTACTACTGCTGCTGTAGCTACTTGACCAGTGTTTCTCAACCTTTTTGTGTTCACGGCACACTTTTCAATTTTCTAAAAATTTTCGGCATGCCTATCAGACCCCGCGCCTAAATAAACAATTACAGTGATATATACTAAATTAAACACACTAATTTGTGGGTAATTTAGAATAAAGGAAACTCTCAATTTGATTTTCTTTTAATCGTTTAAAATAATTTTGAAGTATATATATTTTTGTTCAAATCAGTTAATAGCTCCAATTATTATTGAATGAATTCAAGCTGTAAGTTTAGCTCTACATTACATGATCACTAAAAATATACTTGATGTAGTAAATTTACAAAATTGTTGCGGCACACTTAGATAGGCGCGGCGGCACACTTGTGTGCCGCGGCACACTGCTTGACAAACACTGTACCAGACTATCACTGCTGCTACTTCTGCTTCTATTGCTATTGCTAATATTGCTGTTGCTGCTAATACTATTTCCACAACCACCATTACCACTGTTACTGCTACTACTACTACTATTTTCAACACGTATCAGACGGAACTTCTGTGGTCCCCCTACCATACAGTATAGGTCAGATTACACAAGACAAAGACCTTAATACTGTGTCTAGTAAATAGTAGAAGAATGAGAAGAGTACAGGACAAAGGTTAGGTTTGGTATTGTATAAACATTTAAATAAATACAGAGAAAAATCTGATGCCTGTAAACAGTAAATAAAATAATACACTCAAAAAGGTGTGTATAATTGTATAATAGGGGGACTACAGAAGTGATTGCATCATTAATTAGGCTGGATCGCTCCTGTGTACATATCCGGTGTTACGTGTAGAAAATGGCGCTAAGTACCCCTGTCCACGAAGCATTATTTTTGTGGTGCCTAGTTATCTTGAAGGATAGAGATTTCCTTCCGTGGCTAGGCCGTGATGCCGTTCGGAAGGTCCTGGGTTCGATTCACGGGTAAGCTACTCACGTCTGTTGTTTTTCTGTTGTCTAGTTTTCAACTTCTTTATTTCTCACGAGTGCTTGAAACATACCTTTATGTGTGTAATATTTATTTACTGTTTACAGGCCTCTGATTTCCCTCTTTATTTATTTCGTGCTATTACGCTTTAGTGAAACGACAGACAACGAGTTTTCGAAAGTTATTATTTTTTTTAAACAGACACAATTCGATTCTATCCGATTCTTTCCGATAATGAAAATTTTGGTTTAAAATGGGACGTAATCTATACACTGAAATCTTGAACACGTTTGCAGAAATGAAGTTGTCTCCCTTCAGCCTGCACTAACAAAACCTTTTTACACATAATTTAATATATAAATTCACGCGTATAAATAGTATCAGTGAAATTAATTTACGGCGAAATAAATTCTTTTTAAATATCGCTGAACATTAGCTATGATTTATCAAAAACAAAATTGTTACAACATCGTAAACATTGTTTTAAAGTCTCAAGATTACAGCATTTAAATTTTACTTACTTTCAAAGCAAGAAAGTTTATTTATTATTATCATCAGAGAACCACACACATCAGCTTCGTCCTTCTCAGGACGCCACTATTCGAGAAAAGTTCGCATTATCGTCAAAATGACCCGAAAAAAACAGCACGCCAAGAAGAGAAAGATCTACACCAGCCCACCAGCGCTGAACCAAAGCAAAAACCGCCAGCCGGGAAAAACAGCCAACCTACCTGCAAGCGCGATGACTGAGAGTCTGAGGGGCCCGACTCCTTGCGAGGCAGAGGAGAGAGCAGATGCAAACGTCCCTGGCCTAGATGAAGTAAACAGGCACAACGCATCCACCGTCCTTTTCAAGGCGAGCGAGGAAGAAGATGATGAAGAAGACCCAGAACATGAAGAAATATTGAGAGCGATACAACAGTTGGAGCCGATGATGGAAAGAATACAGAAAAGGGCAGAAGCAAACGTCTATGGCCAAGATTATAAAGACCCAGAATATAAAGACATGTTGAGAGCGCATCAACAGATAAAGCAGATGCATGAAAGAAGAGAGAAAAGAAGACAGGAGCTTGAAACCAGGGGGCCACCACCGCACATACCCGAATCGTCAGCATAAACCCTATCTACCACAGAGATGCTGCACAAAACACCGTTGACACCACCACACGATGCCGAGATGACAGCCGACCCACCTGCAAGCACTATGAAAGAATTGATAGAGACAGCTCAGCAACACAGACAGGTACAAGAGGAAGATATCGCAGAGACCAATATAAAAGCACTTCGAAGAATTGACGACGGAGACGAGGTCCTTAGACTCGCTCTTCAAGCAGCGATAGTAGAAGTAGACCCAGGAGTGCTGAACATCGAAAACACTGAGAAGCAAGCTACCATTCCTGGTCCTACGGAAACAACAGCAGACAACTCAAGGGCCCAGAAACAAGATATAACACCTTATAACAAAGAACGGGAGCAAGATTCGAGCCAAGACTGTGGGAGGGAAACAAAGACCAAACACCAAAGGGACAAATAACGCAGAAACGATACGGGAGAGGATCTTAAAGATCACCCAGACGTCAGGAAGTGAGGCCTCACTCAGGGCCCTACCCGACAACAAAGTGATCAACATCCTCGAGGTGATAACTGGAAGAAGAGGTATCGCTAAAGTAGGGAGGCACGAAAAGGGAGTCGTGCTTTCGCTCAACAACACCACAACAACCACTTCACTGATGAAACGAACTGGAATCTAGTCCAAAAGAAGTCCAGTTGCCCCCACCAAATAAAAGTGGTGGTGGAGAAGTACATAACAACAAAGAAGTTTGGTCATCAGAGGGGTGGATACCAGTTTGTTCCGAAGCCGAGGTCCACCGACGCCTTCAGGATGAAAACACAAATCTAAAAATCACGCAGGTCGAAAGACTAAAAACCTGGGCAAAGAAAGATACCAATCTGATGATAGTTACGGTAGAAGGATCGACAAGACCCGAGAGACTGACGCTCGAAACAACAACCAAAAAGACAGAAGCCTATATCCCTCCGGTGATGCAGTGCTCAAACTGCCAGCAGTTTTCGCACACAAAGAAAACGTGCAGGAGAGATGCAGTCTGTCGATATTGTGCGGGTGGCCACCTATACAGCGATTGTCCCAAGGCGAAGGAGGACAACAACTACAAAGTAATAAACTCAAACCGCACCTGTGCTAACTGCCTCGGAAACCATGGGGCTAGATACCGAGGCTGCCCGATGTTCCAGGAACCAAGAGCATCCTGAAGGAAGCGGTTTCCAAAAACATCCCCTTCAAGGAGGCAAAACACAGAGTGGCTGCGGATGTTGCAGAAAAACAACGCACGATAGACAGACGACAGTTACACAAGCTGACCGCTGAAATCAGAGAAATGAAAATGAAGTTGCGAATCGAAAACAACAGCAAGCAGGCCGCCGAAGAACCAACCGACAGTGGAGAAGATGCGATAAACATTCAGAACATAAAACACGTGACGGAAGAAATGAAAAGAATCCAGCAGCAAGTAGAAACAGATGTCAAGAAGCTGACAGAGCTGAAAGAAGAAAACACAAAAATACTCAAAAGAATAGAAGCAGAAAGAATAGCCATTGAGGAAATATCATCAAACAGCACGCAAGAAACTAAATCGAACAACCAAGCAGTAAAAGAAATCATCAAAGAAACGCTAGAACAGCTACTACCAACGATAATTAAAAAAGCACTGTCACAGATACAGGAGAGCAAGAAGACAAAAGCAACAGAAACTATGAGCGTAGAAACACACAAAACAAAACAAGCCAGATAGTGAGGCAGGACATAAAAAACACCATGAGCGCGACACGGCACCACAAACGGACAAAGAGGAACCCAGACAGCCAGATAGTGGTCCTTTTCAGGACCAGTCACCTCCAGGACTACGAACGAGATACCAGTGAAGACGATAACACCCTATATACCCCAATTATAACCAACTTTCAGGTTGAACAGGGTATAACAGCAACATAGTTGATAAAAGAACGAACGGACCAACGAACGAATTATTTATTATTCTATTAAAAAGGTATTTGTAACCCTCCAAAAAGAAACCGAAAACTAAAAACACTAATAACACACAACTAAAAACACTAATAACACAAAACTAAAAACACTAATAACACAAAACTAAAAACACTAATAACACAAAACTAAAAACACTAATAACACACAACTAAAAATCCTCTTCCAAAAAGAACTCTAATAAAAATAAATTCTTAAATCAGACAAATTTTTTTCGTCACACAATACATAACATAAAACATTAATACAGGTTAAAGCAAAAGGAGAAATATCCCTGCAAGATATATCCACCACAATTCAAGCTATGAGAATCAAATTTATAAGTAGTATAATAAATGAACCACAGGGATATCCATTAGCACATTACTATGTTGGACTATCATTAGAAAAATTATGTAAATTTAACAATACAGCGCCGCACTATTCCGGAGTCTTGCCAAATTTCTATAAACAATGCGTCGCATGCATACAAGGAAAAGAAACAATAATACACCGAACAACCAAAGAAATATATCAAGATTTAGTGTTAGCACAGGAACCTCCGCTTTACCAAAGAATAAAAAGAGGATATAAATATGGTATATCAGACTACTCGCAGGTTTTCTTTCATTTACAAAAAACAAACACATCACCAAGGGTAACAGAAATAACTTATAGATTATTATTTAATTCAACACCAATCATGTATAGAGAAAGGAAAAAAATTACAGTATTATTAAAATGTAAACTCTGTAGATTAAACATGGAGACAGAGGAACACCTTTTCCTTCATTGCGATACAGTGACACAAACGTTGAACACTTTGAAACAGATATTACAAAAACATACAACAGAAGTAGATATGTATAAAGCAGTTATGCTCAGCATCCTTCCAAAGATGACTGACTCCACACATTGAATCACATTTACAAACGCTTTTATCAGAATATAGACACCTGGTATGGATTTGTAGAAATAAAGCCCTCTATGAGCAAAGGGTCTTTAAATGCAACACTTTTTCTACATATTTTCACCCAGAAAACAAAGCATTTAACCCAGCTGACGTAATCTTCAAAAAAGACAAACACCATACTTTTTTGTATATACTGCAACTTTATTTTAAGGGAAATGTATAAGTAGTGTACGTGTTTAAAAAAAAAAGTAAATGAAATAAAATAAATAAATAAATAAATAAAAAAACGTACCCAGCCCGAAGGCTGAGATCAAAGTCAAACAATGTCTGCAGTAAAGAAGACTAATTTAAGGAAAATCACCAAAAAAAAAAAAATGAACATTCTTTGTCGGGCAGAATTACATGCCTACGAAAACCAAAAGAATTTGGTGAGAATTAATTTAAAGAACTGTTCATTTAGTAACGCCTCTAGCCCCTCTGTTGTGTAAACATCCCTATTAGCCCGTCTTCCATGTCCCACTCGCCTCATTGCTTATATGCAACATTTAATTGATTAAAGAGCATTCAATGGACTGCTTTGATCAAAGTAACAACCTGACAACATTTGTTGACAGTAACATCAGCGATAGATTGATGCAGTTGCTGCCACATGAGAAAAGGACATCAAAATAATTATCAATAAATGTGGAACTTCATTCCGGTCATCAAATAATTGCATACCGTTTCTTTGCGTTGACTGGTCACAACGCACACGTGGAGAGACTATTTGTCATTGATGGAACGTCAATGGTTAAAAGACAGAAATAGGTTAATTGTTGATTCCATCAAAGGAATTTGAAAATCAAATATAATTTCAAAGTCGTGTCATGCTCTCAGTTCCATCATTTTTAAAAGAAAATCTCAACTGTTGAAATAGATGATGTCATAACAATAATTTTATCATGACTGATTAGTATTTAGGAAGTGAATTTTTGATGTTGAAACAAATTGAATATTTAACTTATACAGCACTGTGGCGAATTCTGTGAGATAATCGCTAAATTCAGTAAGATTTTAATCCTATGATAATAAATAAACCCGCCCGTAAGTGTCTACCTAAAGTCGTCTCTACGCCAGTATAGCGCTGCCTTTTGTGCAGAGGAAATGCTTATAAAACGATCCCGCCGTAAAATCTAACCCGCTTTCTTAGTTTCGGTTTTGAGACTTACAATTAACGATCTGCCAGAACTGTGACACCAACCTACCGTCTGAATTAACGTACGATTTTAACTTTAACGCTCAAATTAGTAGTAACTCGGACATTTTCCAGTAGCAAGAACGAAACGATAGTAATAATTAACGCCAATACTACCAACGCTTGGCAAAAACCCCTCTTCGTTCTCCACGTGGGACTAATACTATAACCTCTCTGTTGGACCAGCCAGAATACATAAACACACAGACAGTGTTCCATTCTCGCCGAGTAGTATATTTCTGACGTAACACAAAGTAGTTGGTTTATTTGAATGAAAAAATGATAGAAAAGGAGGGGGAAAGATGGCCGACTTTTGGAAAAGTTGAAATTGACGATTAACAGTGACAAAACGGAAAATCTAAACGACAAATATTAGGGCCATAAAAATCATATATAAAGATAGCTTAGGGTCCCCTGAGCAATAATATATTTAAATATATATGGTAGTCTAATTATTAGCCAAGATATTGAAATAATACTATATGTCTACGAACACTAAGACGGACAGACTGGTGGTCTTGCTCATTTATCCATAACGTTAGAGGGGGACGCTAGTTTAAAAAGAGGCATTAGATTGATTCAAATCCGATTGGATGGTAGAAGAATATAGGAAGGAGGGCATTGGTTAGGGAAAAAAAAAGCTAAATATATTTTGAAGACTCACTCCAAGAAGTTTGGAGTTTGTTTGTTTTTTTTTTTTAATTTGAATTGAAAAGCTAGACCCTCGCTGATTGGGCCGGTCTGATAATATTGGCAACAGCTTTCAAAGGCTTGTCGCCAGTTGATACAGAAGTTTTTGAAAGCAAGCTGCGTTGAGAACAGCAGTGCCTAGAGTGAAATAATAAACCTTGGCATTCTGGACCGGGGCAAAGCTGAACTTACATATTAATGCTAATGCCAGTCAACGTATGTTTGTGATATTTCTTTGAATTGTGGTAAGAATGAATTTATTAATCTTATTATTATTACAACCAAATTTGGGGTATGAGATACTGCTTGTTTGGGAAGGCGTTACGACTAAGTACAGAGATCCCCAGCAGACTTATGCAGGGCCTGCGGTGTTGCACACAAGCAGTAAACATTAACATGAGTTGTATAACTTAAAATGATTTCCACAGTTACCAGTGGGAAGGCTAACCCACATTATTCTATGGGAGAGAATCATTGTTGCAGTGTCAGAGGCGTTGTAGCCATTAGGGAAAAGAACAGGAGCACTGGTATGAGTTGTTATCTCAGAGGAAAATGGTTGACATGGGGTGGTCAGAGAGATCTGACACTTTTCTTTTATTGAATTATGCAATGTATTATTTGTGGAATGTTATTGTAGATATGTTAGAAAGAATCACAACCGTGTTTCATGGTTTTTTTGTTCTGGTGCTACGGTAGTACCAGGACCCTGGTGATTTTACTAGAGAGAGAGAGAAGTGAAACTTTACTGGACCAAGCGGTCTACTATACTATCCTACACCAGGAACTGTGTCAGTCTGGTCATTCGAGTGAACGAAAGGAAATTGTCAGCATCATATCTACTATCAACCTACAGATAAGTGCCTATGTGTCGGCACTACAACGGTCATCCACTGACTTTATTAACAGAGACATAAAATCTTTGATTATTTAATAACTTTTCCACAAAATACTAATATAAAGAAGGGGAATGATGACAACACCCCACCCCCACCATTAGTTACCAGTGTCACCCAGTGTAGAGAAATACCTAAATATAATTTGATTATAATTGTCCTTTGTATGGACAGAAGATCCATTGTGTTATAAATATTTATGTAAATAAAACCATAAATTTCATTTTGTTGTTGGTCCTGACTCAGAAAATTCTGAATCAGGGCAAATAAATTGTAATCTAGCATATTACATAATTTTCAGCCACAGACTTCTATAAGTTGTATAATAGAGTGTTAGTTTGTTTGTGGTTGTGGTATTGATCCTGTCTTATATCATCTACATGTGTTAGAATTTAAATGTATTTGTAGTAATACTTACACTACACTACACACTTGCATAACCCTAGACATTATACGTAGCTGTCATACATACTAGTCAAAAATAGGTCTGATTGAGGTCATAAGGTGGTAGCAGAAAGGTACTCTGATAACTCAACCCAAAATTTGTTATAATCAGGGACCTTCACATCCATCTTTGTTTCATAGATCTGGAAAAGGCGTTTGACAGGGTCCCCTGGAGCAAACTTTGGGATTGTTTGGCAAGGAAGAACATTCCAGCACCTCTGATTCATGCTATACAGAGCTTCTACAAGTCTTGCAGAAATTATGTGAGGACAGCAAACCATAAGTCAGCAGAGTTCAGGACCACCACTGGTATAAGACAAGGTGATATCCTGTCATCTTACCTTTTCATACTCCTCATGGACAATGTCATTAAGGCATGTAAGGAGAGAAGAAGAAAGTATTCAGTGGGGTACTGGAAGATGAGACAGGTCTGTATTTCGGAGCTGGCATTTGCTGATGATGTTGCCCTGATTGCTAAATCAGAGGCACATCTCCAATTCAACCTGCAAGTCTGGAAGGAAAAGCTGGAGAAGAGAGGGATGGTCATAAGCAGCTCTAAAACAAAATCCATGATGATATCACGAGAAGAAAGAAGACATCAGATTAAGCTGGGAGAACAGGTCCTGGAGCAGGTAGACCACTTTAAATACCTCGGAGCTATTATTGACCGAAAGGGAGGCATCAAAGAAGAGTTGGCCACTCGAAAAGCAGCAGCTGGGAGACTTTTTCAGGCCATAAATCGAGGATTCTTCAGCAAGAGAGAGGTTGGTAAGAAAACGAAGATGGCTGTATACCGCTCCACCTATGTCCCAGTCTTGACATATAGATGCGAGTCATGGACAATGACTACAACCCACAAAAGCCAGATCCAAACCTCAGAAATGAGGTATCTGAGGAAGGTGGTTGAAGTAACAAGAAGAGACATGGTACGCAACCAGACGATACGTCAAGGCCTTAAATCCCAACCCCTGCAGACCCAAGTAGAACAGTCCCAACTAAGATGGTTTGGCCATGTCTGCAGAATGGGAGAA
Organism: Oreohelix idahoensis; assembly: GCA_024509875.1. Classification (NCBI taxonomy): domain Eukaryota; kingdom Metazoa; phylum Mollusca; class Gastropoda; order Stylommatophora; family Oreohelicidae; genus Oreohelix; species Oreohelix idahoensis. Next base: position 64,428 of record JAMPIV010009744.1, read on the forward strand.
GACCGGCTACCACGACAAGCATGGGAAACAAAGAGCCAAGGATCCAGACCCCCAGGACGACCCAGAGTCCGCTGGGAGGACAACATTAGACAATCCTTGAAGGACCGAGGACTAGAATGGAACCAGGCCAGGAGGAAGACAGCCGATAGGATAGTCTGGCGCTCTCTCTTCCAAACCTCTACACCTCACGGTAGAAGTGGAACGACTAAGTAAGTAAGTAAGTAAGGGACCTTCACAGCTGACCTCATTCAGTACACTAGAAATATTGAATGATAACATCTATTAACATCAAATCCACCACAAGCACATTAATATTGTTTTTTAAGTAGCTCTAGTCAATATAAGTGCATGTAATGACCAAAAAAAGGCTAAAACCGAACAACAACAACAACAAAAATTGTTAATATTCGTTAACCCAAACAACACAAAGGACATAAACCATTTTGCTATTCTGCATGGTACTTTGAAGGGTTTAAGTCCCTGGACTAGGACAGTAGATTGGCTCTAGGCTCATAGGACGCGGGTTTCCCTTCAATGAAACTATGAATTCTGTTTTATTAGAAAGACGACTGGTGTTTGATTGGGCGTTTCTTAGTGATAATAGGCACTAAACCATGGTTAAATGACATTAAGAATCAGGGCTAGCCCATAAGACAAATGGAAGTAAGTTAAGGGACCTCACTCTGGGCGGAACAATACAGTCTTGGCATTGAAACAAGTATTCAATGTATGGTTGATCCTTTGGCCTTAGATGGGACTCGTCTTGTTTGTACTTTCATCAGTAAGTCCACCAATGTTTAACATACCCACAAAAGTCTCAACCTCTTGTCAACATTACGGAGATTCATTGCCACTAGGTTATATTTGTCTAAATCTTATCCAACTATTAACTCCTTGAGCTTTGATAACTGGCTAGAATAGTCTATTGATCCATGCCTAGATTTGTTGACATTCTTCTCTAAGGCAGAATTAAGGTTCGTCATGCAATGGGGATTATGGGATATACCAACAGTCAAGTATGTTTCCTGAGGCGACCTAGACTGGCGTTGTCACCGTTACTCAGGAACATATTTTGTGAATCGATGCTGGAGCTGTCAGTCTTATCGTTCGCAACCTAAACATAGGCTATACTTCACTGCGGTTGCATGTTTTGCTAGGCTGCCTGCCACTTCGTTTCATCATCAACGGGTTACAATAACCATTTCCTGTATGGTTCTTTATGTATTTCCTAATATTCTAATCCTAGACCCTACCCTATTCCCACTAGAAAAGATTCATAAGTAATACTGAAGAAAGCGGTCTTTAGCACCACTTGCCAACCGCATAGACATTGTTACGTTGACGTTATGGGTTGTACTAATCTGGCACGTTTGGCCCATCATGAATCTATGTTGGCGAATTTTCAGTACATACATTCATTCTAAATTTGGTAAAGAGTCTTGTCCACCTTTGACCACAGTGCTTTAAATCATCCAATGGAAGTTCATTTCATGCGATGAGGTTTTGCAGGATTAGGCCTAAATTTTATTCAAATCAAGCTAAACCCTGTATTATTTACATTAATCACAATGTCCAAACATATTCCTCAAGAAGTTATTACAGATAAACAAAACTCAACAAGAATCTTTCCTTATTTTCGAAATAAAACTTTACGATGTATAAAAGTTCCACAAAACGTTAATACAACCAAAAAAAAAACAAGGGGGGGGCGGGGGGGAGGAGGTGGGGGGTTCTTTACAAGATATTATAACAAAAATAAAAGCTCTAAGAATCAGGTACATAGGAGAAATCGATAAGAATCCAGAACAATACTCTCTTGCTCACTATTACATTGGTTTAAGATTATCTAACGTGTGTCGTTACAACAATAATCAACCCCATTATTTTGACAGTTTAACACGGTTCTACAAGCAATGCGTACAACGCATACAGGGGATTATTATTATACAAACATAAAGGTATGTTTTCAGGCATAGATGGCAGGGATTCCATTATGTGTGATAACGCTTGCATAAAGGGGTTGTCGCATGGAAAAAAAGGTCCTGGGTTCAGCCGAGTCTGGGTAAAGCACTCACGGCTGATGTTTTTCTGTTTGTCTTAGGATGACTTCTTTATTCCTTGCATCATCATCAGCTATGTTTTGCCATCTCCACAACAAGGTTGGCTGTTAATGGATCTCCGTTCAATTCTATCTCTGTGTTTTGGGTGGTCCACTCTGAAAGATCCTGTCCATCCTAAGATTGTTATTTATTTTCCAACTTAAGTAAACACGTTTTTGCCCTTCAACTCTCCCTTCTGTTGGGGTCAGGCGCATCATGTTTATGCCTTTTCAATTGCCCAATTGTATTTTTAGCTGCCGAAACTGTGATCTCTCTCATTAGTCTCTTTTCAGACTGTATTTCTTGATCTTCCATGGCATGATACCTCCCTATTCTTCTATCTTATCCACTTATCTCTTTAGCCTCAATCTTTTCATGTTACCTAATACCTCCTATTCTCTTCTTGATTTCTGTTTTACATCTGCCATCTTCTGTTATTTTATGACCAAGATATACGTAGCTCTTGACTTGTTCCAGGATTTTCCCATTAACGCTTATCTTTAATGTGGATTTATCGTCTGTTTTGCTAATTATCATAGTTTTTGTTTTCTCAATATTAATGTCGAGTCCATATTCATGACTTATACTGTTCACTTGCTTCACTAGTTCTTGTAACTCCTGTTCGCTTTCAGCCAACAACACGGTATCATCTGCATATCTAAGGTTGTTTATTGACCTTCCACTGATGTTCAGTCCTGGTATTTCCTGTAGGCCTATCTGTTTGAAAATTTTTCGGTGTATTTTTTACGAGTGCCTTAAAACATACCTTTATGTTTGTCTAATAATTACTTACTGTTTACAGGCCTCGGGTTTCCCTTCCTTATGTGTTATAAATGTGTGTACCATACAGCGGATTACACTTTTATTACAACAAAGCTCACATGTCGTTTACAGAAATCTGATTAGTTTACTAGTCACTAGTAACAAGGATAAAACGTGGGTACAAGTATTTCATAACCGATTACCAACCTATTTTCAGCAGCCTACACGAGTTACCAGTCACTCCATCAGCAAAGGAGGTTACCTTCAGATTACTATACAGCATGACACCCGTTAGGCAAAAACTTGTCGCACAATGGAGAAACATCCCAAAATATGAACTATGCAACACCAGTACACAGGAGACAGAGGAACACATTTTCTTTTACTGATGATCTGATCATCAGAAGTAGTCCCCCGTCCGACAAGTGTTTCGGCCCGATATACTCCTTTACACTCTAAGGGGGGCGGACCCACTTGGGTCATGACTCCCAAGCGTCTCAGCCTCCTGTTGCTTTTGTATCGAAAATGAACCCATTTCACTTATGGTAGCAACTTTAAAATCCACAATTTCGCCAGCCGTGGAGGCAATTGTGAAAGTTACAAAAAGAAGACAAATTATTCGGTTCGTTCCGTCGCACATCACAACTGAGGACAAAAACTGAAACACCTGCGCTAGCCACTGAAATTCTGTGCCTGACACCTCTTATAATATACGCCGCCTGTTGCCCCTCAGTCACAGCCCTTTCACTAGTACACCAAAAAACTCAGCATATTGTGGACTTAGAAAAATTCCTGGTGTTTTCTGTACCGCAGCGTTTATTGACACGATTTCCATTGCCCATTGCGGTTGTTCCACAGCCAGCCTGATGCCTTTTCGGCAGTTTCACTAAGCCTCTTCAGTGCCCTTGTTCTCGACTGTCCCCTCAGCCCCAACAGTTTCAATAAATCATACACTGATGCAGCCACAAACCCTCTTGCGCCCATTTCAACAGCCATGACCCTTGCAGTGAACCCATCGTGTCTCTGATTCGCGGCCAGATCACTATACTTGGCCGCTTTGAACGAATGTTGCTCGTCTAATCTGGATTCAAATGACACGGTCAGTTCAATCAGTATGACCCAATGTATGACCTGCTGCCGTCATCCGACTTTCCCCATTTCACAAGGTTGGTGGCCGACGGCAGCAGGTCATACATTGATCTAACAACGAAGCTGAGCCGAACAGGTGACATATGCCATATATCGTTCCATGTCAAGGACTTCTGCAGGGCTCTTCCCATGTAGTCCATTGGCCTTGTTGGACCTGCTGCACTGCTTTTTGCAACCTCTTATCATTCTCAGCACCTCGTATCTCCTGAACTACCATGTCTCTGCGCTCCCTGCTTGATGCCTTGGACCACCAGCGGATGTTTCCATGACCAAATCCCCGTCTATTCGTTTGTGTGTATCCAATTACCTCCCTCAGTTTGAGTGGTTCTTGGGCAGCATCAACAGCTTCTTCCACTCTCCACTTCCTTCCCGTTTTCAGTGTGGGCTGAATGGACTTAACCACGTCATCAGCTGACTCGCGTAGCATCATTGCAAGCCTTGTACTCTTCAACAACTGACTTGAAGGGAAGCAGAAGTTTTGACTTTTTGCAGTACAGTGCTACATCTGACAGACCTGGTGGTACCCCTAGCCATTTTCTCATGAACTTGTTGACCTTCTGCTCTATAGCTTCCACTGTACTTGTGCTTATTTCATATATAAGCAGTAACCACAGCAACTTCGGTATCAGCATGAACTGGAGGCACCACAGTTTGAACTTTCCCAGGAGTCTGCTTTGGTCTATGATCTGTAATCCTCTGTCTGCCATTTCTATTGTCTGTTGCACTGCCTTCGAGTCTTTTAATGAGGCATCGTACACACTGCCAAAACTTTTAACAGGTTCCTCAATGACAGTAGGGATTCTTTGGTTGGAAACCACGAATATGACCTCTGCTATCTTCTCTTTCCTGACTGATAAGCTTCTCGACTTCTTGGGTTTGAAGCTCATTCTGCACCAACTGACTAGTTCATCCAGGCATGCTAACATCCTCCGGGCCTGATGTTCATCTGATGTCAGAATTGTTGTGTCATCCATGAATACTTTGAGCGGTGGCAAGTGACACATTCCACCGAGCTTTAGACCTATAGCCATTCCTTCAGCCGCATTGAGGATTACCTGCATAGCCATCACGAATAGTATCGGAGAGATGGTACATTCCACCGCAATTCCAACTTCAAGGCCAATCCACTTCGTTGTGTACTCTCTGGTTGAAAATCTAACAGAAAACCCTGCGAAATACAGCTTCAGCATTGCTGCAATCTCTTGTAGAACATGATACATTTCTAGGGCCTGCCACAACATCTGGTGTGGAACGGATCCATAAAGCATTTGCTAGATCCAACCAGATTACATGGAGGTTTGTTCTGTCAGACTTTGCCTTTTGGATTGCTTCCCAGATCATTGTGGCATGCTCTATACATCCTGGTGTACCTGGGATACCTCCTTTCTGAATAGTAGTGTCAATGTACCCATTTGCCAGGAGGTATGTAGTGAGTCTTTTCGACATCACTGAGAAGAATATCTTCCCTTCCACATTGAGTAGTGAGATTGGCCTGAACTGACTGATGTCTGTGGAATTTTGTTCCTTCGGGATGTAGACTCCGTTCGCCTTTCTCCATTCCTTGCTTACAAGCTGGGTTTTCAACGCATTCTTCAGTAAACGGAGCAGTCGTTCGAGCACCTCAGGGCATCTCTTATACACCACATATTGAACACCATTAGGACCTGGAGCTGACTTGCACCGAGCTTTCTGGACAATGCTTTCTACCTCTTGCACCGTTGGGGGCTTGGTGTTAAATTCAGCTCCTGGCTTACTCGGCCATTTAAGGCCTGCCATGCTGCTGAGCGGCTCATCTTTGCGACCATCTGAATGTGTCATTCTAAGGTGTTCTTCCGGGTCTTCTTTCCTGATGTTTAGCGTACCCGATCGTGGCTGCTCAAACAGTTCTTTGGCAAACTTGAAGGGCTCCCTAAAGAATCTTTCCCTATCCCTTCGAGTCTTCCTTTTCTTCCTGCACAACCTTTCTGCTCTACAAAGGGCATTATGTTGACCTTTGCCTTTTCACACTGCGCAGCGGGGTGCATACAGGCACAGTAACCTGCATATTGTCTTGCCTTCGCAGCTGTTTCTGCCATGGCCAAATTTCATGCAGTTGGAGCACTGCAATACTGGGGGAATGTAAGCGTCTGTGTTCTTTTTAACTTTCCCAAATACTAATGTCTTGGGGGTTTCCCTCCTTTTACCAGTTGGTAACATAAAATAGTCCAATGTAGACATTTTGTCCAAGTTTATGAGTTGCAAACTCACTTAGTCAAATATCTGTTTAATAAATTAAAAGTATGACCTAACTAATGTGCGACAGGTTCCTGTCCACCGAACTTATGTTTAAATTCCTCTTAATTTCAGGATTTTTAATATTTCAATATAACTAATTATTAATGAATAAATCATGCATTAAAGAAAAAAATTAATAGAGCATATAAGACGGGCAATATATGATGAAGATACTGAGAACAACTGATAAGAAGACGAGATACCAAAGTACAAATAAAAACGTCCGCAGAATCAAAGAAGGAATAAAGTAGAAATAAAGTAAAAGTATTGCAAAAAATGCAATGACACTGCGAAAGAAAATACGAGACAAGCAACAGTGGGGCCTACAGTGTATAAATAGAAAATGTGTATATAAATCAAGGATAGTAAGGTGGAGAATGAGAGTTACAAACAAAGGCAATCAATAAACTAAGGCACAGAGAAAATAAATACCCAATAACGACGATAACAACAGCACGTCACGTCTAAACACTAAGGTGTCACAGACAACTAAGCACAGTGGACCGAAATCCTTCGGCAAGTATAAGCCGGAATTTCCACTGCGGGAAATCTGCAAATGTCCCTAAAGAACGCCTAACGTGGGCCCTGGTGGGAAGCTGGGATGAATCCCACGTAGATCTCTGCCTAACCTTCCCGCCTGGCACATAGAACATAGAACATTGAGATTAAATGTGGATGTAGCGAAAGGGTTTTCCTAGTATGATAGTAGTGGTAGAGCAGAAGTAGAATCTCTCTCCAGAAAGTATGAAGTTCCAGTGCCCGAGAAGTACACTGGTATCACAAGTGAGTTACAGCTGTGAATACTCTGAGCTGGACAATAGATTTAGGCTTCAGAAGTATAAGATGCTACTTCGCTATCGTAACCCTATGTGATATTATAATTAAATTAGAAAAAGTAACTCAAAATTTAACAGTTAAAAATTTAACAAGTCAAATGAGTACAATTATCCAATTTATTATGTACATCTATATATTCTTGTAATGATAAATGGGTGTTGGAAGATGGTAAAATGTATGATTATTTACAGTTACAAATTAAAATAACTAATAGAAAAAGTCTTGGATTTATCTTCCACTGAATTTATAAAACAAGTTTGTCACATTATCTCTTGCCATCTAGTTTTCATCATTAGAAAGTCGTTTTAGAACTGCTCACAGGATTTGTTGGATGGAAATATATAAACTCAACTTTATCCACGTCTGCTCGAGGTTCCTCCGACACACTGGAGTACGGAAGACTTTCCTTCAGCCCGCCCTATAACTACGGGGGACTAAGGTGTTGAAGTTTGGTTGACCTCTAGGCTTCAGTGAGCTGGATCAACTTCTTCAAGTCTTTAGTTTCTCGATCAGGAATGATCATAAACATTGATCATAAAAACCTGGAACAAGAAGTAATAGGTGGCCATTGTTCTAACAATCTCACCACCCTCTGCTGTTCATGATGCGACCATGTCTTCAGTGTTTGTATGTAAATGAATGAATCATGGTAGTATATTACAGAGATAGCATGATAAGATAATGTATAAGGTGCAGAATTAACAATATACATGAATAAATCACATGTTATGATACATGGGTACGATATAACCTTTGCCTTCCACTTATGGATGTCAAGTCACTTATGTACTTGCTGGTATGTCGTAAGCTTCCAGGCAAGAATTAGCCATAATATATTTGGCTAACCAATTAATGGTTATGCTTCCTGACAATGCCGGTGAAGGTTATCTCTGGTTAGCGTCATTCCCTTTTTTATTATATCTGCTACAATCAATCAGAAATAAAATCTGAAATAAAATGATATTAGTAATACATATATTTTTAATAAACTTACATACCCTCTTAGGATTAATAAGCTCACGGTGAGACTGTATTGGCTTAACTTAATCTGCCCTGCATGCAGCGTGAAAATAGAACTTTTCTTGCAGAGGCTGTCCTCCAGTTTCTCACTCTGGCTTCTGGATTTGGTGTGTGATTTACAATGCGCCGCTCTGTCCTTATATTTCAGTCTCTCGCGCGTACGAGAAAGCAGCTCCCAAATTCCCCAAAAGATTTTAGTTTCATCTCCTGTTTTGAAGCTATTTGAAACAATCTGTGCTTTTCCTGTACTCGTTTTTCTCTTCTGTCACTCACACACTTATCTCCTTCCTTCCTTCCTATATATCATTTCCTTTTCCCCATATGGGGCTTTCATTACATATAAGTTTTATACAATTCCGTTGAGGCTTGTTAGTGTAATAAATTTTTAAAGATTATTAGCTAACTTTTAGCCGATGTGATGAAGGTGAAAAATATTAATTATCTTTAAAACTATTTATATTTGAATAATATCCTTTTGGATATAATTCCTAGCCTATCTCCTTTGTTGAGTTATATTTATTTAATATTATTCCAACCATGCGTTCTCCTGTAGTGAATAATTTAATGTCCAGTAAATGCAAACTTTTAAAGTCGGCCATACATTCCTATATAGCTATTTCCTCATTCTTCAGTAATACTGTATGGCTTTTAACCGTAAGTCACATTTCCGCTGTCTACCAACTTCAAAGAAAGACCGCAGCGCTGACCTTGCGCTGGTGTGTGTGGGTGTCGCGTGGGCGTGTCGCGCTACAACCAAGCAAGTGTTTACCTTGTCTTTCATATTAGTGCCTTGATTGCTTGACACCCTCACAAATGTACTAGCAAGTTACATTTTGACTGACGCACTATCTGTTTACTACATCTCATCGTTAACGGATTTTTGAAACAGCATGGTTCTGACGAATGTCTTGTTAATATTCTTTGTACGTAGTTATCAATGTTCCTTTCATTTTCTATCAATTTTTAGGTAAGTATTTTCTTCTACTGAGAACTTCCTTTCTGACCAAGTTGAGTTTATCGTGCCAATAACGTGTACAGAAACCTAGCTATCGGAGGCGAGATACTTTTTGACGTTTTCTTCTGGCCCATATTTTCACCTTCACTTGGCATAGCTCTCTCTAGTTATAGTGTATGGCATCTTTCAGATGGCGGCTAATTCTTTAATGAGTCTTCCCGACTGGAAAAAAAAACCAAATCAATCAAATACCCGATGCTAGTTACTGATCTGCCTCTACGTTGCCCAGATAATACAAATCACGGACAAACCGCGCCATACCCAAAAAATGGTGAGGTACACCGGATAATTAAACATACAATTAACCTAGATGCGCTCAAATGTGCGTCTATAAAATACTTGACGCACATGTGAGGTTCTCAAACATTTAACTCCCCCTCTATGAATATAAATAACTTAACACCTCCCTTCTGTCGTTATTACTACCACTGGTGTTACAACACTCCCTTTCACTGTTATTCTGTCTACGTGTACCAGCTTTATGTCTGGGTTCTGTTGTGCGAGATTATTCATAACTTCCTCACTTGACAGGGTGGTGTATATCCCCTTTATCACACATCTACTTGTCTCGTTTGCTAGCTCTATCTTGACTTTTGTGTCGTGTGCAAGAGTCACTGTTTTTGGTTCTACTTTTAGTTCCTCTAGCATCTCTTTTATTATGTCACTCTGATTTGGGGTAATGATTATGCCAAAATGGGTTTTTTTTAATTTTGGCTATCGCCTTTTTGCCTAACACGGGTTCAAGGATGGTTATAATTTTGTCTTCATTTAGTGCCTTGATCTTGACACCCTCACCAGCTACTTGCGTTAACTTTAAACGACATCTGTTTACTACATGCTCATCGTTGTTTTTTGAAACAGCATGGGTTGTTTTATGTCTTGGGTTTTCTTTGGTACTTTCTGTGCTTTCATTGCTATATTTTTGGTTAGTATTTTCTTCTATGAAGTCCTGATTATTCTCTTCTAGTTTATCGTGCCTGGTGTCCCTACCTTTGGTTTTGACTGCTTCTGCCCACGTTTTGCCTTCACCTGACTGTGCTCTAGTTATAGGTGGCATGTTTTGTTATGAGCTATGTCCTAATTTCCTATTTGAATTTATTTATTTGTTGTTCCTTCCTATTTCTTTTAACTCCCTTTCTTTTATTTTGTTATTATTATGTTACTTATTTTATTGGGCTATCTTGTTCTTAGTTTTTATTCTTAGAAGTTTTGTATATTTTGGTTCACTCTTTTTTTTATCTCGCAACTCTACATTTTTTCCTTATCCACTACTATTTATTATTAATAGTTGATTAACACTACCAGAATCTAAGATTACAGTTTAGGAAGATTCAACTTTTTGCTATTTCCCGGTGGGTTAAGTAAAACCAAAATGGTTGCTGTACCACGGGAAATAAAGCACGTGGCGCCGGGTCCTATTAAAATTTATTTGTTTTCTTATTTATTTATGACTATTCCTACTTTATATTATCACTCCTAGCTGGTATCAAGCAATCAACAAATACTAATTATAATCCACTGCTTAAATTGTGTGCAGAATAGAAATAGAAAATAATTCAACTTATCTCGCTTGTATTTCTCACGATGCGTCGTCTCAAATAAACATCACGTGGACTGGTCAAGGTTGTGGCACGTCTGATCGCTCTGGAAGTCAAAAGTGAAGTAGTTCATGTTCTGGAACCCACAGTATAAGAGAAGCAGAGGTAGATCAAGAAACACATGGAGAAGAGAACTCGAGAGACGTGAAACTGATGAGGAAAATGTGTAAAGAACTTGAGCTAATGGCTCTGACAGGAAGACTTGCCATGTGTTTGTTGAAGGCCTATGCTCCTTGAGGAGCTAACGGGTATTGACTGGTTGATTGATGACGGTGGCATTTCTGTGTCAGATGTTATATACTCTCATTGATATATGATTACCTAATACCGCACTTCTTTTTAACTCCTTACAGAGTATTACAGATGACCCTTACAGAGTATTACAGATGACCCTTACAGAGTATTACAGATGAACCTTTTGCAGAAACCCTGCATGTAAGTCCCCGTGCTCATGTAGCAGTAGTGTGTGTGTGTAGCAATTTATTTTAAATGATCAGGTTGCCAGATCTTTGCACAACCTCATGTTAGTCGCTTCTTACACCAATCCTGAGGGTTTCGTGTCTACCCCAAGAAGTTGCATTAGGATTACCGTACCACAAGGTCTTTTATATACGCCTTAACTCTTTGACTCCACTATTATTTTCCACCATGTGCCGTAATTGTAATTCTTGATAGACTAAAAACAACGCTAGGAGAGTTGTTTTCTTACGGGTGTCAAATCTGATCAAAGCTCTGAGCGTTGTTCCGGAGTCAAATAGTTAATAGACTAACTAACCAACATCTGATGGAGTCAGTACATTTGTCTTTGTGTCTAGGCTGAACGGGACATTACCACAGCTGGTTACACATTCTTCAAAAATTACATTGTAATTTAACTTCTTAACACTCATGGACTTGTAAACATTGAGTAAGTTTTTATGCTTCATGCATAGTCTGTAGAAATAAACTCTTATTTTAGAATGTATCAATTTTTTTAAACTGTTTCGAGATACCGGGAACTTTGAGCTGACTGCTACCTTTATTATAGACATTAATGTATGTGTTTGATGGCAAGCCTGCCATGAATGGTACCTATAACTTGTAGCGGTAAGGCCGCTTGCGTACTTTAACAACTCCCAGAGCTATGCCAGCTGGAGTTTTACTCTGATAGGTTCAATCAAACTGGACAGGTATGCACGGGTAGGGTTAAGACACAAGCTGGTACCCTGGTCCTCCAGGTTGAGGGTTTTAGCACAGGGCTGACACCTCTGTCTATGTAAAATAAAAAATAAAAATAAAAATATTTTAAACACAGGCTTTTAATGTACTAAAAAGCCAAAAATAATTTTTCAAGGAGTTTATAGCTTGCAGTCAAAAAATGTAACTTCAAATTGACAAAAAGCGAGAGGCGCTTAAGCGCTTATCATATATTTTATCCATAAGTGTGTAATGAAGTATAAAGCAGAAGTTAATTTCATGTAGAATCAGCGCCCCGGGCTTTTTTGTTAATTTGATGTTACATTTTTTGACTGCAAGCTATAAACTCATTGAAAAATTACTTTTTAGTTCATTAAAAGCCTGTGTTTAAACTTTTTTAAAATAAATTTTTAATTTTCTTCTTTTTAGTGTTTTTATTTGTTGTTGTTTTTAAATTTAAATCAAATGTAATCGATCCGCTAATGACATTATCAGTTTGCGATAAACGAGTCCAGAGCACAACAGGCGGATTTCATTATTCAGTATATTACACGGAAAGTTAATTTGTTTTATTTTTTATTTTTTTTATTTGATAAGAGTTGTAAATTACATTTATAAAATGTAGTTGTCAGTTGTGTGTATGTCTGTGCACGCGTGTGCGATAGTGTGTGTGTGTGTGGGGAAAAAAAGGGGGGGGGGCAGAAGTTTCAATATTTCTCTCAAGAGAGACAATCTTGTTGGAAAGAATACACCTAGATTATTTGCAGTTGTCGCCCATTTCACCAATGATACAATACAAACAAAAAAACCTTAATTTTAATTTTATTCATTTTATTATTTTTACGACTGATTATTGTATTGCCATGGGTAATACACAACTATGCCACGTTTCAGAACTATTGCTCATCTGGAAGTGATTGAAAAATGAATTGCAAGATTTGAAGGTGACAAGAGAGTGACGTACGTTGCAAGTTAAAGAAAAGCCTGTAAAAATCTTAACCGTTACGGAAACAACATTATTACGCCAAGTCTTCCTGTCCCGTACCATCAGATCCAGGTCTTTCTATGTCGTCACGAATGTTTTTTTTTCCCGTTTCTGTCTGCAGAACTCTTCTTGCCTATCAATTGAACAACGTTTGGTATTTTGTAATAATGGTCGTCCACATCACACGGTGCAAAAACAAAAATATGGGGGTGGAGGAGTTGTGAGGGCGTTTACAATTTTGTGACGAAGTGTGACGATAGGAGGATCTAGAATATAACGTCACACAAACATACAAGCGAGGATCCCTTCTATTTATCAGTAATGTCGGAATTTAATAGATTTTGCAACTTCAATCATTATAAAATACTTTTGTCCGCAATAGGTAACTACTCACTTGTGGACGACTTAATATTATAATCTTAGATGAAATATCGGATAATTCATATAGCCTTTTGCTGGTTTAAATACTTTTTTAAAATTGGATGTTTGTATGTGTGTGTGTGTGTATATATATATATATATATATATATATATGATGTAATATACATCTTTCCAAATTACTAGTTCATTTATTGTAGGATTATTTTACTTTACCTTGGGATAACGATAAGGAAGAAAAAGAAGTCATTGCTAACCATTTCAGACACAGTGCCAAAAAGTCACTTTCAGCTTTTATACCCTTGAATTTTCCTGCACTTGCTCACAAGTTTATCATTATTTAATGAAACAGAAGTATACAACTGAAGTTATTGATGTGTTTACTTGAATTGTAGTTAAATTTTTTATAATTGTTCGAAATTAAATTAAGCCAGAAAGTGCGAAATGTATCGACATTTAACTAGCAAAGCCGTCTTTGTAAAAGCCTGATTAATGACACACTATGTTACTTAAAAAATTGTTATATTTTCTGCACTAGTTAACTGATGTACATTTGATTACACTCTTTCTTTTCAGTATTTAAAATAAATTGGGAAAATGGCGGATGAGGTTAAGATATGTGTGACGACTCATGGGGAAAAAAAATATGGGCGGGTATTTGGGATTTGTGACGAAATGTTACAAAGGGGAGAGGGGGTTAAAAACTTGCGTAAAATTCGTGACGTCATATGTCAACGATCCCATAGCCCTGCTGTGTCACTACACAGCTGTCATTTTACGGGTTAACTAGATAAAATTAACTATTTCTCATAGAAGTGATCTTAGTAGATTAACATGTGACAATTTGATTACTTTAGCCATACTTAGTTTTGGTCAGTGCGATTATGTCGAGTCCATATATTTTTTATTAAGTTACAAAATTAATTTCCTTACTTTTCTTCATTAACACACATTCTCATTAAATTATTGCCAAATGTTTACGTTCATAACTAATAGTTGGCAGAATGGATTACACTAAGAGAGGATTTGGAAATTGGACCCAATTCCCAATGCAGGTGGAAAAATTAACAAGAAGGTGATACTTTGGATTCGTGACACAAGTGGGACCGATACACCCCTCTACCCTTCCTGTTAGAGTGCAAAGAAGATGAAAAAAGAACGGGGACACGACTTCTGATGATCAGACTTCATCTTACTTGTAGCATTTTGCATATAGTTTCGTATCATCATTGTCGTAAATTTTGATAGGTTTGAAAAATCTGTATGGTCCCGCCTGAGTAGAGTGGAAGGTGATAGTACGTGAGAAGTAAAGGTGTGAGAATAGATTTCACGAGTGAATAGTTTAAGGAGAAGATCTGTCTCTGGAATGAGTAGTTTCTCTAGTCCAGCCTATCTATACGACTATCTTTTAGTACAAGAAAATCTTGCACCTCCTTATATCTAGAAATATAAGTTTAACTAAACACACACACAATTATGTGACAAGAAGACACACAAACGTGAAAAACTATGGTAAATTGGGTATGGGTCTGACCAACACACAAAGTTAAGTTCTTTTGTTGTTTATTATCATTAAACTTTACTACATCGAATATCTTAGAAAAATCAAATAAAATCAGAATGTCATACATAGAAAATAACAGAATACATGTGCCCTCCCCCTCTTATTGAGAAGAAAAGAACCCAATAACCCCAAAGGTTAGAGGTTAGCACTATGTTACAGCATAGACAGTAAAGAAAAGAACAAAGTTCCTACTAAATGCTATTCAGTAAGTAAACAATATTTAAGCAAAACCAAAGATGATATAGTTTCTGTAACTAAGAAATTATTCACTCCGTCTGTCTGACATACAGTGGCCACTCAATCACGCTTACCTAATCTAGGTGATATATCCCGTGGAAATACGAGTATCCTGAATATAACTTCCAGTGTTTTTTTTACCTTCCAAATTTTGCCCCAGTCCTTCCTCTATAACAAATAAGATTTCTATGAGGGGACGCCAAACTTGGTGGTTGATTCCTGGATGGACAAATGTCACCTCGAATAGCTAATGTTGAAAAAAAAACACTCGCGATCTGTGTTCACAGTAAACAGTAGAAAGTACTTCCAGTCTTTTGAAACATCTGGTTGCTAAAACTGTTACAATTTATAACTGATGATGATGGTAAATTCTATCGGTTGGCTCTGTGGTTATTGCCGATTTTGAAACAGCGTAACTCTTATGGATAAAACTCCACTTGGATAAGACTGTCACAAGTCAGATATAAATTTTATTTTGGTTCCACCTCAGTGGGCGGATAAAATTGAACAAATATCTGGGTATTTATAAGTCCAGTTAAATTTACTATTTAAAATGTTAATTTGCCTCTTTGGCCATTCCTGTTCACAACTGAACTTGGGGACACGTAAGCCAAGAAGAAGACAACATTAATCAATCAGTAGATGAAGAAAAAAAGACCAAAAAAGACAACTTCTTCTTCTTCTTTAATCCTTAGCCGCCGACCGTCAAAGTAGTCAGTGGCAATCACGCCTAGTGGCGTCTTGTAGGGCAACAACAAATTGATTCCACTTTGCTCGGTCGGCGGCCATCCCTCGCACTGTGCCCCAACTCTGGTTCACTCTTTGCATCTCAGCCTCCACAGTCCTCCGCCAGGTTGTCCTCTGCACCTCGTCCTCCGCCGATGAATTTAGTTCCGGCGACTCCCATGCCAACCTGTGAATTTCCCTATGTGGGAAAAGCGTTCCTCTAATGACCAAGTTGTCAATGCCACAGAAACTTATTAATGTATCCCCACTTTCGTTTGCCGCCCAGCCGCCGCACCTCCCCATTACTATTTCATTACATGTATTGTGTGTACCATCTCTCGAACCGAGGTCTCCCATCACTACAACAAGATCACATCTAGGCGTGACCTCCATCTCCCTCTGCAGCTGCCGATAGAACTCATCCCCGACCTCCCCACTGCTGTCACCCGCTGGTGCGTAGCATTGTACTACTGTAGTATTGGTGAATCTACCTCTCAATCTTAATCCCGCCAGTCTGCTGCCGATGGGCCTCCATTCCAGCATTGTCCTTTCCATTCCTTTCCGCAGAACAATGGCCACACCTTCACTGTGCCGTCCATCCCCCCCCCCCCTTTCCAGTGCAAAGCACTGCCTCTCCTGTTGCTGTTTTAACTTTTCCTGCCCCTGTCCATCCGCTCTCGCCCATCCCCAGAATGTGCAACCCATAGCCTCTCACTTCCGCAGTGACCTGTCCCAGTTTACCCGTCTCATTCACTGTCCCGACAATCCAAAATCCTATTCCTGCATCATGTTTTACGGCCAGGACGTCCATTCTCATGTCAGTGGCGTCCTTTCGGCTTTCACCACTGACAGTCATACGAGCCTCAGACTCCGGATGTTCGTCCCGCAGCAAAGTTTGTTTATTCGTTGTTGTTTTCGTAACTTCAATTTTTTTTTTTACTTATACAGGGGTGTCAGCCCTATGCTAAAACCCCCAACCTGGAGGACCAGGGTGTCTGCTTTAGTCTGACCCCTGCCCGCGCAAACCTGTTGTCACGTAGATCTTTATATCATTAAATTGCCTACATTTTCTTCCTATTCTCTCACCCGCATCCTTTATTTTATTATCTTTCCTTACTTGTTTTTCCTGTTTTTTTCGCATCACTCGTTTGCGAAAAAGATTTTCTTCAGTATTCTCAAACTTTACCGGTGTTTTTTTCTCATACTGGGATACGTAATTCTATTACTTAGATGTCAGTCAGACGAGAAGGGCAATTAAGTTGCAGCTATCTCAGACATCGAGCCGACTTGGGGCTGCACCTTCAGATGACACGATACTCCTGAGTTAGATTCTCGACGTAAACGCTTGAGAATGCTAGGAGAGAGCCGACATCCGTCTGCATTTTCACCGGTCAACCACGAGATGCATCGGCCGAACGCTTAAGTAGGAGCGAATATTTACACCTTATAGTCGCAGTTTCAGACAGGCTGTCTGGGATTTGAAACTGACACGCGTACATCGTGGTCAGTAAGTGGCAGTTACGACATGTTAGGTGTTAAACGTATCGTTAAAGCCGGAAAGGGGAGAGCATTTCGTTCTACGAAATAATAGTTCCTCCTTTGTCTGGTTTTAAAATATTAACCCAAGTTTGAAACTTTATTTCATTTCACTCAGTAACTTTGCAGTTAGACTAGAACAGCGGTTCTCAACCTGTGGTACGCGTACCCCTGGGGGAACGCGACAGGACGTTCAGGGGTACGCAAAAAAAATTGAGTAATGGCGGAAAAAAGATATATATGTCAACAGTGTAAAAGACAAGTCAAAAGTTGTGAAATTAATTCAAAGCTATACTATACAACATGAACTGTGTGAGACAATCTTGCGGCATTTACAAACAAAACACCCCTGTTATGAAAACAAGGAACGCAATTTTTTTCAGCGCCTATCGAAACAACAGAATGTGACATCGTACTTGTCGTAAGCTAACAAAGATAACGAAAATGCGGTTGAAGCCTCCTACCGTATTAGTTATCGTATTGCTAAATGTGGTAAAAATCATACTACAGCTGAGAATTTAATTTCTCCTTGTATAAAAGATGCCGTTCTGTGCATGCTCGGAGAGGAACATGTTCGCAAAATGAACGCTACCCCTCTTTCGAACAATAAAATTTCTCGAAGAATGCAGGATATATCTGACGATGTTGAAGCGACAATAATAAGTAGAATTAAAAATAGTAAATGCTTTGCTATTCAAGTTGACGAAAGCACAGATATTGCTAATTTCGCTGTTTTGCTTGTTATTGTGAAAAGCAATGAAGATGAAGAAAATCTTTTGCTTTGTCATCCCCTGTCAGGGCTTACAAGAGGTGAGCATATATTTCATGCTATTGATTTTTATTTCAAAGAAAAGGACATTAATTGGTCTAATTGTTGTGGACTTTGCACTGACGGAGCCAAATCTATGTCAGGTTGCTACTCCGGTCTTCGCGCTCGTGTCACGTAGGTAGCTCCAAATATAACCTGGAACCACTGCTGCATCCACAGGCAAAGTCTTGCATTTAACTGCCTCCCTGGTGAATTAAAAGTCGTTCTTGATGAAGCTGTCAAAGTGGTTAATTTTATAGAGTCAAAGTCCACAAACTCGAGGCTTTTCAAAGCACTGTGTGAAGAGATGAATAGTCTTCATTCTACCCTGCTCCTTCATACACAAGTAAGGTGGCTCTCTCGTGGTAAAGTCCTTACCCGGCTGTTCGAACTTAGACATGAAGTCCAACTTGTTTTTGAAGACCATCCTTTCCAACTTACTTCAAAGTTACACGACTGTGGTTGGCTTCAGAGTCTTGCATACTTGTCGGATATTTTTCTACAAATAAACAAACTAAATTTGGCACTTCAGAATAGCTCTGTAACGATCTTCAATGTTTCAGACAAAATTGAATCTATGATTAAAAAATTAGATTTTTGGAGGTCGTGTATTGAAAAAGGCCAGCCTGAGGTATTTGAAACTCTGCACAATTTCCTATCTGAGAACGAGCTGCACCTCCCCCAGGAAATGAGCGAGAAAATAATTGAACACTTGAAAGGGCTAAAATCATCTTTCGAGAAGTACTTTCCGAAACCTGGAAAAGAGAACTACTGGACTGTAAATCCCTTTGAAGAAGAATATTTCCAAGCAGCCACATTATCAATCAACGAAAAAGAGAAGTTGATTGAACTTCTGATACTACTTTCATAGCTGAATTCAAAGGAAAATTCCTTATTAATTTCTGGAGAGACATCAGCAGAGAATCTGAACAGCTTACCGACAAGGCGCTTAAGTTTCTGTTGCCATTTACAAATACTGAGCTGGTGGAGAGGGCTTTCTCTTCTTATACCTTTATAAAAAAAAATAAATACCGTAGTAAACTGAATGCAGGTCCAGAATTGAGACTGTATCTTACATCACTTGAACCTGATTTTAAAAAACTATGTGCCCCAAAACAAGCTCAAGCATCGCACTGAACATTTGTCATGGTCAGGTGACGTGTGTTATAAAAAGTGATTTCAACTTTTAACAATAACAACGTTTTTATTACTATTATTAATAAATTTAATGTGTTAATTTTTATTGTATCTTCTGATTTTTTAATGTAAAAATATATGCACTGTTTGTTCACCTTTTTATTACATTGTTTGTTTAATCCCGTGGTTGGCCCCTTTATTTCTGGTTATAAATCTATAAATTTTGAATAACAGCAACTATATTAATTTCAAATATTTTGCTAATATTAGGGGTACAATTTATAGAAATGGGCTGCCAAGGGGTACGCAAGTGAAAAAAGGTTGGGAACCGCTGGACTAGAACAACCTTCGTTCGATTTCTAAATAATCTCTGTAAATAGAGATGGCCTTTAGTTTGGTCGAAGTGGGTTAAGTTCTGAGTACTTCTGTGTTTGAGGTAAATATTATAAATCTCTAGTATTTGGTGAAGTGATAAAGTGTTAAGTCGCTTATTTCATATTTCACTAGTTAGATTTTGCGCAGAGTGCTAAGATTTATATAGTCTGTATTATATTCTAGTGACGTGTTTCAGTGGATAGCAGAATAAATTATAATTTCTAGCATTAAACAATAATGTAGCTATAATGTAGTTAATTTTACTGCTAAATAATCAGACGAGATCATATTTTTCTAAACTAACTTAAAAATGCTAGATGCGACATCAGTGGATATTGACGGAATACGCATGATATTCCTAATTCAGGATGATCGATTTTTTTATATAACTTATTTCTCGGGAAGTTTTAAATTATAAGTCAAGCGGTCGGTTTGCTATTTAAAATGTAAGTTATATTGAGTACATAATATGTAAATGATTTATATGTGCTTTTCCTTTTATACAGTGAATTTCTGGGGTGACCCGAACTTTACCGGCGTTTAATAAGAGTTTCATATTTATGAAGAAATAGACAGTCCTTATTTTGAACCACGTGGGTTTCTCAAGTAACACTGGTCTGACAGTGCCTATGCAAACAGTGTTAGACAGAAATACTATATCCCACTAACGGGTTTCAAAGACTGTAATGATCAATGCAGGGCCTTTGCGCCAGATCTTAAATTCTTTCATAAACTCTACGAAAATTTGCTGCCTGGCGGCGTGAATATTACAAGAAATAACATTAACATTTCCCGATTTTTTTGTCGAAAGAGTGAATAGTGACACAAGGCTATCTGTTGAAAGAAGTTGTCCACTGGTCATCTTTCCAAATTAAGGGAATCCTCGTGTTTCTGAACTCTGTGTGCCCGTTTAAACTTGCTTATCAAACCTGATTCAAGTGACATTAACAGTAAATCTAAAATTTAACTGATGAAGTCAACGCTCCCCGAAAACAGTGGAATAAACCTGTAATTGTAGAGCTGGGATTCGCTTTATCCAAAGAATACAGATTCACTGTAGAGAAGTGTCCTACGGTTGCGCCAGACGGTGAACAACATCAAGTTTTGATAGGTAAGAACGTGTGCCAGGGATCCCTGATGAATGAACCGAGTGAAAGTGACGGAAGGATTTTCGTTATTTAATGCACTCGCTTGTTGTATTAATGGTTCCTTTAGAATAGATACTGCTATCAAAGTCAGTCTATACCTTCTAAGGGGGACAATATTAGACCCTAACCATATGTATTTGTGACTCTTTGGGCCATCATCTGTCTCATAACGGGGCTGTGGGCTAAACCTAGAGTTAATATCATAACGGGTCTATCATCCTGGTAGAAATTCATTGATTTTTTATGTCTATATGTATGCTTCCTTTATGTATTTTTTGGTGTTGTGAGAAATTTTGATATGATAATTAAAATATCTCTCTTGAACAAACAAAAAATCAGTGCGTTGGTCAGCTCGATCCCAATTATCTGTATAATCATTGTTATAGATTTTTCCAAGTCTGTGTGTTTAATTGTCGTCACGTGTATGTGCGTGCCCGTGAGTAGATAGAATTATATGTAATATATATGTGGTTTAGACTGTCGGACTCTGTAAAAGCCGTCGTAGAGGATAGGTGAGAGAGAGAAGAATTCTTTTCGCTTTCAGCGACAGCCTCTATACCACAGTCTATCATCTCACCTGTGTGGAAATTCTATTGGTTTTACTAATTCTCACGGTGCCAATCACGTATTCAAACCTATTCAGAAGGTACCAAACCCAAGTCTTAATTCTCCTATCCAAAATCTACGACACCTGTCCAGCTTGGTAGAATCTTGCAGGACCACAATAGACCTAAACAGACCGCTGGTCGCCGTTTGATCAGGTCTGCTAGCATAGAGAAACATTATGAAAAAATGCTTCTATTATATATATATATATATATATATATATATATATATATATATATATATATATATACATATACATATGTATATATATAGATATATATACGGAAGGGGACAAGGCAATCTCTTATCCTCTCCGTCAGTCCTGATTAAAGTTAAAAGGCACACGGTGTCTTTAGCTTTTCCTATCGCGCGTCGCTTAGCGGGTACAGGTTTGGTTGAGGCACGCAGCCTTTTCCCCTCCTGTCCCGGTCAACTATCAGCGCACAATGTCAATTATTATTTAATTATCCCTCGGCGCACTTAACAAATATCGCCTGTCATTAATGGCTATTAGATGGTCGTCGTCTGGTATAACTAACAGTCACTTACTAAAATTACACAAAATGGAATAAACGGGAATTCTATGGTCCACTATCAGTCGCATCTAGTGTATTAATTAGTCACTAAACGTCTCTTCTTGTGTAAGAAAAAGCGGGTGATGGAATTACATTAACTGAACAATTGTCAAGAAATATCTAAGCGTTATTTTATTTCACTAGTTTTAACGCTAGGAAATCACAGTGAATTATAATGGTAAAACTTAACACATTTTAACACTTAAGCACAAATTTCTATTACCAGAAAATCCGAATGAAATCCCCACGAAGGCTATTAACACACCTTCCACAATGGTTCTAGACGACGTGTTTAGACTATCCAAAATTCTGAGCGACAACTGATAGCTGGTTTGAGAAGACGCAGTTTATATAAATTATTGTTATCTGCTCTCTAGGAGATGTTACGTTTCACACTATAGGGCATAGCAGAAAAAGCATGAAACTACGTTTCCCCAAATGAAAGGTTTTACGGTCGCTCTGTCGACAACAGAGACTTAAACCGCTTCTGGAGATCAAAGCGTTATCTCCCCCTGTATGTACGAACATCAAAGGATCCCTCGGGAAAATATTTTGCCTGATCGTCTCACTTCAAAGAGGTCCGGTGTTTTTCCACGTGCATCTGTCTGATATCTGATGATTGGCAGATCAGCTCGCGTGATAAACTCAGGTAAACAGACCGGGTTCGCTCCCTGTTATGACTGGCAGGTCTTGGAAGCTGCTAAACGACTCAGGGAAAAGTGGCGTGGATTAAAAATGAGTAAACGCAGGCTGTAAGTTGCATGGCTGTGCTAGCGAATCATAGACCGTTAACGGGATTTCAGGTCTGTCAGATACTGTAGGATATATTTCCATTATACGTCACAACCATTAACACACATAGGCCATAATGCAAGAAGAGTTGCTTCTCCTCACAATGTAATAGAGCTTCGATAATGCATATACCGAGCAAGTAACCCGCTAAAATGATGTAGGAAATTATTTGTGTAGTTCTCTTTCTGTCCCCGTGTCCCAGATAACGGCATTAATGTTTCTATGGTCATTGTATTCCTTCTATTCCATTTTAACTTTATTTGATCTTTGTAGTCAAACTTATCATGATTTATGGTCAAACTTATTATGACTTATGGTCAAACTTATCATGATTTATGGTTAAACTTATCATGACTTATGGTCAAACCTGTCATGACTTATGATCAATAGTAAATGCATCACAAAAGAATTGAAAGACTTTCATGCTATTTTAATTGTTCACATTAGTTTTCAGTGTGCAATGAGCGATATTCCCCTATTTTCCCAAAAAAAAAGGTGGCCGGATTTTTTCTTTCTTCGTTACTTGACGCTTCACTTAGGCAATTCGAAATATGAGGATACATGCATAACACTTTAGGACAGAATTCAATAGAGACTTACAATGCATTATGTCAATAGATGAGAAGAAGGTGAGAGATGGATAGGACACATACTGAGGAAAGCTGTTGATAACTTTACCAGGTAGTCATTATTATTGAGTCCCCAAGATAAGAGAGGTAGAAGGAACACGGAGAAAAGAGAATTGGAGACGGACTTGAAGAGAATGAAGAAGACACGGCACAACTTTTGAGCTGATGGCACAAGACAGAAAGACTTGGCGGGAGTTTGTTTAAGGCCAGTGTTCCTTTCGGAACTGAAAGGTGATGATGATGATGATGATGATGATGATGATGATGATGATGATGATGATGATGATGATGATGATGATGATGATGATGATGATGATGATGATGATGATGATGATGATGATGATGATGATGATGATGATGATGATGATGATGATGATGATGATATAGGTGACATTTATCACCCCGTCCAAAAATTGCACCAAATCTTAATCCTGTAAAGAGTTAATATTCTTAAAAGAACCAAAATACACTTACTCACTCACTCACTAACTCCCTCACTCACTCATACAAAATCTTTTTTCACCCACTTTCATTACCTCGCTCCACAGAGTAAGTAACGCCCTCGTTGATGTATTGTAGGCGTCTGCTCGCGCGTTCTGATCTCTTATCTCTTCAGGGACAACCCACACACAAACAAAAATTATATCCAGAAAATATAACGAAACAAAGTATCGTGCTATAATTTGACCATCTCATGCAATGTTAATGCTTCTAATATTTTCTGGACGAAGATTCCACGTGAAATAAGTTCACGTTTTGTGCCGCCAAATTGTCCTTATAAACTGTCTAAACAAGACAGAGACGTTGTAGTGAACGGAAGTTTGGTCGTGCAAGTTTGGACGCCATATACATACATATATCATCTTTATCATTCTTTTTATTTGTGGCTACTTATAGAGAATGGGCCCAACACTGCAGTTGGTCCCCTTGCATGTACCAAGCATTCACGGTCTGTGATTTATGTAGAAGTTTATTTTACATGAAGAGGTCGTCACCCTCGTGCACAACTTCATTTTACTCGCCATTTCCTGAGGTAGGGCAGTAGTCTAGATTTTCTTTGTCTCATTAGAGACTCCAGACTGGAAAGTACATGAGGCTATATAAGGGAAATTACGGGAAATCATTATATCCTGATGCCAGCACTAAATTCTCTTGTGGTTATTTCATTCATTTACAGTTTCAGAAGTAAAACAATGACACTGAAACAGTGGCACGAAACCATAAAAACTTCATCTATGATGAACAATCAGGCTTCACTAGCTAAATATATGAGGTAGACACTTATTCATACTTACCCAAACTGCTTAACATAAATTGGGAAAATTCCAGAAATTTTGTCACCGAAAAGTAACAGAAGCAGGAATATGTCTTTAAAAATACCCACCTCCCCCCACCTTTTTTCACGTCATGGAGAATGTTGAGACAAAATGCGCGTTGTTTTAATGCGCGCGCACATTAGTTCCCAGGCTGAAATGTGCCAAAAAGAGATTGTAAGTGTGGTGGGAAAAGATGAAACAGGACGTAACCGGTAAAGTAATTCTTTATAAGCGGAATAACATCTGCCCGTGTTTAAAAAAAGCCTAAGGATAGAATCAAGAACTGCTTACACAGTACAGTCAAAAATTTCTGCACACCATCATTGCAGGCAGACGCAGGAACTGGGTTGGCCATATCCTCAGAAGGGACCATGACACCATCACCAGAACTACTATGCTATGAACCCCAGAACGACGGCAGAATAGAGGCAGACCAAAGACAACCTGGCGGAGAACGGTGGAAGCTGAGATGCAAAGCATGAACAAGAGTTGGGCACAGCACGAAGGATGATCACTGACCGAACAAAATGGGGACAGTTTGTATAAACATTTATAACACATAAGGAACTGAAACCACGAGGCCTGTAAACAGTAAATTAATATGAAACAAATATAAAGGTATGTTATAAGGCACTCGTAGGAAAATAAAGAAGTAGAACACTAGACAACAGAAAAACAACAGACATGAGTGGCTTACCCAGGATTTGAACCCTGGACCTTCCGTGCGACAACACCGCCTAGCTATGCAAGCGAATCACACTGTCCTCCCTGCCATCTACGCATCCCCAAAAAAGGATGTTTCAATGACAGGTTAATAGGCTGAACTGCCCATGGTAAACTTACGATGTTATGTATAGAGGTTCGCACTAATGACCTGTCATTGAAACATCCTTTTTTGGGGATGCGTAGATGGCAGGGAGGACAGTGTGATTCGCTTGCATAGCTAGGCGGTGTTGTCGCACGGAAGGTCCAGGGTTCAAATCCTGGGTAAGCCACTCATGTCTGTTGTTTTTCTGTTGTCTAGTGTTCTACTTCTTTATTTTCCTACGAGTGCCTTATAACATACCTTTATATTTGTTTCATATTAATTTACTGGGGACAGTTTGTTGCTGCCCTACAAGACGCCACTAGGCGTGATGGCCACTGACTGCTTTGTTAGTCAGGGTCTAAGGATCCAAGCAGAAGAAGGCGAAGAATGATAGAATTAGCACTCGGAAATAAAACACGCTTGGCTAACCTAAAATAGGCGCGTTTGTTTCGAAGCTTGTTAGTTAAGACATTTAATTCTGAACATCTGACTCTACAAGACATCGGTTGCCGGCACACGGTAAACATTCTAATTTAAAATGAAACAGTGGTAAGCAGACTGCGTTTTCGCCATCTTTTATGTAATCAAGTGACGTTTAAAAATAGCTTCCGAGTAGTATTTAATAAAACGAAGGGGAAGAACAGAATCTAATGGATGACCTTTCACAAATACAACTTTGAAACTGAAGCGCCTTACTTTTTATCTGATTTAGTTTAATTTTGAAACTACTGAAGAAAAATGCTGCCAAAGTCTGAAACAAGAAGTAGTAACAGATCGGCCCAGCTGTTCTTTGGTTGTTAATTTTCCCTTCGACAGACTGACGGATGGACAGACAAAATAAAATTACAGGCAAATTTTTAGTATTTTTTCAAATGCAACGTGCCTTTAATAACTATTATTTTTGAAAGCATTTAGTGATAACCGTTTTAGATTTAACTGAAAATTAAAATATGAAAAGCATGAAATTTAAAAACCTAATTATAACACTTTAGAGATGTCACGGGTTGCCTTTCCTTTGCTCTGCAGTGATGGTCCAACAATGGCCAAAACATTGAGTATTTAATGTGGGTCTTCAAAGTTATCTACCTTACAGCAAGATTATTATTGGCAGAGATACAGATCGAAGGACGATGATGCTTCTACCTTGAGGGAGTGTTCACAAGATATTTCAGAAATCAAGAACATTGCTGAATGTGTCTTAGCAATGTTAACTTTTTATCTGCCCGACAACTTTTGTGAAGAAGTATTATATAATTTAATTTAGCTCTTACAAGCCCCACAACTGAATTAACAGTGAGATTCTTATTTTATTTGGCTCTATAGATGTAAATATAGATATATTAAAGATGCTGATTCATCCGTGTGCACTTCTGTCCGTAATAACTAAATCAACTATGAATTTGTAAAAACAACATATAACAAATTTAATTGTCAATTACTTTCGAACAAATGTAAATAAATATGAACTGGTGATTACTAAAGAAATAGGTTCGCCATTGAAATTGGCTTTGGAGCGCATATTTGTGGAATATAGATCAATACATTATGTTGTGTTAGTCTGCTAAAAATGCCACTTAGCTTCCAAGCTGCTGAAGTGTTGATGCTGCTGTTTTCGTCAATTCGTATCTGTGGCGAGGTCACTTCTCCTGGTCAAGGTAGTTATCTTCACAGGCTTGTACCTGAAGGAACATTTTTTAGCATACATACAACTTATTACCAATGATAATAAATATATACATATGATGGCATCATCATCTACTCCCTGCTCCACTTGGAGTCTGGGGTTATCTCTGCTTTTGGTTCCCTGAGAGAACTAACACGAAGCAATCACCAGCGCTTTGCTGTGGTGGTTCATGAATGTATCATTTTCACGTGCTGTTGCGTCCAGCCTCTTAAGGACATGTATAACCATCAGCCAGTTCAAACACGTCAAATTCAAAGTATGAAAATATGTTAATACTTACCCCAATGCTGGGATCATAGACTTCGTGCTCAATTTGAATAGTCTCGGCAACTTCATGCAGATGCCTCGAACACACATCTGGGGTATTATTTCTATTATAGAATCCCTCTGTGACTTTGTGAGTAGGTCCTATAGGAGACCGGTTTCCGTATTTGATTGTAGAGTTTCCTTGTTGTGTAAATCAAATGGTGCTCCAGTACGTGTTTTCCGTTCCTAATAGTTCAAGATCCTTACTTCTATCTTTCCTGGCTTCAGTCAGAGCTGTCTGCTTTGACGATTCTGGAATGCAGTGTTGCATGTCAAACATGTTCTACGTTATTTCGTAGTTTTTGACCCACGCTCATATGTGGCGCTTCCGACAAAACTTGAAGTCACCATGAATGTCTCTTCGCGCCTCAAATGCCAGCCAATACATTCAAAAATTCGTGTTATGATGACTTTCCTCATGGAATTTTCTGCATGACTCATGCGTTTGTAAAATTCAAACGGTCAGTTTAATTTTCTATATAAGGAGTTGCTAAATCCGTCTATTCTCGGTAATGTTTACCACTAAAACTTCTTACATCATCCATGTGTCTGTAATCTGTCACCAGTTTCGATAATGGACTGGCGTTCCCCGTGAAACATAACCCTGAGTCACTACACGAAAATGACCTTGCCAGCCAATCTGGTCTGATTTGTTTCTATCTCTTAGGTAAACAAACACGACACAAATGAATGGAAGGATTGTAAACATTGACTCGAAAATTCCAAATACTGTCAGAAGGTAGGAAAATAGAATGTGTCGACAATCGAATAGTCCCCATAATTAGTACGCACAATAAAGGTAGTTCAATACGGCCGGAGAGGAAAAGAGAGCGCATCAAATTATATGACAAGTGGCGTGCACCATTATTAAAATGTAAAGTACACTGTGTGATCTGCGCTAATATATATATATATATATATATATATATATATATATATATATATATATATATATATATATATATATATATATATATATATATATATATATATATATATATATATAGATATAGTGCAGATCACAACAAATCCCGGCCATACGTCCTCCATGATGCCTACAATTTTCACTGTTATGTATTTGCATTGAAATGTCCGTTATTTTATTTTAATTCATTCATTCATTCATTACCTTCCGCTCCCAAGGAGCAATGGCCTTCAACAAACACATGCCAAGTCCTACTGTCACGTACCATCATCTCAAGTTCTTTCCACTTTCTGCTCATCATTTTCACCTGTTTCCAGCTCTCTTCTCCATGTGCTTCTTGGTCTACCTCTGCCTCTCTTGCCCTGGGGGTTCCAGAACAAAGACTGCCTTGTAATGCTATCAACAGGTTTCCTCCGCGTGAGCACTATCCATCGCCATCGTCTTCTTCTCATCTCTTGTTCCACTGGCACTTGTCTGGTTCTTGACATCAATTCCACGTTGGTAACTTTGTCATGCCATTTTAATCCCTCTATTCTATGCAAGCATTCATTTATGAAAGTCTGTAGCTTTTTGGTTGTTGTCTTTGTTGTTCTCCATGTTTCAGAGCCATACAATAGTACTGACTCGACATTTGAGTTGAAGATTCTTATTTTCGTGTTGGATCCGATTTCTCTTATTCTCCATTTATTTCCAAGTGTAATGAAAGCTCTTCTTGCTTTTTGTATTCTTAGTTTGATATCACTACCTGTCTCTCCAGCTTTATCTATATTACTGCCAAGATATGTGACGATTCTAGATCTTGTAGTGGTGTTTCTTCAAGTTCAACCCTGTTATCATTACCTGCATTTATTCTCATTATTTTTGTATTTTCCCTGTGTAGTTTCAGACCTAATGGCTGCGACCTCTCATCAAGTATTTTTATTTTGTCCTGCATATTTTATTTTAAACTGCAGTTTAAATTACGATTGTAACTGAAATACAAATGGTTTGATTATTTAAGAATTGTTTTATTAATCATTAAATACATTCACATTTACTAATATGGTGTAATAAATATGAAGTAGCATATTATAAAATTATCAGAATTTACAGTGTGTATAAACATTGGGGGGGGGGGGGGGGGCCCCGAGTAACTTAATGTAGATGTTTTTCAACATCGAGGCCTCCATGTCCTGTATGATCGTATTATTACATTGGTGCATCTATATTCACATATTACTTTGGCTTCCTTCACTTTTCCTCAGCTTTGAAAAATAGATACGTTCATACTTGTTAGGTAGAGGCAGTACCATAGGAGATACTGTCGTAGTGGAGTGAAGTGTTGGAGGTTTCACAATACTAGTTCAAAGTTAAGATTTCCTTGCTGCCTTTGCATTCCCTGGAGCCGCGGTAGCATAGTGGTTAGTGCACTGGCTTCCTAGCTCAGTGGTCTATGGTTCGATCCCCAGATGAGGTGGGAATTTTTTAGGCCACAAACGGCTCCTGAGTCGACCCAGCCCAAATGGGTACCAGAGCAACTCTGGGAAGGTTAAGGCGGCCGGCGTGATGCCGACCACATCACCCCTAGTGTGCCGACGGTCAAGATAATATGGGCCTAACACCATATTCCCAATCTGCCTCAATGGGCGTGTAACGGTTTCCTTTATCTTTTTTTTTTTTTTTTGCATTCCCTAACTCAAGAAAAGAGTCTTGTATCTATTTGTAGCTTTTAAACTGGACGGGGACGCTTCTAGTTTTCGAACCAGGATTAACCCGGTAACTTTGCAAGTACGTTAACCACTCTGCTAATATGATGTCCACACACACATACATACATACATACATATATACATACATAGTAACATACATACATACGTACGTACGTACTTACCTACCTACCTAAACACCCACCCACACACACACACTCACACACTCACATACATACATATCAGAATCTTTATTCTCCATAAAATACATTAATATGTACAGACATGATATAATAGATACAACATGGCATATAGGAGAATCATTAGAATTTACATAAAGTGTTGAAGACGTCTCAAGTAGTTATATGTGGGTGTTTTTACATCGAACCTTTGTGTTACACATACATAAAATTTTTTAAGCTTTCTAAAAGACATTGGCATATAATGATATGATATAACCTGCCAAAAAAATGAGAATTATTGAAATTTACAAAATGTGTGTGGAATACCATTCAAGTAGAGCAATATGGTTGTTTTTACATGGGGGTTTTATCAGAATTTCTGTTTGCCATAAAAAACGTTGACAGCTAGTAGAGTGAGAATACATACATACCTACCTACCTACCTACCTACCTACCTACCTACCTACCTACCTACCTACCTACCTACCTACCTACCTACCTACCTACCTACATACATACATACATACATACATACATACATACATACATACATACATACATACATACATACATACACACATACACACATACACACATACACACACGCACACACGCACACACGCACACACGCACACACGCACACACGCGCACACGCGCACACGCACACACGCACACACGCACACACGTACGTACGTACATACATACATACATACATACATACATACATACATACATACATACATACATACATACATACATACATACATACATACATACATACATACATACATACATACATACATACATACATACATACATACATACATACATACATACATACATACATACATACATACATACATACATACATACATACATACATACATAATAGCATCTTTTTATCCGTAAAATATATTAGTATGTACAGATGTGAAACCTTAAATACAACAATGTGATATAACAATACAACAATGGTACAGGAGATTCAACTACAGTAAGATAAATGTCTCCATTATATTAATATTGGTGTTGTTACATTGATGCTTCAATATCCTGTATGACCCTGTGATTGAACTGGTGCTAACATATTTACATAATACTCTGGCTTTAAATTTACTCAATCCTAAATACATCAATCCACTGACACACTTTGCATGGACATGTCCTAAACTACCAATTATAATTATCAGTGCGATAACATATGTACGATTTCCTCATTCGTTAATTTCTGCATTCAGTGGATAGCACTTTTAAATTTATGTTGGTAACCTTGGTAACATGTATCTAAGTGGGCATCCTACGGTGTTGCTACATCTACTAGACAAGCGGATTTACTATGTTGATTGATTATTGTTAAATCAGGTTTTATGGCGTGTGATTCTTTCTTTCTCTATTGTTATGTCACTATCAGTACGATTTGTGGATTACACTTTCTCATAAATAATGTCTACAAACCTGTTATGTCTTTGATGGTAAAAGCCCTGAAATTGAGTACATCCATTTAATATATGTGAAAATGTTTCATATGTGCTGTTATATATTTTGCAATTTTTCATGTATTACTCTGGGCAGAATAGATACAAAAGACGTTCACACTGAAGTAACTGTAATCTCGATCTAACTGCAAATGACAGTACGTTATCACTTAATTTAACATTCGATAAAAAGCTAGATGAGAGTGAGTGGTTCACATATTTCATTTCGCGAACTAGTCTTCGTTGTGACGATTTACTTTTCTGTTCATTTAGAATTTGATTTACCGGTAGATTATGTGATTCCCATTATGGGAAGGCAAACCCGGTCCTAAAAAATGCCGTGCAGAAGTCGGATGTGTCGACCGAAAGGTGCAGATATCACAGCTATGTTGTAAACAGACACAACGCAACCACCGTCCTTTTCAGGGCGAACGAGGAAGAAGAAGAAGAAGATTATGTGATTTAAATCCAGAATAAAAAGAATTAGCTGACTTGTATTTTAAACAACTTTTTCGTCTATGTTTAAATATGAAATGTAATGCCCATTGTTATATAGTTTTACACTCACTCCTTTGCGCGCACTTTCATCGTTAAGTTTTACACATAATGATCTTGGCCAATTCATTTTGGAATTTTTGGCTAGATGGTTCTTTCCGTTTAGATCGTAGCCTGCAAAGTTATTCCTGTCTTCATCTACTTGGCCTATTGTACGCCTTTTCTTATGTTTATAAAAGAGTTTATTACTGCTGCTTTAAGAAGACTTTCATCACAGTTCAGCATTGTCACGGATTGCCTCCCCTTAGGTCTGCAGTAGTGGTCCACCAGTGCCAAAACGTAAGAGTATCTAAAGTGGGTCGTCAAAGGTGTCTACCTTCGCACAAGATTACTCTTGGCAGAGTTGTAGATTGAAGGGTAATGACGCTTCTATCCCAAGGCACCTTTCACAAGATATTTCCGAAGTCAAGAACAATGCTGCTTTGGCAGGGCAATTGTTAGCTTATATCGGTCCGTCGCCTTTTGTGAAGAATTAAGCAATGGTTAAAGCCCGTTCAAATCCCCAGCTGGTGTAAATCCAGCGAAATTCCTTTTTATAAGAATTAGCTCTCTCTCTCTCTCTTTCTCTCTCTCTCTCTCTCTCTCTCTCTCTCTCTATATATATATATATATATATATATATATATATATATATATATATATATATATATATATATATATATATATATATATATATAAATGTCTTGCTCATACGTATGCTTTCACACTTATAATAACTGAATCAACTATGATTGTTATGTTTTAAAATAACATGTAACAAATTTAATAATCAATTAGTTTTAACAGGTTAAAATAGAGATGAAATTATAGTGAATTTTAGATAAAACTTGAAGTCGTCTTCATTGCGACTTGGTTTGAGGATTGATATTTTAAACAATTCTGTCCTTTTGCTGGTTCCTAGAACTTAACTGATATAGGTGAGTCCTGCAGCCGCGGATTCGTCAGTTCTTCTGTGATGATGATACTTCAAAGTCTGAAAGCTTTGTTCTACGAACAGTCTGATAGCTTCGTTCCACGAAAGGTCTGATAGCTTCGTTCCACGAACCGTCTGATAGCTTAGTTCCACGAACTTTAGACAAAAATAAAAAGAACAAATGCCTCTGCTAAGTACATTTGTGGGCTGCAAATTAACAGGCGCATTCTCTCGCTGTTCACCCACCAATGTTAGTCTCTCTGAATAATTAAATTCTTTTGAGTATACACAGAGTCAGTGAGGGAAGATGATTAGAAATCACCAATATTCTTCTGGGTATTAAACTGGGAAAATATGTGCTTGGACAGCGCGAAATGCAATGATTTGCCTGAATTACAATTAACACGGTATACATATCTTACAAAATGATATGATACACTTGAGGCACATGTGATGTAATCATCACTCATCAATGCTCCAGTCGCAGTCTGGGGTCACCTCTGCTGCTTTCACGTTTCTGAGGGAATAGCAAGAAACAATCACCAGCCCTTGCTGTAGTGGTTTATGAATATACTATTTTCAAATGCTAAGGTTGCCAGCCTCATATATAACCACTTAGCAAGAAAAACATTCAAATTCACATTTGTAAAATAAATGTTTACACTTACCCCAAAGTAACTTTTAAGAACACAATCTCCTCGCACATTTTAGAATGGACGTAGCCTTTTATTAGATGCTTCGAATCACTTGGTCTGGGAAATATTTAGTATTCCTCTTATGACGGATGATCTGATTCCGCAGGACTCCAGTCTTCGTATTTGAAAATTCAGGTTTACTTTTACGTTTTACAGTTGCCAAAACACTCTGATCTGTCACTTATAAAATATGCATTCTTAGTCCGATCCTTCTTTGTCTGGCTTCTGGGAGTTGCTAGTTTGTGGTTGCGATGCAGTCTGATTTGGGACTCCGATGTCGCTAGATTATATTTCCACTTCTCAGTTCAAATCTCAGATTGCAGTTCCGACGAATTTGCCAATGAGGACCATTATGTATTCCGGCTCCTACTTTACACCAATCCAATCTCCTTTGCACTATGTGGGTAGGGGTGTTTAAATCATAATACCCCCGCGCGTTTTAAAATATTACATTTTAGAATTCCATCGCGTGACCTCTTTCTAATCATGCTGAAATACTTCCGCTTGCATCTTTATGCGAACTCACCAACAAATCTGTGAACGCATTCCTGCCCAGATGCTTTCCGCCAGTATTGTCTTTCCAGACAGATTACCTATAATATTTACGCAGGGATTGGTCGGTGGAAGCAATTATCTCATTATCACCTGTGTTTTCGTGCCTCCGCCAGACGGATCCCTCAGACAATATGGCATCCTTTCATCGATCTTGCGCGACCATATTCTGTCTACACAGATCGTCTTCTATCAAAGATGGCTAAGCGACTCAATTAATAACGTATTACCCGCTGACTGGTGTAACTAACCTGGTATTGTTACAGTTCACCTGGTGAAACGTAAACAAGTCTGGGAGTGGCACGGCAAAATGTAGGGCATAAAATATCCGAATAATAGGACGATGAATGAGAAAAATGAAGAAATGAAGTGATACTGCCGGAAGGGACGAGAGTTATAATAAGTGCACGACTGATTTCGTCACAAGCATATTTAAATTGAATGAAATATATCGAGAATGGTATAATAAAAAGGGGTTTGATATACCGAGCCCACCCTTTGATCGAGGACAAAAGAGAAAACTCCTGGTCGATAATTCCTTTAAATCGAACCATGTTCTTATGTGATTTGCAATTTCATTTTCAATTATCTCGTAGCCATTTTTCCAAGAAGTGGATATTGAAAAAAAATTAAATATAAGAGGCCCAAAACACATCGAGTTAATTAATGACAGTTTGGCTTATATTGGTAATGAAGCACAGCTTGGCTGATGTTGGTAGTGAAGCACAGCTTGGCTGATATTGGTAGTGAAGCACAGCTTGGCTGATGTTGGTAGTGAAGCACAGCTTGGCTGATGTTGGTAGTGAAGCACAGCTTGGCTGATGTTGGTAGTGAAGCACAGCTTGGCTGATGTTGGTAGTGAAGCACAGCTTGGCTGATGTTGGTAGTGAAGCACAGCTTGGCTGATGTTGGTAGTGAAGCACAGCTTGACTGATGTTGGTAGTGAAGCACAGCTTAACTCTGTTATACCGGAATTAAATTCTAGTATCAAGCCTTTAGTCTGTGACTGTATTATCTACTGAAATTTCGTGTCCTCGATATCTGTTCGAGTGTGGTCTTTCATAGGTTGAAATTTCGTGGCCTTTGATTTAAAATGTCGACAGCAGCTCTTATCTTGGACCAGTTCTTCCCAGCTCGTTGTCTTTTTAAAAAATGCGCATTTTCTTGATTTGACTTCCATACCACTTGTGTCCATAAATGTTACCGTTTTATGTGCCCCTGTTTGCAAGTCTTGTATGATATTGCTAAATAGACTTACATCGTCTACGTATCCTTGAACTGGATTTTGTGTGGGGTGTTGCTGATAAATTTTCTCAATCCATCGCAGCCATTTATCAATCCCTATTACACTCCACAGACATTCCTGAATAATACCTTTCTTGTGCTCAATTCAATCTGTGATAGATTTGAAGATTTTAACCTGAAATGAGGAGCTGCTGTATATCTCTGTTGATATTCACAAAAACGTCTGGGTAATCTGACTCAGACAGTTCCCTCAGCATAAACTCGTGGTCGATGCTACCAAAGACGTCTTTGATATTAACGAAGCATAGAAAGGCCTTTCCCGGTGAATGGGTAAAGACGTGTTTTTGTAGTCCATTTCTAGATATCGATCCTTTCTGCGGAGGTAATAGTCGTTGGGTTTCAATAATCTCTTTCATGTGACGGGACTGAATTAATTTCATGAAAAGCTTATAAGATGACAGCAGTGGAGAAACGGGTCTCCAATCTTCGATGTTGTTTTATTCTCCATTGTTTTTGGGTACACGGGTTAGTACACCATGTTTCCAATCTAGTGACACACGCTGGTTGAATAAGACAATATTGAAAGTAATTGTAAAACACTGCGCGAGTTTCTTTGATTATTGTTTAATACTATCGTACGTTACGTCATCTGCGCCAGCAGATTTCCTGCCAGGTAACATATTTATTAATGACATGACTTCCTCTAAAGTTAATGGCTCAAAAAGTGGTTTCCACTTGAGCTGTGTGGTGACTTATTTCCTTCTTCCATGGCTGTTCACTTGCAATGGCATTAAGTTTGCGCTGGCAATGTTCTTGAACCTGTATTTCTATATTATTTATGTCTATACTACACTTAGTGGTCGACAGTTTGCTGTTATTTCTTGTTATATGTATAGCCTGACTTAAACATGGCCGGATTGTATTTTTAATAAAAAGCAGAGCTGATTCAATCAAATCACTTAATTTCTGGTTTTCACAAACCTTTTCGTCCTTCACGCAGGTAGTTTCTTCAGCTGTCGGTATCTGGAACTTCAAAAAAATATGTACGTTAAATTTCAAACACACAATTCTGAACCGCCGATCGTCGTGTCGTGTTAATTTAAAGTTGTTTTCGTTGTCGAAAAATAGACTGCACAGTGTGCAAATTATTCGTAGCCACCATAACGGATTTGCGTGCTTATAAAATGATTTCACCTTAATAGACCGTGTTGAATATGGCTTGTCTAAAACAATCTTCAGCATTCACAAAATCTTGCAATGTTGCTGTGTCGGTTTTAAAAGTTCTCCAGTAACTTGCATTCAATGGGTCGCCATCTTGATTCGGATTTGCGAATGTACAAACGGAGCTCCTATCGCAATCGAATTTAATCTTACCGGTTTTTAGGGCTTCCTTCTTTAGAAACTTCAACTTGGAAACGAGTCCAACACGTTGTGAATCCATAACAAACGCTTTCGACAGTTATAATGATGGGCGTTTTCTCCATTGAAGCGAAATGGGAAGCACAGCACAAACGTGCTACCTACCATGCAACCATCTTGGCTACATACTCAGAATCTTTATTATCAAAAAAATTCATTAACATGTACTTGATATAGTATAAAAACTCCATATCATATCGGATAATCATTTAGAGTCTGCAAGTGTGCTAAACTCCGCCCAGGACACAATCGCCAAACGTTCATAATCCGTTGAATTCAAGTCGTACACAGTTTACAAGCTGACATCAAAAGTCTCCAGCCTTCAGTTACTGTCACCGTCTATTGGGACATGAGCAAAAACCAAACATTCACGACTCTACTGGACACACAATCTGACACACCTGTCAGCACCGTGGTAAAGTGTCTTTCAGCAGCGCACACAATAGTAAGGGTCTGTGTATCTTTCCATTCACGATGAGGGGTGACAGTATCCAGTCGCCATTGATAACGAAGCTATAGTTTCTTTCCGGTGGCTTCATAAACTAATATATATTCTATTAAAATAAAAATGTCCATTTTAAAGACTTGTTTAATGTTCGTCTTTCACTGATATCCTTAATTTCTGTAGCCATCTTTTCGGGTGTTGTTATAGTCGTTGACTCTAGACTGGAGAAAGTAACAAAAACGTATGGGTTGGAAATTAATATAGAAAAAAGCAAGATATTTGTGAATAGCCATAAGAAACATGTTCCGAGCAACATTACGTTAAGTGGGCAAATGTTAGAAGAAGTGAACACCTTTAAATATCTGGGGTCCACTATATGTAGCGATGGTAGATCAAGTAAAGAAATCAAGACAAGACTTGAGATGGCCTCAGCTGCCACGAAAAGGCTGAATGTGATCTAAAAAAGTAACATCAGTTTTCCTGTGAAGATCAAATTATAGAAATCACTTGTATTATCTTTTCTCTTGTATGGGTGTGAGGGCTGGACACTCACTGCAGATACGGAGCGAAGGATAGGCTTTTGAGTATAAATGTTCTAGAAGAATTTTGTGCATTTGCTATAAAGAGCACAAAACAAATGTCTATGTTTGAGAGAAAATAAACACGTATGCAGGCCACCAAGAACCACTTTTATCAGTAGTGAAACGTCGAAAGCTTGCCTGGTTTGGGCATGTAACTCGTCATGACTCCCTTTCGAAAACGATCTTCCAGGGAACAGTCGAAGGTAAACGGAGAAGAGGAAGGCAAAGAAAATCCTGGGCTGATAACATCAAAGAATGAGCAGGGCACGGTTTTTCCACACTTGTACGCATTGCTGAGGATATAGAGCAGTGGAGGACCCTGTCTGCTGATGCTTCCACCATAGCATCCCTACGACCCATGACGGGTTACGGGTTGAGATGATGATAGTCGCTGTTTAGAATTTCCAATTACTAACGTGAGAGCTTCAAATTGACACACCTCTCAAAGCCGTGGAAAAGTCTCTTTTCTGCTACAAATCTTCAGCATTGCACAAAATTAATAAGAGTCAGTGGATCTTTCCATTTACAATGAGAGGTGACAGTATACGGTTAGCCATTGCTAACGAAAACATTGTTTCTTTCCAGTGGGTTCATAAATGAATATATATTCTTTGTACATGAAAAGGTCAGTTTTGAAGACTTTTTCATTTTTATCTATCAAAAAATCCTTAGTTTATGTAATAATCTCTTTGGGTGTTGTTATAATAGGTGTTAAGAATATCCACTTACTACGGTGGGGAGCTTCAACGCTAATCGTCAGGTCGAGTTAGCTTGACATGTTTTATTGTCATAGATCGAATAACTTGAAGTTGAACTAATACATGGCTACCTCATTGGGCATGTATGATTATAATAAGGCATTGCTTCAACTTGCGATATTAAGTAGCCTACATTAAATTTGTGCCAACACAAACAGCGAACTCACATGACAGGCAAACTTGATATGTTTTCACCTTTATAATACTTAGCAAAATATTCATGAACATACATACACACATACATACATACATACATATACAAGCGAACACAACTATTCAGACAAACATACATACACACCCACATGAGCTACTGGTACTGGGGCCTCGGGAACTTTAATAATAGTACACTGATAGAATATATGATACAAAGTTGCAATTAATTTACTTTGCCAGCATCCATATCAAATTTTTCTACCTTATTTGGTAAACAAGGTCAGCCTATGCATTTATTAACCAAGCCTTTAATGATTCATTCGTCGACTCACGCAACCAATGAACTCAAGGCAAATTTGTCAAAATAGTCCGACGTTTGCTTTTATCCACCGTTGTGATTCTAGCTTGAATATAATGTCTATGACGTCTGCTCTTGAAAAGATCCATTAATTAAGTGGCAGCTTATACAACCA
Organism: Oreohelix idahoensis; assembly: GCA_024509875.1. Taxonomy (NCBI): domain Eukaryota; kingdom Metazoa; phylum Mollusca; class Gastropoda; order Stylommatophora; family Oreohelicidae; genus Oreohelix; species Oreohelix idahoensis. The sequence goes on from JAMPIV010009744.1 coordinate 104,024, forward strand.
GGTTTTTAGATATCACACTCGATATTCTGCTACGTGGCGCTGATGGTAGTTTGCTAGAATGCCAGAGAAATGTCTAGGCTCTGGTCTTGAATTAGTGTTAAAAAAAAGACAGCGAGAAAGAGGCCTAGTCATCTCACAGCATAAAGTTGAGGCCTTAGTATAGTTTTCTTCTTCTTCGTGTGCTCTCAAATAATCACTTCTATATTTAAAGTTGGCAGTTCGTCTCAGGCTTCTCTCGTCACCATACTATTTCAGCTCAGCTGGGTTGGAGAAGGCTATGCTGCCACTCTGCTTCTGTCCTACATCGGACATTCATGGAGGACATTTTTAACTGTTTATTTGTTAACTTCCCATGGGCACATATATGTCTGTCCGTTTTGAAATTTTTTTAACAGATGGTATTTTAATCTGCAATGAGCGGTTCTCAGTCTGAAAACTAATACTTACTCTCTTCTACCAAGTACACAATCCAACCATAACACACTCCAGAGTGCCAGCTATGTTCCTACCGATCCTACCACTATGAAACTGTTGACCATCACCTCTTTGAGTGCCCAGCATTCAATGATGTTAGAACAATGCTCCTTTCTCTGAGGCCGGATAAATGGAACAGCTTTTAATGGAGCAAAAAAACAACTTCCGAGTACATACAAATACCACTACATGGCATTGGTCCGACGGGCGAGAGGCCAAACGCCGTTAGATCAATAACAACACCTACCAAGTATAGTTAAACAAGCTGGTAGCATTACAAGTAATTTATTTTTCTTGAACCTACAAGGTAAGAGAAACATGCGGTGTGCTTAAAATACACGGAGAAGAGACTTGAAGACCGACATAATAAAGGATAAAGAAGATATGGAAAGATTTGTATCGGATGGCGTGCAACAAGAGACTTTGGTGTCAATGTTATTGGCGGGCTATATGGTCGTCCACATATGACGTCACGCAATTGTTGAAATGTTTTAAATTGTTAAATTCGTGACAAAAACTCAGACCCCCTATATATGGCAGTTTATGTTGGTTTGGTGGTACTTTATACAATTCTTTATACCTTGACATGTCTTCTTGAAATTAGGCAGAGTTACTCGTTAGGTTCTCCTGGGTAACGCTGTGAAGTTATTGTTGACCAGATCGGTTTTCTTTTAACGAAAAAAAAATGTTACAGTTATTTATTTTGTTTTTTTTTTTTATTTTTGTTTTTTTTGTTTTTTGGTGGAGAGAGGGCTAGTAAAAGCTGACCACCATTGCCTCTGCTCGTCCAACATCTTGGCTAACCCTGTTCAACATAATTGTTGGTTATAATTAGGGTATTTAATGCCATTTTATTTTTCATTCTGTGTTATATTCAGATTCTTCTTGTCTTTTGCTATTGATTGCTATTCATGGTTTCAATTTATATTAGAATTTGGTTTTTTTAAGCCGCGTTTTTGCTACTTTATTATTCTACTTTATATTATGAGTAATCCGTATTTTTTTTTTTTTTAGTGCGTGGTTCCTTATTTTTTTAATGATTTGTTAATTTTTGTTTATTTAATTATTATTGGTTTAAATTGTTTTTCGTATGTAGGATTATAATTGTTATTATTATTACTAATATTGTCACTGTTATTACGTGAACGTGGACAGGACCTTTGGTATCCTCAACCAGTATACATGGGCCGGGGCTCCACCAGGATAGGAGTATTGCAGGCACCACGAATCCTGGGTATTGGAGTTGGGCACATCCAGATGCTGGGATTTAAAGGCACCCAGCACCAGATTTTCACCAGGGAGACAGCTTGTGTCATTCCCAGAGCCCCGCACGGTGCTTGCAATGTTGACCCTTTTGACACTAATTGACTGTCATTCCCTATAATCTTCCATATTTATACCATACCTGGTAATGCTTTTTTCTTACTGATTTGAGGTATCCATTCTTCCCTTCCTCACTGTGTCATTTTTTTTTTCTCAATTAATTTACCCATCCATGAGATTATCGAGTGAGTGCATAATCCCTGTCCTCTTTTGTTTTGTTTTTTTCCTTCCTTCTTGTCCCCTTTTCTCGTTTTCTACGCTTTTCCTGTCTATCCATATAGAATCTGTTCTTTGTTTACTGCGCTCTTTAAGATATGATATGATATGTCCCATAACAGATATTGCTGTAGGGGAGTGAAGTGTTACAGACTTCACTTTCCTAGGTCTAGCTTAGATATGTGCGGCGACCAGTTGCCTTCTTTGCTGCCTAACTCAAGAGCAGAGTTTGGCACCCATTTACTCATAGATAAACTAGAGTGAGACACCACCGTCTTTCAAAGCCGGTACCTTTCCAGCAACTGGCCAGCGGTCTAGCAACTCTACTAGTCGGACATGGTATGATTGGAAACTATACAATGACAGTAACGACGGGAGGCCATCAGATAATCAGAACTTTGATTCCCCCCTCGGACAAGTATTTTGGCCCTTTAGTCTCCTTTACATTCTGGGGGGGGGGGGGGGGGGATAGAGAAAGAGAGCAGCCGCTATAATGTAGAGAAATACCTTTCCGATTTCGATTTTGTCATGGGTGCGTTATCATTATTTGAAGGACTTTGTTCGTTTTGCCAAAGGTGGTAGTAACCACCACCTAATACCAAGAAAAGACACCTCTACTTATCTTAGAGACAACCAAAATGGGTCCCCTGCGCGTGCGCTTTTATGCATATTTTCCTGTGCTACGTTTGTATCATCTAAATTTGTTAATTGTAAACTACATAAAACAATTCTTCGAGTTTTTGGGGGTGGCTGTCAGTCATCTCCGAGAAAGAAAGGATCCGAAGACGAAGCGCGTATTAAGGATGAGGAAATGGGAAGGGTTAGCAGCGAGAGAAATTGTCACTATTACAACATGGCAAAAAAAAAAGTTTGTACTTTTAAAGTTCTGATGGGAATACTTTTCATTAACTTCTAAACATGAGCAGCCAATCTACACTTACCTTTGTTTTTATTGTATTTGTTTATGTACGGCTTCCTGGTTCACTAGTTTTTCATTCACTTCCACTCTGTTTGATATTTGCTTATATTTAGTGAGATGGCACGTTATATAGACGGATTCCTAATAAGAGTTGAATATCCCATGTTCTTCTTCTTCTTCTTCTTCCGTCCTTAGCCACCGACCGTCAAAGCAGTCAGTGGCCATTACGCCTAGTGGCGTCTTAGGGCAACAGCAGATAGGTTTTCTTTGCCATTGTTTCCCATCACGCCTAGTGGCGTCTTTAGGGCAACGGCAAATCAACCCATTTGCTGTTGTTTCCGTAATCGAAGTGACTGGCAAACGGGTGATCAGCCCGTTGTTATCCCATGTTAGTCTTGTAAATAAATCTCAGATCTTCCTACATTATTCCAAACGCATTACTTCTGAAGCTAATTTTATACTTCAGTTGACGCTGATCTGAGTACTTGAGCTGTTTTACACAATGCCTGGTATCCTATTAACCATTTCCTGTCTGTCAGAGCCAGTTCTGTAATTGAGTATGTCATCAGCAAAAGTTAGTGTTCGTCCATACCCACTTCGCTAAATGGTGGCTACTTTTGCTGTATAGATATTAAACAGCACCGGTGATAGTGGAGAACCCGGGGGTAGTCCCGGGCAAATGCGCTTTGGGTCTGATGTCCATGTTCCCAAGCAAAATGCCACTGATCTCTCAGTTAAGGCAGCTGCTATCCATCTTGTTAGCCAAGGGTTAACACCGCAAGCCATTACACGGTTCATTAATGTTTCAAAGTCCACACCGTAAATAGCATCCTCTAGGTCAATTTGCCCTGAAACATTCGTTAATAGAATACATGGGACACTATAAGACGTGTTTGAATAATGCGAGGAGACTGGCTCAAAAATCAATCCCAACAAGGCCTGCGTGATGTGGGGCTCCTTAAACAATTCCGTAGTGATAACAGACCTTCCAGATATTACTCTAAACTAGTGTAAAAGCCCGTCATAAGACGGGAATTAAATTCAGATGCACCAATACCTAACGGCAATTTTACCTATTCAAAAGTATTTAAAAAAAACAAAATATTTGTTTTACATCTGATGTTAAAAGTCTGAACAGGACAGAAGGAAATCTTGATTTTCTGTTGTTTTAATCTGGTACAACTAAAATCATGGATCTCCAGTTCATGTACTGTTTATCAGTTGTGTTGTTGACTTGGATCTCCACATCTTCTTGTCTCCAGTTCACGTACAGTTTATCAGTTGTGTTGTTGACTTCTGTCCATACAGTATAATCAAACTGTTCAATGCCTTCTATCTTTCGTGCCCAGTCTCCTTTTCTTCCCCCGTTCCTGCTGTCACAATATATAACAGCTTTCTTCTTCTCGCAACACGCCAGAAGAAAGTGAATGGCTTCCTCCTGTTAGTAAGTAAGCTACCTATGCATCACCACAGTACACGAACTCCGTAGCTCCAGCGAGGATCCCAATGTGTGTATACGGGATCACACATACCATAAAGTTTTTGGTAACATTCTTGAATAATAATACAATTTTACTAATAATGTAGTTTTACACTCTTAAATATTAATATATTTTAAAGTACTTTTTTAAATGAAAAAATTCACCGATATAAGGGAACCAAATAATTTTGTAAAAAATATAAACATGCTGTCACGGGTCGCCTCTCCTGCTTTGCAATATTGGTCCAACAGTGGCCAAAAGTCAAGAGTATCTACTATGGGCCTTCAAATGTGTCTACCTTCACACAAGATTATTCTTGACAGAGTGGTAGATAAAAGGATAATGATGCTTCTGTCTCAAGGTAGTTTTCACAAGATATTCAGAAAAGCGAGAGCAATGCTGCATTGGCTGAGCACGTTAACTCTACTATCTGCCGACAACTTTTGTGAAGGATTAAGCAATTATTAATATTAGCTCGTCAAGCACCCACCCCGATTTACTCAGTGGAATTCTTATTATTATGGTATAGCTCTGTTTAGAGTGTATTGAGTAAGTTGACTGAGACAAACATGTAGTACATTTAAAATGATTAAATCGAAGTTAAATTTGTATAATTAAAAATAACAAATTTAATAATCATTTAGTTTTAACATGGGTTTAAAAGAATGAATAATGTTTTTCAGAAAGGTATCTTTACTGTTGTGATGGGAGAAAAGTTTTAAAAGGAGTTCACGTGGCAGCTTATAGGTTTCACTTATCTGCCACTGGTAGGTTCTACTCCAGGTGATTGGTTAGTTCTCGGTAGATTGATCACTGATAACGCTCGTCGCTGGTCAAGGATGTCGGGCATAGCACGTTCCCAGAAATGTCAGGGAGTGTCTACACAGTTGGTCCCTGGTCTTAAAGCTCAGGCCACTGTTCCCTTCGTGTTCCAGAGATAGTAGCCTCAACTGGTACCACCACCAACAACTATGGTAAAAGAATAGAAACGAAACGCTCTCCTGAGTATTGCGTTTCCCGACACATACATATGTGTCTCCTTTCTTTCTATTCCACAATCCCATTTATCTCAGAATTTACACTCGATGAGAATTAAACGTAATCCCTCGAGAGAAATCTTTCTTTACATTTAAATTGAATAGCTGTATAGTACAGATAAAATATGTTTACATTTACATCTCCACTTATTGAAAAGTGTTCACAATATAAATTGAACATGTTTTCATTTATATCCACACTTGTTGAAAAGTTTGAAACTATTAAAGTGCATATGTTTACATAAACATTTACACTGGTTTCAAAATGTAAATATTATACTTAGAATGTACATCATTTCTTTCATCTTTTCCTCCCTGCTCCAAATGGAACTTGGGACTATTTATAATTTTAGTTCTCTTTAAGAAACTAACGATAAAGCAGTCACTAACCCTTGCAGTGGTGGTTCATGAAATCATTATTCTATATGCTGAGGTTGCCAGCCTCAAATGACTTGGATATCCACTAGCGATTTTCACATATTAATATTCACATGTCAATATATACATATTAATTCACATGTTAACCCGGTCGCAAAAGATGCCGTGCGGAAGTCTGATGTGTTGGGCCGAAAGGCGCACATATCGCAGCTTCGCTGTAAACGGCGACACAACGCAACCAACGTCCTTTTCAGGACGAACGAGGAAGAAGAAGAATTCACATGTTAGTAATGAAAAAATATAAAATGTAAAATTTTTTAACTTACGCCATTCCTGGCTCACAGACGTTTTGCTCAGATGAATAAAGTTAAGGCACTTGATTAGGCCTCTTACACGTGTTCTTGGGGTCGTTACTTTTACAAGATAATTCCCTCTGTGACTCCGTGTGTTCGGTTTCTTCAGTCCCGGTTTCCTTGTTAAATTGACAGAGTTTTCCTGGGCTGATTTGTAAGTCCTTTTAAATACTCCAATAAAAGGTGGCCAGTCTGATAAATGGAATACTGAATTCTAACTTCTGGCAAGGTCTGATTGTGTCGTCTTGGCAAGCGATTTCTCACAGTTAAGTTAGACTTGAACTAACGCCCGGTTATATTGCCTGCCCTACACCCGGTTCTGTTTGTTATTAAGCTACTTAGGGCTCCAATCATTTCAAACATGCTTGTTGGGTGGGGTAAATTCAAAATATTCCGGCATGAAATAATGTTGCGCGTGATGCAAAGGTCACGTCTCCCATATATGGCAATAAAACATCCGATGCCTGTTGTACAAACTCACCAACACATCTGTAAACTCATACGACAATGTGTTTCAGATGTAACAACATATTACTCTAATAGGGCTGATAGCTTGATGGCAAGGCATTTTCTAGTCCTGAAACAGTGGTTATATTTCGGATATATCAATCTCCCACTAACACTTTTAACTTTATATAATCCAATTTTCTTAGAGTAATTTCTACTAGTACCAATATAGCATTGTAATATAACTTTACATAATCCAATTTTCTTAGAGTAATTTCTACATACCCTCCGGTTTTACAGATGCTGGACAATGACAAGGCTGTCTTTTATAAAGTTTCTCTACGTTGGGATTAGACTTTTTTTTTTTTTTTTTTTAATTCCTCGCATGAGGTTGCATATTTTTTCCTCGCATGAGGTTTCATTTGCCCCACCCATACCCAGCCCTGGTCAAGACCACATGTCCCAACACAAGAAGATCCAATGACAACATGTGTCATTGTAGTGATCCTCTGTGTTCTCACACTAGGTACCTCATGACATGAATGTCACTACTGTTTCCCGTGTGTAGACACATGATCCCAGCCAAAAGCCAGGATACTAGGCATTGGGTTGTACAGCGTAAAATACGCTGTACTGCGGCTTCAGCTCTTCACACACTATTGTCCGCCTTGTAAACTGCAGTTTCGATATTTGTGTTTGAATCTGCCACTCTAATTCCTTGTATATCCATCACGCCGGCGCACGAGAAACCTCCTGACGTCACACTTTTTGGTGCAAAAAAATTCCACTTGGGTAGCGAAAAATGGCAGTTTGTGCATTACATGTAACGAAGATCCTTCCTATCTTCCTACTAACTTTACACAGCACTTCCAACTGAATATTTTTAGTTGCAGGATACTTTCTGATTGCTTGCGTATATGTTTGACTCCAATCCGAGCTATGTTCATTTTATTCTCGAATTTAATATCTGTTCTTGGCGTGTTTGCTCCTTCGATAAATCACTCAATTTAATAATCTCTCCGTAAATACAGTAGGGAATGATGTAATTGAATTGTCCATACCTGCCTTCCAACTACTGCTTGATTGTGATGAATTATGAGTCCTCTCTCATCATCCTTTGAGGAGATATACGCCTAATTCTAACCCTGTCTTACACATTCTGATATTCCTCCGTAAAAGCCATTTTCTGCCCATCATGTCACGTGACTCGATGATTCAGGGAAATCCCTTATTGTGACAGGTCGGCAAAATAAACACAGAAGAATTTTCTCTCCGTCATACAACAGCGAGATACCCCATTGTGACAAATAGGTGCATGCTTGGAGTGCCGTGGATTAGATCCAGATATGCGAAGGCCCATACACAAGCCTATATGCGAGTAACCACAGACAAACGGCACCCTCTGCACGGAAACATAGCTGACATTAAGGGAGTAAGAATATTTAGGAGATGTCATGTATAGCACAGGCAGAGGCAACAATCAAGCAGGTGACCATAGTTGAAAATACATTCAAGGAGGAAGAGTGGAGTAAGTCCAATGAGAACTGGATTAACTACCAGCAAGTCATTGTCAGCCTTGGCGAAGAGTGTAGAAATTGGGGCAATGGGAAAGCTGAACTGGAAATTATTCAACTGATACTTGATCATGCCGGGATAATGATGTCATTGTGTATACTGATGGGTCTGTGACCCGTCATGAGAAATCAGGTTCGGGCTCCTCTGCTAGAGTAAATGGTAGAATCGTCGCTGAACACAACGGGGCTTAAAGATAACTTCCAGTATGAAAATGGAGGTAGAGGCAGTTATTGCAGCCTTAATGTTGAAATGAAACTTCTTTAACAAAGGCAGTCATTGTGTCAGATTCTCAGTCCATGCTTCGAAAGGTTCAAAATCGTTCGCTAAGGCATGAATGGAAACCATTCATAGAAGCTTTGAATCTGCAGGAACTGGTGTGAATCCACAGTACTAACCATGCAGGGGTACGAAGTAATGAGAGAGCTGACAGACTAGCATCAAGAGCACCTACATTGGGGACACTGGATATGGATAAGGGAGATATACTAAGAATAATGATCGTCTGTTAGAGAATAACACTGCAATAGATGAATCATCAAGGTTAAGACTGTTTGAATTTGGCATCAAACGTAAGGCTAGCAGAGATGGAAGTATGAGATGTTGCGTCCGTCGTGTGTACAATCAGCGAGCTACAGGACAGTTAGCATTCACATTCTTCGACATATACTGAGGGAGACTGAGCACCTATGGGTTTGCCTGGAGTGCAATGATGTCGATTCTTTTTAAAAATAACTGTGCCCTAATCTAATCTTGTTAATGCGCGCTGCGGAGTCGTAAACTATGCGAACACATTCTATTTTATTTCTTATGATATATTAATAGAAGATTGGCATTGTCTAAGTACCTGCGTCACCACTCATGTCCGTTCAAATATTTTAGTGTGCTACTTAATCTTCTGCTACAACATCTTATCCATAGATCAACATTTTTTTTCCTCTACCGTTGGTTTTTTTTTTTAATGTGAATAATTTGTTTTATATTCATGTAATATTATTATATAATGTAATGTACTCGTATGTGAGAATGTACCCGCATACCACTGTACTTTAGAAATGTGAATGCGTTTGTGTGCTTAGATGGGATGATGTATATGAGAATAAGCAGAAGACTTTTCCTGCTACAGAAGTACGCCAAAAAGTGTTATTATTATTATTATTATATCATTCTCCACCAAGAATGTATGGATACAAGCGAGAATGTGTTTATGTCATTTTTGTATTGATGATTGATGACACATTCAAAAATACAGATTCATTGTGGACGTTTTGACCTCATGAGTGAGTGTCGGTAAACAGAATTATTTATTTCTTTTATTTATTTATTGTTTTGTTTATTTTATTTTATTTTTTTATTTTTTTTAATTAATTAATTAATTTTTATTTTTTTATATATTTTTTTTCAATTACTTTCTTGTTTGTTTAAAAAAAACCTACTCATTTTTTTATTATGATTGCATGCTGTAAATCAATGCTGTTATGTTAACTTTATAATGTTGCATGCCTTTAAATTAATGCTTAAAGTAACATATGGGAATGAAAGGATATAGTAAGCAAGATTAATGAGAGTGGAAGGGCAGAATGTTAGACGTGCCTGCGCGCCCAATTCTGAACCCTTCGAAAATAAAGTTCGTTCGTTCGTTCTGCAAGTCTGCCAGTTTATTTGTGTTTATTTTAAATCAGCTGTTTGTCCTGTTTTATTCTTACGCCACAATTTAATTTTAGGCTAATACGAGTATATTTTCCTTCTATTATGGTTTGATCATGTGTCTCTGGCTTGGGAACCACTGATCTGGTTCAGTCCGGTTATCAGACAAATAAGGGCGGCAAGTAGAATGCCACTCAGAATATATAAATCGCTAATCCAACGCTGTTTGAGCCAGTAGAGTACAGTGGCGTAGTCCAGTCAATAAAAGGCGTAGGCAGTCCCGTAGAAGATATTGCCCTAAGAAAGTGAATTGTGAGAGACTTTACCTAGTCTATAGCTCAGCTTTATGGGGTAGGGATGTCTGGCTGCCTTTGGCTTCCTTAAATCAAGAGCAGAGTCAGAAACCCATTTTTACAGCCGAGTTTACTGCAGAGCAACTCGTCTTGATTTTGAACCTGTTCGCTTAGCCCCGATAAGCAAGTACTCTAACAACTCTGAGACGCGGGCGCTCAATCACGTCACTACACTAGTTTATACATATATCATTATGCCAAATTATTCTACTGTATGCGGAACTCCTACCACCCAAAGTTGAGAGACGCCACTGCTTAGTGCATGCAGTTTGTTTAATACGGGCTTCGGCGACATCTAAATTCATTGTGTCGCACATTTATCTAGATGAAGTTCTCGAACAGAAGCCACTGTTTCCGCAAATCTTGACAAAAAAAACGGATCTCAGCATTAAATTAGCATCACTACAGCTAGTTTTAAACCAGATACATTGGTGTTGGTCGTGACATTGAAATTTCTCATTTACTTTTTGGAATTTAGAGACACTTTGTCCGGGAATAACCTCTGCCCCACTTTGTGATATAATCATATTGATATATTATTTCATTATGCACGTGATCAACCCACAAAAATTGTGTCATTTGTTTAAGATTGTGGAAGAACCTCGGCTCTTGCTTCCCTGTAAATGGAGCAAACATTTTATAAAGTTGTGAAGAGATCTCTCAGTTCATTCTGCGGGGGATTCACTTACACAAACTGGATACATGTTCAAATTGTTATTATTGATCAGAATAGACATCACGGAACTACGGGCAAACCCATAGGTGCTCAGTCTCCTTTAGCAAATGTGGAATAGTATGAAAGCCAATTGTTTCTGTAGCGTTCTGGTTGTATACATGACGGATGCATCCTCTCATGCGTCCTTCCCTGCTAGACTTAAGTTTGATGCCAAATCTCAGGCTTGTTGATTCATTGATTGCAGCGTCGTTCTCTAACTGGCGACCATCACTTGTCCTTAGTACCTCTACCTTATCAACATCCAATATGGGTGCTCTCGAAGCTAGTATTCGAATTTGTTCTTCGAGTAACCGGAAAACACAACAACTGCGATTTTGCCAACATTTTAAGATATTGTAGAGAGTGAATTATGTCCCTTTTTTCATTATGATTTGTTAGCTTTGCAATTTATGAACCTTAAACTTCCTGTGAGGGAGCCGCGCTGGTGTAATGGCTTCGGCGTTGTACTGGCGACCAGGTGTTCATGGTTCAAACCCGGGCGTCGGCGTTTGAAGAAATGTTTACGGCCGGAAATTTGACTGAATAGCCTGAACGGCTCCTGCGATAAACCCTCTGTGGATGGGAAGGAGCGAAGCTCCTGACCGGGTTGGAAGGAAAGTCCTCAGGTTCCCCAGCCTCGCAATGACATGTCATTGGGCCGAAGGGCTGAAAGCCCAAGTGCCGCTGGATAAGGAAGGAAAAAAAAAAAAGAAAAAAAAAAAAAAAAAAAAAAACTTCCTGTGAATCACAGGGCTTCGACGAGTTACATCATGCAGTCATGTCCAGAGCCATGCGTTCAAACTTTGTTATGTACCCCTAATCCCTTTTAAATCTCTCTCAAAATTCCTTTTCCGGTGTTTTTTTCATGCTTCCTTTATTTCACTTACCCTGTATATTCCAGAACAAGGACCATTCTGTAACGTTATCCACAGGTTTCTTTCGTGTGAACCCAAGCTAAAACCAGTGTCTTTACCTCACTTCTTTTGAACACTGTCCTCATTTGGTTTTTCGTTCCTTATCGAGCATAACTCCTCCACGGCAGATCGTTACAGGACTGATACAACAGATCTCTGCATCTGTATCATTACCCCCATGACAGCAGAACATCGTCTACAGTCCTGCCCAATATACAGCAAAGAACGGAGTTGCATATGGCAACCACCTACCTCTCTCCACGAAAAACTGTAGATGTCAGGGACCGTGAAATAATTACTGCTTTTATTATTCATTAATATTGAAATCCTTATACGAAGCTTGCTCAAAAGAATTCATGCCGACATGCAGCTGTGGTTTATTTAGTGATCTGTTTAACATAATCATGTTGCCAACCTTACTGTGACAAAATGTCTGTACGGGTTCTTTTGGTGGCTCTCTCATACCTTTAGCCACTACTGCAGTATCATTTTTTTTTTCTTCATTTTTCTCACCCACCGCTTTTATTTGGCAATTTTTTTGCCCTTTCATTCATTATTTCGCTCTGTGTTGGATCAGTAGGATGAAGTCCCTAACATTCTACTCCCCTACGGACGTATCTGCTTTACACGCAGAATTGTTTACGCAAGGTAAATGCGATAATACCAGGTAATTATACCGGTCATACTTACTACTTATTCGATCCTCTTCTACCGTACGGTGTAGAGGTTTGTAAGAGAGAGGGCCAAACTATTCTATCGGCTGTCTTCCTCCTGGCTTGGTTCCGTTCTAGTCCTCGGTCCTTCAAAGACTGTCTAATGTTGTCCTCCCAGCGGACTTTGGGTAGTCCTTGAAGTCTGGATCCCTGGCTCTTAGTTTCCCATGCTTGTCGTGGTGGCCGATCTTCTCCCATTCTGCAGACGTGGCCAAACCATCTCAGTTGGGACTTCTCTATTTGGGTCTGCAGGGGTTGGGTTTTTAGGCCTTGACGTATGGTCTGGTTGCGGACCATGTCTCTTCTTGATACTTCAACCACCTTCCTCAGATACCTCATTTCTGAGGTTTTGATCTGGCTTTTGGGGGTTGTAGTCATTGCCCATGACTCGCATCTATACGTCAAGACTGGGACATAGGTGGAGCGGTATACAGCCATCTTCGTCTTCTTACCAACTTCTCTTTTGCTGAGAAATCCTCGATTTATGGCTTGAAAAAGTCTCCTAGTTGCTGCTCTTCGGGTAGCCAACTCTTCTTTGATGTCTCCCTTCCGGTCTATGACAGCATAGCTGCAAGGTATTTAAAGTGGTCGACCTGCTCCAGGACCTGTTCTCCCAGCTTAATCTGATGTCTTCTTTCCTATACCGGTCATACGCTTATCTATTCTCTCAGTCTGACCATCTTTTGAAAACGCGTCGATCCAACATTTGACTACAGGTGAAAAGCTGATGACGGTGTTTACACAAGACGGTAAAGCGCCCGATCGCTGAAAAGAAACAGGTTGTTTGTCTGGGGCTGCCGACGACCGTGTCTTTGTCTGGCAGATTACACAGAGGGTAGATGCGTTTATCGCTTTTTGTGGGACAATGTCAGGTGATTGTTACAGATAATCTATCTGGGTAGACATCTTAGCGGAAGACATTACGCCAGGAAAACATGGTCACATGTTGTTTGTAAGAGTGCACAAGATGTCACCGGAAATATTACGTCTTATTATAAAGAAGTCTCGCGTTGGAGTATTAAATGTAATATTTTAAACACGTGGGAGATTTTTTTAAATTGAACACCCCGACCCACATAGTCTAAAGAGATTTCATTGGTTTGAAGTGAGAGCCGGAATATACAATGAATCTCATTGGCAAATTTGCCGGAAAGTACAATCTGTGGTTTGAACTGGAAACTGAAAATAAAATGTAGCGAACTCAGAGACATAGAACAGACAGCTTTGCAACTTCAAACGAGCAACTCCCAAAAAAGCCAGAAAGAGAAGGATCGGACCTAGAATTCCATATATTATAGATCGAAGTATTTGGGACACTTAAAACCTTAAAAAGTAAGCCCGTCTTTATAAATACAGAGACTGAAAAACTTGAGGGACCAGGACTTTAAATATCTAGACTGGAAACCTAGGAATTGGATCACCCGTCATCAGGGAAACTTTCCCAGACCAAGTGTATCGCAGAACACCCGTCGAAGAGGAATTACTAGTTTCCAGGCCACGTGCATCGCAGAACACCCGTCATAAGAAGGGATTCAACATTTCTCAGACAAGATTGATTCGAGAGCATATGCACCGAAATTGCTCGTGTCCATCCGAAAACTGTGCGAGGAGATTGTGTATAACCAAATTTGGGGTAAGTTGTGAACTTTTCTTTTACAAATGAGAATTAACATGTTTTCTTCCTAAGTGGTTATATATATATATATATATATATATATATATATATATATATATATATATATATATATATATATATATATATATATATATATATATATATATATATATATATATATATATATATATATATATATATATATATATATATATATATATATATATATATATATATATATATATATATATATATATTCATACATATTATTAGAGGGCGGCAGAAAAATAGAAAAATAGGATAAGAATGGAAAGAGTCAAAATAGAACAAGAGAGGAAAGGGTGACCTCAGACAAAGGTGTGTAGAGTTTTAAGACCAGCTGGTTTCAGATACCCCATGCGGTGGATAAAACGGTTCTCAAGCTGTTCTCGGCTAGCAGTGTCAGAGGAGCAGGATCTGATCGCCGTGACCTGAATGTCGATAGGACCATGGTTGTCAGGACCATTAAAGTGTATGGCAACTGGTGTGGATTTTTGCTGAGAGATGTCATTCAAGTGCTGGCTGAATCTGTCTCCAAGTCGTTTGCCTGTTTGGCCAATATAGGTTTTGCAGCAACGTTTACATATGATCGTATAAATGACATTGCGCGACTCACACGTGAAGCTACTGGTTATGGTGTACGTAGCTTCAGGAAAATACACCTTGTGGGTTGAGATGACATACATGCACGTGTTGCATCGTGTCCGACCACAGGGTAGTGTGCCAAAGTGAGTGGCATTCTCCTTTGGGAGACGGCTGTGAACAAGAAGATCCTTCAGGTGTTAGGACTTCGATGCCTTCAGGGAAGTACCTAGGTTTAATTTTTATATTTATTTAGGTACTTAAGTGTCCTATCTAGCTTTCACTTTCTTTCCTTTCCCTGACGAAGGCCTTGTGGCCGTGTGTTACGCACAAATAATTACTTTTTTCCAAAGTCGTTGTATGATCGTTTTTCGTATGTATGATCATTATTTTTATCTCGAATGTTCTTAGAATCGTCTTATTGTGAACAGCGACTCAGAGATTGTCACTCTGCGCATGTCTCGACTTGGTTGTCGTTTGTTGTTCCGCCCAGGTCGGGCAGTTGAGAAATGGACTGATTAGCGAGCGGACGCGACTGCGTCTTGTGATTCTCTGAGGGAAATACATTGTCTTTGTGAGTTAGTTAGCTAACTAGACTATTTCCCCGTATTATTCAAGCCTGCCTGGAGGCATATGTTCATGGTTGATTTTCCGAAATAAGGTAATTCCTCTTGTATCGAACTTTAGGCTATCATCTAGAGGTTCGTCATTTTGTCGCCTTTTTGCTCGCCTGTGTGATTCAAAATGGAGAGGTACTTTGACTAGGATTAAGTCATCGGTATCTTTATACCTGAACTAGTTATATATCTATGGGTCGCTCTAGACCAACAAGACTATTGTCTGTGTTCCAGGATTCGTTATATCAGAGATCACGTCCAAGTCAGATGGTTAGACTTAGGAAGGTTATAAAGGTCGAGCTGACCTGTAATCCATGTATGCTACTCACGTGCAGACAGTAAACGGACGTATTGTATACATCTGATCTGCTAGCATCAGGAAGGAATAATTATTATTGTCTATGAACATTAAGGATCTGCAGCGGACCACGGTTGCAGAAGTTATATGTATTATTTATCAAGCTTCGCTATGATATTTGTTTTCCATACAACTATTGAGTATTGACTCCTACATGACTGTCAGTTAACATGAGTTTGAATGCTGCATTCGTTATACTATGCTGATGATAACATAAGTATCATGACTGTTTTGTGGCGTGCAATAAATGGTATAAACCTAAAGCGAAGTTACCATTTTTATGACTCTACACGTCATGTTTGTTGCCTGTGGTGTACCCTGAACTGTTCTACTGCAACACTCACACCGCAACAATCTAAACCAGATAAGACACCCACATCTTGCATTGTAATCCCTGGTGTCGATAGAGGTGGTAATTTGACGGCATCCTAATTCCACCCTTATCAATTCATGGTGGCCAATAGTTGGTTTATTCTGGTACCAACTCTCAAGGGGGTCAACAAACCCAGACATCATCAGCAGACTACAAGACAACATTGCAGTTGCTATTCATCACCTTTGATGAAATTTTTTGAAAGACGCAGCAGTACTGACAGTTGTTGATATTTTGAAACTACCCGGCGCTGCTCGGCGGTATTGAAGTTTGTCTACAAATAGAAGGACAAGTACCGAGCGAATGGATTTCCTGATCTGTTTGAGAAGAAGGACAAGTGCCGTAACAACTGTTCCGGTCTCAGAATTACTGTTGCAGATTCAGAAGGTCAAGTTCAGAAGCTGTTTCCTGTCAGAAGCTGTTTCCTGTTAGAAGCTCATTTCCTTCGTCATGGCAGTTTACGAGAGCAGATATGGATCAACGTTGGATCATTGTCCTAAGAATGCTGATCACATCCTGTTCTGAACTGTGCTGACGTTGTGGATACATAGAAGTTAAGTGGCCTGTTTTGTTTGTGAACTGTGCCCTTATGTTCTAACTGAGCCTTCTGTCTATCACATTTTTTCGCACTCTTTATATGTTTACATGTTATATGTTATTTGGATTTGTATTTATATGTTTATATTTCTGCGGGTTTTCTCGGTTGGGCGGTGTCTTTCAGTAGATGATACCACGTCACAGAGGTTCTACTGTTAGCGTTTTCGTTAGGGACTGTGCGAATTTCCTACTGTGAAATTTGCTAGCGACAATCGTTGCTATATCTGTTTAGTTGTGACGAGTTGTGCTTTATTTTCGTTTTTTGTATATTTTTTTTTTTTGTTTCTCTCTTTCTTTCTGTTTTTTAGTTTCGATTTCAATTGTTTGTATTTGTAGGTCTCCTCTTTTCTATTATTCAGTTCTTCACGTAAATTTTTGTGTATATACTGTAGCGTCATTTGTTTGTCATATCTTCGCATTCTGTCATCATATTCTTTTTAGTTTCGCTGTTTATTTATTTGACTTATGCGAATGTTTTCGTATTGTTTGATCTTTGTTATTGTTTACATTGACTCTGATCTTTGTTATTGTTTACATTGACGTTGATCTTTGTTATTGTTTACATTGACTCTGATCTTTGTTATTGTTTACATTGACTTTGATCTTTGTTTTGTTTACATTGTTGGTACTTTGTTATTGTTTACATTGTCTTGTTATTGTTTGCATAGTTCTTGCATAGTTAGCTTTCACTATTGTTACATATATGCTCATGCACTATTGATCTATAGTGCACTTATCATAACTAGCTGGTGGTTTTTTCCTTATGCACTATTGTAGTGCAGTTATGATAAATAACTGATGGTTATGCACTGATTTGGGTAGTGCACTGATAATTAAGAGGTGACTTGTGATATTATTGTACAACTGATAATACAAATTGGTGTCAAGTCTTGTTTCCCACAGAGATTGGAGTAAACATAGTAATTATACAAGCACTTTATTAAGTCTTGTTGCTATTAAGATTGAAATAAGATAATTAATTATTTCAGGTTCTGTACTCACATTTTAGACATCATGTCTACATTTGAGTACTTTATTGAGCAGGGTAAAGCCCTTGGGAAGACAGGTGATAAATTAGAAGAATTTGCGACTGTTCAATATGCCAAGGCATTGAAGTCGGAGGAAAAGAAAATGAAAGAACTAACTGAACAAAAGAGAATAGATGCTGAAAATTTAAAACTGCAGATGCAGGTAGATGAAAAGAGATTACAAATGGAAATGGAAAAACAAAAAAGAGAAGCAGAATCTCAGGAGAAGAGACTTCAGGCTGAGGTTGAAAATAAGAGACTTGAAAAAGAAGCTGAAAATAAGAGACTTGAAATAGAGGCTGAAAATAAAAGATTAGAAAAACAGGCTGAGGCTGAAGAAAGAAGGTTACAAAGAGAAGCTGATGAGAGAAAAGCAAAAATGGAACATGAAGAAAAACTCTTAGCTTTGGAGTTAGAAAAGTTGAAGTTATCTAGTAATGCTAATGATGCTAATAAGGTATCATCTGCTAATAAGTCTAGTGCTGTTGATTTCAAGCTTAATTTACCAGCATTCAATGCTTCAATTGATGATATAACATTTTATCTGGATAGATTTGAAAGTGCATGTAAGGTGCATAATATAGATAAAACATTATATGTTTATCATCTGTCCAAGATACTTAGAGGTGATGCTTTGACTTTGTTGGGTATGGTAGATGTGCCTGACAAGAACAACTATGAGGTTGTCAGGGCGGCATTGTTAAAGAAGTACCAACTTAACGAAGACGGATATCGTCTTAAATTTAAAAACATGTTACCAGAAACTGGAGTTGAATTCTCAGAATTCATCTCAGGCATACGTCTTACTTTTTTACGATGGGTTGAGCTTTCTAAGACAGAAAGTACATTTGAAGCCCTCATGGACTTACTTCTTAGAGACAAGGTTATGTCTTCTGTTAATGAAGCTTTTCTTTCTTTTCTTCATGAGCGTAAGCCTAAAAATATAAAAGAAATGGAAGAATATTGTAGCCAGTATGTTACTGCACATCCTCACATAACCATTAGCAACTCTAAGGTAAAAAGAAGGTCTGCCAGTTGCTTCGGCAGCACCTTATGGCCCGAATTTTATGCGTAAATTTCAGGGTAGCCAGCAAAATTTCAATAAAAAGAGTAACCGTAATTATGCCCAGAACCATGGTAATCAATTTCAGGGAGATTCTTCTTCCCAGAACTGGAGACAACCTAATATTACACGGTATTCTATTCCCGGTAACTTTAGAAATTTTCATAAAGGTAATCGGTATAGAGGGAAATATTTTTTGCAGAGACCTCAATACCAAGATAATAGAGGTTCTCAACAGCATAGAGATGGTAATGACAGTTATGGAAACTGGAACGCAAACCAGGATAAAAAATTACAGTAGGGACTTTAATGATAATTGCAGAGGCAATAATGGTCGCGGTAGATCGCAACAGAAGAGAAAAAGATATCAACAGACAAACTCTGTTCAACAAGAATCTCAGGGAGCAGATAAACAGGTTAATAATGATAAAGACCATAATGCTATCGGATGCTCATCTTTTGACTTTGGTAGGGCAAATAAATGTATCCAATGCAGTACTTTATTTGATCCGAAAACCATTAGTACTCTAAGCTGTGGTCATCCTTTGCCCGCTCTTCCTGCTAATGTTGCTCATGATGGGAGAGGTTCTCTTATATTACATAAGGGGCTTGTAAATAGTAATCCAGTCTCGGTGTTGTTTGATTCTGGATGTACTACTGTCGGGGTTAGGCAATCTCTTGTAGATCCATTCTGTGCTACAGGAAAGGTCATCAAATGTGTCACATTTGGTGGCACGTTGGAAAAATATCCTACTGCCATAATACATATTGCTACTCCTTTCTTCACGGGAGAGGTCCACGCGTGTCTACTTCCAAACCCTATTGCGGACCTTATTATTGGTCGTATTCACGGAGTTAGGGAATGTACCCCACAGCAGATTGCTGTTTGGGAAGAGCAAAACATTGAAGCTACCAATACGGTGGTCACAAGAGCACATGCTCTGGATCCACCTCAAACTTCATTAACTAATAATGATGAAGTAAATGAACAAAATAGTCACTTGACTATTACACGTGACTCATTTATCAAATTGCAAGAAGAAGATCCGTCGTTACAAAAATTCTTCATTCTAGCAAAAAAAGGTGATCCTAATCAAAATACTAATAGAAAATCTTGGATTTCTATGAAGAACGGCGTACTTGTACGTATGGTACAAGACTCGACTACATCCACTCATTCACAAATTCTTGTGCCTAAGAGCATGAGGGTGCAAATATTGCAACATGCTCATGACTCGCAATGTGCTGGACATATGGGTTTTTCCCGTACAAAGTCGAGAGTTCTTGCGGCTTTCTTTTGGCCATTTGTGAGCAAGGACATACGAATGTACTGTCGCTCTTGCAAAGTATGTCAGGAGGTCAAATCTAAAGGACCACGACATGCTGCGCCTATTCAGGCTGCTGACATTCCAATTCGCCCTTTTCAAAAAATGGCAATAGATATTATCGGTCCTTTTAGAATTAAGTCGGCTAGAGGGCATCAATTTATTCTTACATGTGTCGATATGTGCACACGTTGGCCAGAGGCAATACCTCTCAAGAGCATCTCAACTGCTGATATCGCAGACGCTCTTTGGCTGATATTTTCTCGCTTGGGTTTTCCCGGAGAAATATTGTCAGACCATGGCACTCAACTGATATCAGACACTATGTCACAGGTAATGTCTATGCTACATATAAAAAGGTCTCTCAGCAGTATCTATCACCCAATGTCTAATGGGTTGGTCGAACGTTTAAATAGGACTCTAAAAACTTTACTGGGTAAAATAACTGAGGATCATCCTCAGGATTGGGACAGGGTCTTACCCGCGGCTCTCTTTGCGTATAGAGAGGTCCCCAATGAACATACGGGGTTTTCCCCTTTTGAACTTGTCTTTGGCGCGCAACCGCGCGGCCCTATGTCTTTACTTCACGATCTAATCACTGCCGATAATATTAGCGATGAGACTCAGTCTTCTTATGAGTACGTCATTGCTCTTAGGAAAAAAATCATTGAGGCATGCAGACTAGCAACTTCGTCTTCCGAATTTGCTAAAGAAAAGGCAAGGCAGTTTGCGAATAAGAATAGATGTCTACGACAACTTTGTCCAGGTGACAAAGCTCTCGTCCTACTTCCTTCAAGGGAGAACAGACTTCTAATTGCATGGAAAGGTCCATATGCAATAGTCTCCAAAATTTCTGATGTCGACTATGTTGTCGATATTGATGGAAAGCATAAAACTTTCCACATAAATATGCTCACGGAATTTCATGAAAGACCAGACTATTTGCAGCCTATTTTCCAGGCAACGGACAATTCTCAAGTACCTCATGGTCAATACTCATCGCTGTCAGTTATACAGGATGAGGAAACTACTTTTTCTGATGTCAATCTTCCTCTTTCTATGGTCCCACTTTATTCTACGGAATCTTGGAAAAACGTGACCGTTTCTCCAAATCTTTCCGCTGAGGAACATCGACAAGTTTCTTCGATGTTGCAAACATTTCAGGATGTTCTTACAGACATCCCGGGACACACACATGTCATTGAACATGACATTGTGCTGACTGATCATAATCCTATCAGAGTCAGACCCTATCCAATACCTATCCATTTCCAGTCTCAAGTCGAAAAAGAATTGGATGAAATGATACGTTTGGAAATCATTGAACCATCCACTTCAGCATACTCTTCGTCTATGGTTATTGTTCGAAAGAAGGATAATAACATTCGCATTTGCGTAGATTATCGCAAATTGAACCAAGTTACGAAGTTCGACGCTGAACCTATGCCTTCATTAGAAGAGCTACTCAATAAACTTTCTAATTCTAGATTCTTTACCAAACTAGATTTGTCTAAAGGTTATTGGCAAGTCCCGCTAACTGAACGTGCCAAACCTTTTACAGCTTTTTCTACACCTAGGGGTTTATTCCAATGGAATTTCATGCCTTTTGGTCTTATGAACGCCCCTGCTACATTCGTACGCATGATGCGCCGAATTCTCGCATATCGTACAGATGTCATAGCATATCTAGATGATATCTGTCTATTCAGTGATTCCTGGGAAGATCACTATTTGGGTTTATACGAATTACTGTCTACTCTTCGCGAGTATAACTTGACTGCAAAACCCTCTAAAGCCTTTATAGGATTTAGTGAGATTTCTTTCCTAGGTCATCGTGTTGGTCATGGTCTTTTAAAGACAGAGGACCACAATGTTTCAAAAATACTTAACATTTCGGTCCCTAAGACAAAGAAACAAGTAAGGAGTCTATTAGGTTTGATCCAATTCTACGGACGATTCATTCCGAATCTGTCCTCCATTATGGCACCGCTTTCTACTTTATTGAAGAAAGGGTCGCCTAATTTGATCCGCTGGTCAAAAGAATGTCAATCCTCATTGGACCAGGTTAAAGACCTATTTTCATCTCCACCTATTCTTAGGTTACCTACTATTGAGAAGACTTTTGTTCTTCGAAGTGACGCCTCGTCAACTGGGATTGGGGCAGCACTAATGCAGGAGTATTCTGATACTCTGCATCCGGTGATGTATATCTCTAGGAAATTAAATGCTGCAGAAAAGAATTACTCGGTTTTAGACCGTGAGTTATTGGCTATGGTATGGTCTATTCTGAAGTTACAAAGATTTCTTCTAGGCGCACATTTCATTGTGGAAACCGACCAGAAAGCGCTTACTGCTATTCAGAGCAAAAACTTGAAGAGCTCGAGGTCCACTCGTTATGCCATAGCTCTTCAACCATTTCATTTCTCGGTTCGAGCTATCCGTGGTTCGGATAATGTAATGGCGGACATTCTGTCCAGATGCCCACACGATTCCACATGATTCTTCTGTCATATATATATTTCCTGATATACAGTCCAATGTTATAATGACATGTTAGTAGATTTTTTTTTCTCACTTTTTTGAGGGGGAATTTATAACATTGTTCCATGTAATTATCTAAGAAGGCTTAGTTAGTGATATACGGGCCAAAAGATCACTCGGCCACATTTAAATAAATTATTTTCAGGATTGTATTGAGAGATTTACCAGTTGTCTTTAAGATTTGTGTTATTGATATTTTCGCAGCACATCATTGAAGATGCGAGATTGTGTCCATTGTGGAACTTTGAGTATATCAAGTCCTGTCCTAGATTGGGAGCGGATGATGTCCACATCTTCTTCTATTGAATGTTTTATGTCAACGAAGATCAACACATGTATTACTTATTAGTTACTGATGCATTACATAATGTAATAAAATAGTGCGGTATATTAATATATTACACCGCTATTTGCAACACATTGTATGATATCATAATAATATATTTGATTTCATATATTGGTATGAGAATAATTTGACTTTTATTATGATGTTGCCAGCATTGTGGTTTGTGTTGGTGGCACCTTCCTGGGATATATACGCGTATACTTAGATAAATTTTTCTCTAAGGACCTGGGATATGATCTCAGTTTTGCTCCAAGTGTTGAGCTATTTTGTTAGGTATATCCGCGCATCATACGTGCGTTAGGAGCCTAGATTTTTCCGGCTCCAGGATTTAAAAAAAAAAAATGTTCTTTTTTTTTTTTTCCCGGGAGGGTGCGGTAATGTTACGCACAAATAATTACTTTTTTCCAAAGTCTTTGTATGATCGTTTTTCGTATGTATGATCATTATTTGACTGAAATGCATGTTATATATATTTTATGGTCAAAGGGACAGAACCCGATATATCGATACTGCTATTTTTTATGAGTTTACCTCCTCTTGTATAGAGACACGTTCGGTCTATAATGTCTTGAACGAAGCGTGACCATATCTCCTTATTTGGTAGTATCAGTCAACTGTTGTAGATGTTTGAAACCTTTCTTAACGCTTCTGTTCATGTCCATAAAAGGCGCGACTGTGTAAGACTTTTATCTCGAATGTTCTTAGAATCGTCTTATTGTGAACAGCGACTCAGAGATTGTCACTCTGCGCATGTCTCGACTTGGTTGTCGTTTGTTGTTCCGCCCAGGTCGGGCAGTTGAGAAATGGACTGATTAGCGAGCGGACGCGACTGCGTCTTGTGATTCTCTGAGGGAAATACATTGTCTTTGTGAGTTAGTTAGCTAACTAGACTATTTCCCCGTATTATTCAAGCCTGCCTGGAGGCATATGTTCATGGTTGATTTTCCGAAATAAGGTAATTCCTCTTGTATCGAACTTTAGGCTATCATCTAGAGGTTCGTCATTTTGTCGCCTTTTTGGCTAGCCTGTGTGATTCAAAATGGAGAGGTACTTTGACTAGGATTAAGTCATCGGTATCTTTATACCTGAACTAGTTATATATCTATGGGTCGCTCTAGACCAACAAGACTATTGTCTGTGTTCCAGGATTCGTTATATCAGAGATCACGTCCAAGTCAGATGGTTAGACTTAGGAAGGTTATAAAGGTCGAGCTGACCTGTAATCCATGTATGCTACTCACGTGCAGACAGTAAACGGACGTATTGTATACATCTGATCTGCTAGCATCAGGAAGGAATAATTATTATTGTCTATGAACATTAAGGATCTGCAGCGGACCACGGTTGCAGAAGTTATATGTATTATTTATCAAGCTTCGCTATGATATTTGTTTTCCATACAACTATTGAGTATTGACTCCTACATGACTGTCAGTTAACATGAGTTTGAATGCTGCATTCGTTATACTATGCTGATGATAACATAAGTATCATGACTGTTTTGTGGCGTGCAATAAATGGTATAAACCTAAAGCGAAGTTACCATTTTTATGACTCTACACGTCATGTTGCCTGTGGTGTACCCTGAACTGTTCTACTGCAACACACACACCGCAACAATCTAAACCAGATAAGACACCCACATCTTGCATTGTAATACCTGGTGTCGATAGAGGTGGTAATTTGACGGCATCCTAATTCCACCCTTATCACCGTGACGTTGGCTATTTTCTTTGTCTTTTGTCCTCGTAAAACGAATCACCTTTTTTCCATTTTTTTTCACAACCATCCATTGTACTCCACGTCTTACCGCAGTTCCCCTCAACTTCCTCTTCTGAGTATGGCGTTTTTCCGACACATTTATGTGCCCCCCTTTTCTATTCTACCATCCCATTTCAAAATTACCCTCGATGTGAATTAAATTTAATCCCTCGGGATAAACTTTAATTTACATTTAAACTGAATATCTTTAGCTTTACATTTAAATGAAAAAGGTTAAACGTACAGATATAATATGTTTTACATTTACATCTCCACTGTTTGAAAAGTGTTCACAATATAAATTCATTTATTATTCATTTACATTTACACTCGTGAAAATGTTTGAAACTTCTATTAATTAAAATGAATATTTTCACATAGACATTTACGATGGTTTAAAGCGTGAATGAAACTTTACATTACTTTTAAAGTGAATATGTTTATAGAGACATTTACACTGCTTTGAAAATGTAAGTCTTATGCTTAGAATGTACATCATGTCTTTCATCTTTCCCTCCCTGCTTTATAGGGAACATGGAACTACTTTATGCTTTTAGTTCTCTTTACGAAACTCTCAATAAAGCAATCACCAGCCCGTGCAGTGGTGGTTCGTGAATCATCGTTCTATACGCTGAGGTTGCCAGTCTCAAATAACTTTGACATCCAATAGCGAGTTTCACACAATAAAATTCACATGGTACTATATACATATATATGTTAGTTCACATGTTAGTAATAAAATATGAAATGTAAATCACAACTTACGCCAATCCTGGCTACAGACTTGTCGCACAGATGAATAAAAGAGACGAATCTTTCTCTTACACGTGTCTGGGATTTCTTTTAATTTTACAATAGATTGCCCGTTCTGACTCCGTGTTTCTTCAGTTTCCTTATCTCGGTGTCCCTTATTAAAATTTGAAAGAGGTTTCCTGTGCTTTATAAGTCTTATCTGGTTCTCCAATAAAAGGTCCGGATAACAAATAGGAATTATGAATATAGTTCTTCACTCTGGCGAAGGGAGGTCTGATGTTGCCTTGGCGAGCGCGCAGTCACAGAGAAATAAAACTGTGAAATTTGTCAACCTATATTCCCTCCAATGATGTTATGAATCTAATCAGAATCATTTTAAACAGGTCGGGTGTGGCACTTTCCAAATAATTCCTACACGGAAAATTTTGCAAAAGGTCACGTCTCCCATATATGGTAATATGATGTCTTGCATACACTCTCACCAACACATTTGTACTCATATTGTCTAAAATGTAATAAATCCATGATTACATTTTACCAAGTGACCGGAAGCGATTATATCACTCGTGTCTGCCCACAGGTGTCCCACAGGTGTCACACAGACGGTAATGTTGGTGTAGCAAGGATGACCCGGAAGCGCTTATGTCATCAGTTCCGCCTCGTGCACGGGTTATCATGTGTTTCGCCAGATAAATAAATCTGGTTCTATTCAATACTCCTTGTCGCTTGAAAAGATGGTCAGACCGATATTGTGATAAAATACTGTCGCTGACCGTCTAATAACCTGGCATAACTAAACACGTCTTCGTGAAGCGTGAATGCGACATAATAAGATAAGAATTACTCCCGTAGCAAATACTGCCACAGGGGAGTGGCGTATTAGAGACTTCACCATGCTATGTCCAGCATAGAGCAAAATATTGAAAATACAAATGAAAAGGGATGCTTTATGCCAAATAAAAGCGATGAGTGAGAAAACTGAAGAAAAAGAAAGGATACTGCCGGATGGCTGAAGGTGTGAGAGATCACACAAAAGAGCATGTTCAGACGTTTTGTCACAAAAATAAATGATATACTGTACAGGCATGCCTCGGAGATATTGCGGGTTCGGTTCCAAACCACCGCAATAAAGCGAATATCGCAATAAAGTGGGTCACACCCATTTTTTGACTTTTTATAAAAGCCTAAAATCATGTTTAAACTATGTCTATTAAGTGCGCAAAAGCGCTAGGTCTAAAAAAAAAATGTACTTTTCACGGATTGCCCCCCCCCCTCCCCCCTTAGCTCAGCAGTAGTGGTCCACCAGTGGCCAACACTCAAGAGTATCTAATATGGGTCTTCAAAAGTGTCTACCTTCGCACAAGATTACTCTTGGCAGAGTTATAGATAGAAGGATAAGGATGCTTCTATCTCAAGGCAGAATTCCCAAGATGTTTTCAGAAGTCAAGAACAATGCTGCATAGGACAGAGCACTATTAACTTATATCTGATTTCGATCAGTCCCATCAGAAACTTTGCGGAAGCAAGAAGTGCTGCCCAGGGCTCTCAAGAAACGAACTTGTGGTCAACAGTTGTTCGTATCCAGAAACTGATAGCTAGACTTAGAATTTCTTAGTGATAGGAATTCAGGAGAGTAGATTATCTGTGTTTAAATACTGAGATGAACATATTAGGAATAGAATAAGGGTGAACAGTAGGGATTGTGATAGGTGATGGACTTCGTTTTAAAACGGATGTGGAGTGGGTATGTGAGAAAGAGTTAAACCTATATAACATATATAGCCTTAAAACCACTAGTACAAGCACGTCGCTGCTCAACACCAAGGAGGGAAGAACGTGGTCTGGGTTGAACAAAAGACGAACCTTATATCATCTAGGAATTACCATCTCTGGCAGAACAAGGGGGCCAGTAGGAGAAATAGTCTCACTTGGAGGAAGAAAACAAAGTAAATGATAGATATCTAGGCCTGCCTCAGTCACCTAGTTAAAATATATAAGAAGGAACACCGACACGGTCACATACTGTAATTTGGTGCCGTGAGACCAATTCGCAGAGCACCACCACTATGACAGCTGTTTCTTTAATAAACTTAGCTGGTCTAAGTGAGTCCTGCAGCCGTGGTTTCGTCAATTCTTTTGTGATGAGGGCACTTCTTCACACAACTTGTCCAATTTAGGTGGTTAGTGTTGATTCCCTGATTTCAACTCACAACTAGTGAAGTCGAAACTTTAATCTTGCAGCTTCGTACAATAAACAGTCTGATAGCTTCGTTCCACGAACTTTAGATAAAATAAAAAGAACAATTGCCTCTGCTAAGTACAATTGTGGGCTGCAAATTAACGGGCGCATTGTTTCGCTGTCCACCTACCAATGTTAGCCTCTCTGAATAATTATTCTCCCTGAGTATACACAGTAAAACTCGGGAAAAATGATTAGAAATCACCGTTATTCTTCTGGTTAATTTAATGGGGAAAATGTGTCTGGACAGCGTGAGAGCAATGGCTTGGCTGAATTACAATTAACAAGGTACATATATTTCACAAAATGATACTATACACTTTAGACACACGTGATGTAATCCTCACTCGTCAGTGCTCCATTCAGAGTCTGGGGTTGCTGCTGTTTTCGCCCTTGCTGTAGTGGTTTATGAATATACTATTTTCATATGTTAAGGTTGCCAGCCTCATATATAACCACTTAGCAAGAAAAA
This sequence comes from Oreohelix idahoensis, assembly GCA_024509875.1. Taxonomy (NCBI): domain Eukaryota; kingdom Metazoa; phylum Mollusca; class Gastropoda; order Stylommatophora; family Oreohelicidae; genus Oreohelix; species Oreohelix idahoensis. The sequence goes on from JAMPIV010009744.1 coordinate 132,275, forward strand.
CATGTCAAATTCACATGGTAAAATAAATGTTTACTTTTGAGTAACTTTTGAGATAACAATCTCCTGGAACAGTTACAATTGACACAGCACGTTGATGCTTTCGAATCACTTGGTATGGGAAATTTTATTATTCCTCTTATGACTTGTGATCTGATTCCTTATGTCTCCAGTCTTTGTATTTTAAAATGCGGGTTTACTTTTAAGTTTCAAAGTTGCCCAAATACTCTGTCCTATTTCTTTAAGTTCCCATTCTTTGTATTTAAAAAATGCGGGTTTACTTTTAAGTTTCAAAGTTGCCCAAATACTTCGATCTGTAACTTATAATATTGGAATTCTTAGTCCGATATCTCTCTGGCTCCTGGGAGTTGCTAATTTGTCGTTGCGATGCAGTCTGATTTGTGACTCCAATTTCGCTAGATTATATTTCCATTTCTCAGGTCAAGTCCCAGATTGTACTTCCGATGAATTTGCCAATTAAAGTTAGTCTATTCCGACGAATTTGCCAATTAAAGTTAAAGTCTATTCCGACTCTCAAATCAAGCCAATGGTAAGCTCTTTAGAACTATACGGGTTTGGGTGTTAAATGATAATATCCCCCGCGTGTTATAAAATATCAAATTTTAAAATTCCAACGCTTGACCTTTTTCTAATAAGGCATTAATACTTCCGACTGCATCTTTGCAAACTCACAAACAAATATGTGAACTTTTTTCCTGTCTAGATGCTTTCCCATTATATTGTCTCCTCAGACAGATTATCAGTAATATTGATACAAAGATGAGATAGCGGAAACGATTATCTAATTATCACCTGTGTCTTCGCACACCCCAGACTGCTTTCTCAGACAGACCGCGAACCCAGGTGGTCATTTGCCTGTTTCTTGCTGGCCCCGGAATTGTGTTATGTCAAAGTCGCTATTCCTCTTCACGTTTACTGTCTGCATCAAAAGTGGCTAGACAACTTAGATGATAAACGTATTAACCGTTGACCTATCTAATTAACCTTGTCATACGACGATTCACCGGGCGAAACGTAAACAAGTCTGGGAGCGGCTAGAGCAGGATGAAGGTGCATAAAATATGTCAAAGAATAGGACGATCGGGGAGGAAAATGAAGAAAAGAAGTGATACTGCCGGAGAGGATGAAAGTTATAAAAGCGCACAACTGATTCGTCACAGTACTTTAAAATTAAAAATACTTTATTGCTAAAAAATGCTAATCTTCATCATCTGAGCCTTCAGCGAATCGTAATCTGTTTGCCAAAATCTGTCAGAAGAAGAAGGCAAGTTCTAATAAATAAATATGAATAATTTGAAAAAAGCGCAATATCTGCGAAGCGCAATAAAGCGAAGTGTGCCTGTAATCAAAATGTTAGCCACGTTGTGCACGCGGGTTTATCCTGTGATCAGACGAAATGAAGATAGTCAAAAGGTAGTCCCATAGTAGATTCTGCCGTAGGGGTGTGAAGTGTAAGAGACCTCACTATGTAGGTCCAGCATCGTGAGGGGAGGGGGGTGACCAGTTCTTTTCCTCATGCCTTTTTCCTTCTCTAACTCAAGAGCAGAGTCAGGTTGTCATTTACAGCTGGGTAGACTAGGGCGTGACGCCACCTTTGCTATGAGAGGCCAGAGCTCTAACCCCTCTGCAAATCGGACGCTCAAAGATAAAGATAATGAACTGTAAAACAACCCACAGAAAGACAAACTAGGTGAGAACGTAGGAAGTAAACATGTGCGGGCGCGGGTACAACATCAGACCCTACAGTACCAATAGCAGAAAGCACAGCCAGTAAGTTCATCATAAATACAGAAGATAAACATGGTTATCTTGGCGACAGAACTAGAATTCTTTTAAGGAAATAAGATTAAAGAACAGAATTTCTATATTTAGTAGAAATACGTGCTGGTTAGGTTTTCTGGGGGAAAATAATATAATGTATATGTTCTGGTAGAGAGTATTTCATGACAAGTTTGAATTTTGTTTCTAATGTAAAAGACATAAATTAGCGCAGGATGTGTGATTAATGGGAGCATAAATGTGCAGTGGTGCTGCTGGACAAAATAAAACTGGACATATAATAAGAAGACAATGCTGGAACTGAAATAATGGTCGCATGAAACGTCCATAATGAACTATGAAAAATCCCGTAACTTTTCTGGAAAATACGGAGAAGGCGCACCTTGCACCGTGAAAACTTAACTGGACACTTAAAATAATGCGTAAGCATTGCAATCTTGTCATGGTACATTTTGGGGAAAATACGGAAACGATGCTTCTTGCACCGTGAAAAATAATGTGAATACCCATTAAAACAACACGCATGGCTTTGAATTTCTTTCATGGCGCATTGACTATTTGTGACCGGCTGGCCTACACTAGCATTTATACGAGCTATAATACTACATAGAATAAGAATGACAGACGTTAAAAGCAGATAAGGCGTTTTTGCACACAGCGCAGTAAATTTTAGGTTCAGATAGCAATCACGTTGGTGAGAGGCATTGTAGAGCTGTCTCAGAAAATAATAATGAATGGGTGTATGCGTGGAAAATGTGAAATGAATGTTGTGAATTCTTGGGTTTTTCCATTGTTTAGAGAGAGAGAGAGAGAGAGAGAGAGAGAGAGAGAGAGAGAGAGAGAGAGAGAGAGAGAGAGAGAGAGAGAGAGAGAGAGAGGCGTGTGAAAAAAGTCGAAAAACAGCGAAACGTGTGCAAATGTAGATAAATGTAACGTGTGGAAAAAAATATAGGCGTGTGGAAAAATGGCGGGAAAAAAGAAGAAACTGTATAAAAAGGAGAAATGTGTGGGATTAAGACAGGATTTTACAGATTAGATAGATAGAATTTTTTGCTAGGCAGTTTTTATAGTGTTTAGGAGAACTTCGTCTTTGAGATTATCAAGACCAGTTTATTTTTTTCTTCAGTTGGATATATTTTCATTTTGGATATACTCACTATTTTGTTTAAGCGTGAGTAACACGTACTTCACCATTGTGTAAATACCAGTGCTGTTCGAATGATGTGAAATAAACTCTGATTGAATTTTCTGCATTGGTGTTTTTATTGGAACGTTACTGTTGGATCATTTAAAAACCATTATACGATATATTGCTTATCACTAAACCTAAAAGGGTAAGAACGAACCGGGAAAGGAAAATAAATATCAGTCAAGAATCTCCATCTCAGGCGGAAGGCCTGTACCCACTTGAACAGAAACATTTAAAGGATTAGCTCTCGTCAAAATAACAACCTGCGCAAGTAACTGACGCGGGCACATAACACACTCATTGGCGCCGTGACCAGCCCTTTTCTTTAGTGAAAGCATACTCGTTGGCGCCGTGACCAGCCCTTTTCTTTAGTGAAAGCATACTCATTTTGGCGCGCGAACGGCCCTTTTTTTTCTTTAGTGATAGCAGACAGGCCTAATCACTAATCACTATCATGGATCCACAATCGTTGCACCAGCAGCTTGATCAGCAACAATTACTGCTCCAACAGCAACAACAACAACACTTAACTAATATCCAGCAACAGCAACTGTCAGCTCTACCAAGTCACACACCCCTTCCAGACGATGCAGAGCCAGCTATGATTGCTCTACAGAAAATTACGGAGACCTTGGGTAATGTGGACCATTTCGCCAAGTACCAACAGGTCCGAACTGTCGTAACTCCATTTGCTGGGTATGCTAAGTCTTTCAGGAAGTGGCTAGTGGACATTGATAAATTTGCTTCTCTTATGAACGCTGCATGTGATGAGGACCACAGAAGAATAGCTTACCTTTCTTAAGATTCTTTGGTGACCGATTTTCTCCGTCGTAGATCTAAAACAAATCCCAATGAGACCTTTGATTCACTGAGGAAATAGCTTGTCCAACGTTATAGTGATATAACCGATGGACAACATGCTTGGACTTTACTTCGCAAAATACACCAAGATAGACACGAACCAGTGCAATTCTATGCTGATCGATTACTCAACATGGCTGAGGATGCTTTTCTTGACGGGAACATCCCTTCCCAAGAGCTTGAAAGAATTGGCATTTTTTTCGACGGGTTGCACGCAGATAACCTTTCTTATAAAGGATACAAAGACCATTACAGAGACCATTCAACTAGCGGTGACTGAAGAAAATGTTCGTAAAAGGTTCCAGCAACGAATTGGCAGGGAAACAAAACTAGACTATTCCAAAGAATATCACGAGCCGATAGAAATTGGCCACTCAAGACCTCATTGGAGTAGGAACAGAGTCCAATCAAATTACAATCATCCCAACCAACATGCAGGACAGTCTCCTTCTCATCAACAACCCAGAAGACATCAACAGAATGTGCACCAGGTTACTGCCTTTACTTGTTTTATTTGCAAACGCCGAGGACATACTTCTTACGAATGTAGACAAACACAGAGTAACACTCAACACAGAGCACATCCGCAACAGTATCAGAACCACTCACAATGTTCTTACTATGGAAATGGTGATCAACAAAGACCTCACACACAGCAAAATCATTCCTTCAATCGAAGCCAGCCCAGATCTTACAACCCAGGTAACGGAAACGCTCATGTCAACCGATAAATAGGACCACTCGGTATGACCACAACAGACATAACATAAACAACAGTTATGAACAAAGGTCCTGCACCTCCAAAAACAAACCTCAACATAATAGCACCGATTGCAAACCACAGCTAACAGAAATCTTACTTACTTACTAGTATACCGTGGGAGGTGTAGACAGACCATTCTAATCAGCACCTTCTTCCATTCCTGGGGCCTGGTTCCATTCTAGTCCTCGGTCCTTCAAAGATTGTCTAATGTTGTCCTCCCAGCGAACTCTGGGTCGTCCTGGAGGTCTGGATCCCTGGCTCTTTGTTTCCCATGCTTGTCGTGGTAGCCGATCTTCTCCCATTCTGCAGACATGGCCCTGATCCCAGTTCAATCAGCCTCATTTCTGAGGTTTGGATCTGCATAATATCTATCAACAACAAAAATTACAGGGCTCTGATAGATACTGGAGCTACCATTAGCTTGATGAGAGAGCAAATATACCTACAGATCAGGAAACATGTCAGATTTGCACCTTCGAAAACCTATATGGCTTCTGTGACTGGCCAAATCGATTGGAACTGCTAATGTGACACTTCAGATCGGACATCAAAAACTTATTCATCCCTTTATAATTACAAGAGGCAAAGAGTCTCGAAACTTTTTCACTCAACTGTTCATGTTAGGACGTCCTTGATCGGTTTTCTTGAATAAACATCAGGCAAGAATTTACTTTGATCTGTAAGAAAATAGAGATAAATGGTGAATATATTCTGTTGCAAGATGACATCCATATCGCTGTAGGACCATTAGTCCGAGTACTTAACAGACACCAGTGACATTACAACCACACTCTCTTACCTATAGTAAAAGGACATGTATTAAGTTCTGGATCCCAATACTTCAGTCCAGGACACACACAATTGAAGTACAACCTTTAACAGATAATCTTTTTCTAGCATTAACGAAGATCCCCACATAAGTCTGAGTATCACCCATTTGTCCTGTTTGGAATCTCTGGTTCCCAAGTCGGACTTCGGAAGTTACCACCACCCGTGATTTGATTTGGGCCTGTAATGATTTCGATCAAATATGCCCTCAGGGAAGGCGACATCAGTTGCACTGCAGCTCGAAGGTTGCAATTATAGCGCAAGTACCTCCACCCCCAAAATTTGTGGAAAACAAATATAACAGACAAGGTTCAATCTGTTTTTCGACCCCCACCCTGCTCTCTCATCCTCATTTGGCCCATACACTATGACCAGGTTGACTAAGAACCAGAAACACAGATTGGTGATCAGAATCACCTTCCTCCATTCCATATTCCTCGTCAGCCCCCACACTGTCTCCCACGCCCTCATACAAACTTTGAAAAATCACAGCGCCGGGATACATGTCCTATCACCAGACATTCAGTCTACGTTCCGTATAAACTGAAGGGAAGGAGATTCCACCGTGAAGCCGAACACAGCTATTACAAGGATAACATGGATATTAAGACTGGTAAACATACAAATTACACACGCCGAACAAACGAACAGTATAACTTTTCACGTGCCTACCCAGAGAGATATGTGCGTAAACACCACAATATTCACTGCCTTACATAGGTGCAGAAGCGAAAACCTACAATTGATTACGACTTGAATTATGCGTATGTCATAGATCACGAAATAGTTATTGATGCCTACTGTAATCCTCTACCACCAGCACACTTACCGCTTTATAAGACAAATGACAGAACTTCTCCAAGGAAATTTTACGCTTATAGGAGAAAACAGCGGGCAGGAAATAGAAAGGCTTATCACGGTAACAGATTTGGCACTGAAAGATATTATCCAGGAACTGATAATGACAGCTTACATCACAGGAAACGCAGAAGTTTCCTTGAGATTAATCTTGCTACACACGTCCCACCCCCAAATACCATCGCTTAATTAATACGAAAAACCAGCGACGTAACCAACTAGTGCATACCCAGACAAACACTCAGGGAAACAAACCTTCAATAAATCAACGACAGCTAAATCCACAGTACTGCCGTAGTGGTAGAGAGAGCGAAACTAACATTCAACGGAACAAACCACAATACTGCCAAAGTGCAGGACAAATCGAGAGTGATCATCAACGCCTCACCACCGAACCACAGCAAGAAAGCAGTTCTCAAGGAACATCCAGTGCACCTGATGCGCAAAAGAATAAGGAAGACAGGCTGACAAAATTACTTGAAACCTTGCATGCAGAGGAACCTCATGTCAATAGGCCTCAACAGTTTGTCACCAAACACCAACATATGTTTGCCATCAATGACATGGAACTGGAGCGCACATCTACAGTCCAAATGGATATAAACACCACAACTGATGTTCCAGTACACCTCAAACCGTACCACACTCCCCTTAAGAACCGTGAGTTAGTGGAGAAATCTATAAATGAGATGCTTGAAGCTGGTATTATAGAAAGATCAAGATCTCAATGATCATCCCCCATTGTCATCGTCTCAAAGAAAGACGGCAGCCACCGTTTCTGTTGCGATTATCGTGCACTAAACGAGATAACGAAGACGATATCATACCCACTTCCCAGGATGGATGATATACTGGCGACGCTTGGCAATTCCAAATGGTTTACAACATTAGATGCACGATCCGCTTTCTGGTGCATCCCAATGCCACCAGAGGCAAAAGAAAAATCGACCTTTTGTAAGCATATCGGTACCTTTGCATGGAATGTGATGCTGTTCGGACTTAAAAGAAGCCCCGCTACTTATATGTCCCTCATGGATGAGGTCTTGAAAGGATTCCAACCCTTTGCCTTGGCATACATAGATGATATCTTAGTCCATAAGCCAGGTACAATAGAAGAACATCTGAATAGGGTAGAACAAATCTTTCATCGTCTGAAATATCATCACATAAAATTGAAACTCTCGAAATGTGAATTCCTAAAACAGGAAACAAAATACCTAGGTTTCATTATTAATGGCAGTGGAATTCGCCCTGACGACGAGAAAGTACGAGCGATCAGAGAGATGCCACGCCCTAAAACTGTGAGACACGTACGAAGTTTTCTTTGGTGTTGTAGTTATTACAGACGCCACATCGTCAACTTCTCCAAGACGGCGGAGCCATTAATAGCACTAACTAAGAAATATGCCGGGTTTAGATGGACGGATCAATGTCAACAAGCATTTGATTACCTAAAAGATGCACTCACAACCATTCCAATGTTGGCACACCCGGATACCACCAAACCAATGATCCTCTACACAGACGCTTCTGATAACGCTGTAGGAGCTTGCCTTGTCCAACCAAACCATTCTGATGAAACCCCTGTTATCCCTAATGTGCCCAACGAAAACCCAATTGGCTTCCTGTCACAAGCATTAAGTAAGTCCCAAAAACGTTGGACTACATCAGAAAAGGAAGCATTTGCCATCCATTATGCTATGCAGAAACTGGATTTTTACATCCACGGAACAAAGGTTACCATCAGAACGGATGTTCTAACCCCTTGTTAGTTGGTTGACGAAGACATCCGAACAGCCAAAGAAGCTTCAAACTTGGGCGATGAACTTGCAGAACTATGACACTACCATAGAATACATTGCCGGAACCCTCAATACATGTGCTGACCTGCTTTCTAGAATTCCATATTCTGACACCCCGACACAGAGTAACGAAAATGAAGCAGCTGCAACAGACATAAATGACAATGCTAGACAAATAAATGTCATAAATTCAAACCGAATTGCAGATCAATCGGACACTCACACAGACACTGATCGATTATCAGAAGAGAATCGAACTGACAACTTTGACATCCTACAGGAACAAATGAAAGACCCGGAAGTCGTTAAACTAATGAAACAAATTAAAGAAACACCAGCAAAAGTCAAGGATTTTACAATCTTTCCTCATGACCAAGCACTCTATCATATTGACTCCAAACAAGATGGAAGATTACATAAATATATTCCACATCATTTAATATCTGAAATCCTCATCCAGTTCCACGATGAAAATGGACACATGGGACGAGATAAAACGATAGACGTCATTAAGAAACGGTATTACTGGCAAACCATGTATATAGATATAATTGATTACGTGGCCACTTGTAAAATCTGCAAAAGGAGGAATGTGAAGGAGAACAAAACCCCATTACAAAAAATGCAACCTTCCAACCATCCCATGGAAACTGCACGTTTAGACATCTCTGGACCATACCCCATAACACTGTCAGGAAACCGGTACTTGTTGCACATTGTAGACCAGTACTCTGTTTGGCCGGAGAGTTTCCCTATGAAAGATGTTACTTCTACAACTGTCACTGATTTCTTTTTGCAAGAATTTCTACCTAGACATAGTTGTCCTAGAAGAGTCATTACGGAAAATGGAAAACAGTTCGTTGGGAATCCTTTTAAATCAACATTACAAAAGTTAAACATCAAACACACTACAACTATCTTCTATCGCCCGCAAAGTAACGGAAGAAACGAAAGAATGCATTCAACCCTTCATGATATCCTAGCCAAACACATCGAAGGCAACGATCAATATTGGGATTTATACATTAACCAGGCCCTAGAAGCAATACGAGTAAACATTAACGACACCACTGGTTTCTCGCCATTTTACCTACTTTACGGTAGGGAGCCGGTATTTCCTATGGACAACCTTCTCCAACCACAACGCAAATATATGGGAGAGGACCTAATAGCTGTCATCCTACAAAAAAAGCATGCATCACATCAAATTGCGCACAAAAATGCAGATAAAGCTTTCAGGAAGAAACAGCGTATACACGATAAAAACACAAAACCGGAACAGTTTCAAATCAGAGATCTAGTTTACTTCAAAAAACACGTTCGATATTCTAAATTTGACGACAAATGGATCGATGGCTTCAAAATCTTAGAACAGACTACACCAACAAATTTTATCCTGTGGCACGAAGAAAGAAAAATCAGGACGAAAGCACACATTTCATAAATCAAGAAAGATCATCATCGTCCTGTTTCCCAGCCTATCCTCACAAATACCAGACTGATTCGCAAAACCACCCTCCTTTATCCCCCCCCCCCCACATCACCCTCTACATCTGATGTGTCACATTGCGATGATGAAAACTCAAACCCCTCTCCTCACCCCACGCACAATGCTATCGACAGACTACGTAGATGTCGCGACACCTCCACGAGTGAAGATGACATCCCTTTGCAGGAGCTACGTGAGAGAATTCAATCACGAAATTTTTGAGTTCAAGCACATAATTACCAACAAAACTAGTCGTTGTCCAGTGATAGCAACACATCTTTGCATGCAGAACAAGCACAGAAGTACTATAGTTCAAATCAACCGAACCCCGGTACTAGCTGTCACCACTCAAATTCGCCTACAAGTAGCGATGACAACATTCCTCTTAACATACTACAGGAACGACTAGCCCAATAACACCACACTGTACAAGATGCCGACACCCATCTAGATACACCACAACCTTCTGATACAGAGTTATCACCTGCCTCATTAACTGAACGAAATGCTTGCGTTCCTACTTCCAAACAACGAGATGAGTCAGACCTTGAAACTGAAGAACAACGAAATGATAACGAGGATGATAACGAGAAAATCGAAGATAATATGGATACATCCATTCTGTTCGCCTCGAAACGACCTTACTCATCTTCATCAGACAACTCGGTACCACTGAAAAAGTTTATATGCCTTCCACATGAGCATGATTGTACAAAGCTGTACAGGAAACGTTCAACTAAGCGACAAAATATCGCACAGCACAGTGCATCAACATCGCAACACCCTACCTGTAACACTGCATCAACCGTCACTGCTGTAGAAACTGAGAAGAAGTACGATAGAACATTGTCCAGGAGAGACATCGCTCTATTAGAGATAGCCAAGTTGCTCTAGCTAGGCTACTCTAAATGGTTTTTTTTTGTCCGAGTGCGATAGCAGATTGCCCAGGAGAGGCAATGCTATTTTTGAGTCGGCCAGGTTGCTCTAGCTAGGCTACTCTAAATGTTTTCATTTTTCTCCGTGTAAGATAGCAGATTACCCAGGAGAGGCATTGCTATTTTATAGTCGGTCAGGTTTCTCTCGCTAGGCTGCTCTAAAACGTTTTTGTACAGATGCTGCCAGCCACCTTCTATGTCGTCCTGTTGATGCTATCAGCGGCACTCATAACCGCCAGTGAAGAGAAAGTAATCTGGAGAGGCGCAACTCTATCCGACATGGACAGTTACTCTTGTTACAGCGTTCAAACCATTATATTCAGAATTAGAAGATTTAAATAACATTTTTTTTGAACTTACAAATATATGTATCAAAAATTGTTGTACATTATAAGATAACCAAACACGTGGGTTACATTGATGTACTTGTTGCGTGCATATTTTGACGCACATATTACAAAAATCGATATGGCTATTTAATATGGGAAAAATATAGACATTCATTCATTTGTGTATGAGAATGCTGTCTATGGGGAAAGCGAGATAATCCATGTTTGATTCACACTTTTGATTACAGGAGTAATCGTTCTTGATATTGATCCGCCGCACGGATATTGCTCTTATATTTGTACTTATTTTTAGGGCCAGAAAATAGATTAATTTGCTTATTATGTTTATGGCCTGAATTCATATGTATTACATATTATTAGTACAAGTAAAATCAGTCCTATATTGTATATTTTGGATGGGTAGACGGGACTAGATTCTTATTATTCCGGTCTAGCGGAAGTATGAGTTGTCTTGACAAGTCGTGATGAGTTCCGATGTACCGTGATAATGGCGGGTACGCACTTTTCAAAGGGCTGGTAGATTCTTAAGGAAATATGATTCATGAAGTGGTTTTCTTCTAAAGGAGATGGTATCTCTACTATAGTTTATGTTAGAGACTCTCCTAAGGTACGGTACAATGTATAATTCGGACTCCATGTATTGCCAGACCCTATTTTGATGATCTCATGTCGATTCGACCTAGATGGAACATTGTGCTTCGTATCGCTAGGGTCGTGTTTTGTATCGACGAAGATGACAGACTTTCCTACAGCGGTTATGGCTACGTGAATTAACCTGATCACCGTAGAGCTGTATGGAAACATTTATGAAATCATTTATATATCCATTATAAATTAACTCTGGCTTATATTCTCCTTCCTATGAATGAGTGAACGACAACTCAGGGAGGCGGCCATGTTAGATTTCGGTCATCATATGTTTTGATCACTGCCAAGAGAACAGATTATTTATCCTATTATCGGACAGTGACAGGGAGATCTCAATCTTGCTAGAAACCCCCCTTTCGTGGTTTCATGATATATACTACAAAACTATGGACGTCAAGTAACTTTAGTTATTTACCGATCTGCCTTCACTGACGCGTTTAGTCAGATAGGGGATGCGGCCATAATGTATCATGACATTGAACTTTTGATGTACTGCCCATTATTTCTGAATGTGTCATGACTTCAGATCTGCTATGTATACCTACAAGTTGATATGTCAACATACCATGATGTACTCGTATGTCCCAGTGTGTACGTCTGAATAAATTGAGTAAACAAAGATTCCAGCAGTCTGCATTGGTGCCTTGTAGACACAAGTGTATGAGTGGTTATATTGGTCAGCACACGAACAGTACACCATTCGCGGTATCACACTCTACACTTCTACTCCATACATACACCATCCTGCGTCGGTTGAAGTGACCAAGTTTAGGGCCTGCTTCCCCTGGAGCCTTTGCCTTCCCTAACTCAGGACTAGGGTGAGTTACCCATTTACAGCTGGGTAGACTGGAGCATGCCTGATCTCAACAACACACCACTCTTCCTTACAGAGCATACAGACTGACACTTTACAGAGTGGGAAATAAACAAATAAAGAAGAAAGAACCTTTTACAGTGGCGAGCCAGATTCCTGGGTCCAGCTTACGCAGTTTTGTGTTGAGAATCACAGTTTACAGCTGAAAGAACATTTGTTTGACCACATCAACACCAGTAGGACAGCTATACAGTCGATGTCAGCTTGACCTGTATTACCGATAGGATGCTGTATCTAGGTCAGCGCTTGTTGACAGTTTTTCGCTGTACAGACAGTATTACACAGGACAGTGGTATCAAGTGTAGAAAATATCTGGAGCAGTATTGTTGACATTTCTCAACGTACAGAAGAATCACAGTGTTGTTGAACATAAAGTGCATAGTTCATCGTTGGATCTTCATATGCTCAAAAGAGAAAAATTGACAGTGTAATAGTTTAGAATTAAATCTATTACTCAATAAAGTGGCAAGTTATTAGAATTAAAATAAACTGTGCCTGCTTTACAACACCATACCTGCAACACATTCCATTCATGACATAAATTATATTGTATGCTATATGCTATTTATGCTTACATGTTATTTGTTTATATGTGTAGGTGTTTATATGTTGCGGGCCTGGATGGGAGGTGACTAGAACAGGAAATACCGAGTGATATTGGTCTTGTTCTGGCGTTCGATAGGGAGCAATTTCTTAATTGAAATTTGCATGCAACATAGTTTGCAAATATTTGGTTAGTTGTGACGACTGTTTCATATTTGTATTTGTAACATTTTTTCTGTTCTTTATTTTTGTTTGATTTGTTTGTATAATTGTAGGTCTCATCTTTCCTTTCATTTCAGTTTTTTACACCCTTATGTTTATACACTGTGGCGTTATTTGTCTTGTTATATTATTGCAGTTATCATCACGGTTTCTGTGATCATTTTTTTCATTTCTCCTATTTAATTTAATTTGATCTCTGCAAATGTGTTCATATTGTCTTTTCTTGTTTGTCCTTTGTAATGTCTTTAGTTGACATATGACATAGGAGTTATAGTGGTATACACTGATAGTATAGTACAGATCAGTACTTTATGATTATTTTCCACAGGTACCCAAGTGATCTTTGATTACATTGAGATATACAAGACCTTTGTAAGGCTTGTCTCCCACAGTATTTGAGATACAGTTATTGTTGTCCATAGGTACTCAAGTTATCATTGGTTATTATAAACCATACAAGTTTGGACTAAGACTAAGTCTATGGTATAGACTTGTCTCCCATTAACGTGAAAGAGGGTAATTTATTTACTTTTTCAGGTTTCTGATTTAAGAAGACAATATGTCTACATTAGATTATTTTATTGCACAAGGAAAATCTCTTGATAAGACTGGAAAAGACTTAGAACAATGGGCTGTTGCTCAATATGACAAAGCATTAGCTGCAGAAGAGAAAAAAATTGCTGCTGCTGCTGAAGAGAGAAAAGCTGCTGCTGAGGAAAAAAAAAGCTGCGGCTGAGGAGAGAAAACTTCAAATAGAAGAAAAAAAAGCTGCTGCAGAAGAAAGGAAAGCTCTAGCTGAAGAAAAAAGATTAGAAAAAGAAGCTGATACTGCTGCTGAACTTAAGAAATTGCAGATGCAAGTGGAGGAAAGGAGATTTGATGCAGAACAGAAGAAATTAGAAGCTGCTGCAGAACAGAAAAAAATTAGAAGCTGCTGCAGAACAGAAAAAATTAGAAGCTGCTGCAGAACAGAAAAAATTAGAAGTTGCTGCTGCTGCAGAACAGAAAAAATTAGAAGCTGCTGCAGAACAGAAAAAATTAGAAGTTGCTGCTGCTGCAGAACAGAAAAAATTAGAAGCTGCTGCAGAACAGAGAAGATTAGATAGAGAAGCTGAAGAGAGAAAAGCAATAAGAGAACATGAGTTTGAATTAGAGAAATTAAAATTGACATGTATGAGTAATGTTAATCAGGCATCTGGTGGTAATGGTAAACCCTTTGTGTACAAGGTCAAGGTACCAGCGTTTAACCCTACCAGTGATGACATAACATTTTGGCTTTCTAGATTTGAACGGGCTTGTCGATCTCATAATGTTGACAAATCACAGTATGTGAATCAGTTGTCTGAAAATCTAAAAGGGGAGTCTCTGAGTAAGTTATATTTTGTTGAAGAGGCCGACAAAGATAATTATGATGCTGTTAGGGCAGCTTTGATAAAGAGATATCAGCTGTCTGAGGAAGGCTATCGTCTTTTGTTTAAAACAATGAGACCTGAGGTAGGTGTAGAATTCTCAGAATTCATCTCAAAAGCACGAATTACACTTTCACGATGGATTGAATTATCCAAAACAGAGAAAACATTTGATGGTCTTACGGATTTATTGCTAAGAGACAAGGTCATGTCTTCTGTAAATAAATCATTCCTAGAGTTCTTACATGAGCGTAAACCTAGTACATTAAAGCAAATGGAAGAATATTGTGACCAGTATGCCACGGCACACCCTGACATGATTCTTAGTAACTCTAACATTAAAGAGAGTATGCCAGTTGCTTCGGCAACAGAATATAATCAGAATTACTCACACAAATTCCAAGGAGCTAAAAATAAATTTGATAAAAAAGTTAATTGGAATAAATATCAAAACCAAGATAACCACTCAAATCAGGGTTCTTCTTTGAAGAACTGGAATCGGGCTGATAGTCCTCGACACGCGAGGGGTACCCATAATGTTAGAAATTCTCGAAAGGGTAGTAGCTATAGGAACTACCCAAGTGCTTCATGGAGACAAAAGAAACAATATTACAGGGATACTCAATATAATGAGCATGATGATTATGATCATGAATATTATGATTCAAACCCAAATAGGGGTTATAACAGAGGCAATAATAATTATAGAGACAATTATAACCGAGGTAGATCACAACACAAAAGACATGGTAAATCGTATTACCAGGCTAACTCTGCACAACAGGAGTTCCACGACACGGATAATCAGAATAATGATAAAAAAGACTCCAATAGTGTAGCAAATTCCGCTTTCGATTTTGCTAGAGCATCTGAGTGTTCGCAATGCAAAACATTATTCGATCCAACCACAGTTTCTACTTTAAGCTGCGGTCACCCGCTTCCCGCTCTCCATGCGTCAATTGCGCATAATGGAAGGGGTGCTCTTGTCTTTAATAGGGGCCTAATAGATGGTACTCCGGTATCAATTCTTTTCGATTCGGGGTGCACTACCATTGGAGTGAGGCAATCACTCGTAAATCCTTCTCGAGCTACAGGCAATATAGTCAAATGTGTAACATTTGGTGGCACATTGGAGAAGTACTCCACTGCCATTATCAATATTGCTACGCCTTTCTTTACAGGAGAGGTGCAAGCATGTCTCTTGCCGAATCCGATCGCTGATCTTATCATCGGTCGCATTCATGGAGTGAAAGAATGCACTCCACAGCAAATTTCTAATTGGGAAAATGTTAATATGCAATCTGCTAATGCAGTAATCACTAGGGCTCAAGCTCTTAATATGCCACAATCTTCACATTCTGAAGATAATGATGCGCAGATCCAAGATGATCCCTTGGAGATTTCCCACGATTCCTTTATCAAACAGCAGGAAGATGATCCTACTCTAAAGAAATTCTTTACTCTGGCAACAAAAGGTGATCCGAATAAGGATACAAATCGTAAATCTTGGATTACGATGAAGAATGGCGTACTTGTACGTATGGTACAAGACTCCGCTAAGTCCATTCATTCTCAAATCCTTGTGCCTAAAAATATGAGAGTTAAAATCTTACAGCACGCTCATGATTCGCAGTGTGCTGGACATATGGGTTTTTCCCGTACTAAAGCTAGAGTTCTTCAATCTTTCTTTTGGCCTGCTGTGAATAAGGACATACGAATCTATTGTCGATCTTGTAAAGTATGTCAAGAGATTAAATCCAGAGGTCCACGCCATGATGCACCTATTCAGGCTGCAGACATTCCCATTCGGCCATTTCAAAAAATGGCGATAGACATCATTGGTCCATTTAAGATAAAGTCTGCTAGAGGACACCAATTTATTTTGACGTGTGTTGATATGTGCACACGTTGGCCGGAGGCTGTTCCTCTAAAGAGCATAACTACTGCTGATGTCGCAGATGCTCTTTGGTTAATATTTTCTCGTCTGGGGTTTCCAGCAGAAATATTATCCGACCATGGTACCCAACTCATATCGGATACCATGTCTCAAGTAATGTCGACTCTGAAGATAGAGAGATCGCTGAGTAGTATTTATCATCCTATGTCCAATGGGATGGTGGAACGTTTGAATAGAACTCTGAAAAACCTACTAGGTAAGATAACAGAAGATCATCCTCAGGATTGGGATAGGGTTTTACCCGCGGCTCTCTTTGCATATAGAGAGGTCGCCAACGAACATACAGGATTTTCTCCCTTTGAACTTGTCTTTGGCGCGAAACCGCGAGGTCCTATGTCCTTACTTCATGATCTTATAACTGCTGATAATATTGTCGATGACACAAAATCCTCTTATGAATATGTCATCGCACTTAGACACAAGATTATTGAAGCATGCAAGTTGGCAACTGCTTCTTCTGAATTTGCGAAACAGAAGGCAAGGGAATTTGCCAATAAAAAGAGATGTTTGCGACAACTTTGTCCAGGTGACAAAGCATTTGTCTTGCTACCTTGTAGGGAAAATAGACTTCTCATTTCTTGGAAAGGTCCGTACGATATAATATCAAAAGTTTCCGATGTTGACTATATCGTCGATATTGACGGGAAGCGTAAAACCTTCCACATCAACATGCTCACGGAATTCCATGAACGTCCTGATTATTTACAACCTGTTTTCCAGGCAACGGACGATTTTCCAGTCCAACATGGACAGTACTCATCTCTGTCAGTAATACAGGATGAGGAAACGAGTTTCTCGGATGTAAATTTACCTTTTCCACTGATTCCTCTTCACTCTAATGAATCATGGAAAGATGTTGCAATTTCTCCAGAATTATCTCCAGGAGAGCAGAAACAAGTTTCTACTATGTTAGAACAATTTCAGGATGTCCTTACTGACATTCCTGGTCAAACTGATGTCATTCAACATGACATTATTCTTACTGACCATAGTCCTATAAGAGTCAGACCGTATCCTATCCCGATACATTTTCAAGCACAGGTAGAGAAAGAGTTAGATGAGATGATAGAGTTAAAAATTATTGAACCATCCACATCAGCATATTCTTCGCCGATGGTTATAGTACGAAAAAAAAGACAATAACATACGTCTTTGCGTGGATTATCGCAAATTGAACCAAGTGACTAAATTTGATGCTGAACCTATGCCTTTGCTAGAAGAGCTACTTACGAGACTATCGAATTCTCATTTCTTTACTAAACTCGATTTGTCTAAGGGATATTGGCAAGTTCCATTATCCGAACACGCCAAACCGTTTACTGCTTTTTCGACGCCTAGGGGTCTATTCCAATGGAATTTCATGCCTTTCGGTCTTATGAACGCCCCTGCAACATTTGTACGCATGATGCGTCGAATCCTATCTCATCGCTCAGATGTCATTGCGTATCTTGATGACATCTGTCTTTTCAGTGATACTTGGAACGATCACTATAATGGTATAAATGAACTATTGTCTATCTTACGCGAGCATAACCTGACAGCGAAACCATCGAAAGCATGTATTGGTTTTAGCGAAATATCTTTCTTAGGACACCGTGTTGGTCATGGGTTCCTAAAAACAGAAGACCATAATACAAGTAAGATACTTAACATTTCTATTCCTAAGACTAAAAAGCAAGTGCGAAGTCTCTTAGGTCTAATACAATTTTATGGACGATTCATTCCGAATCTGTCCTCCATTATGTCACCTCTTTCTTCCTTGCTAAAGAAAGGGTCTCCTAATGTAGTCCATTGGACTCAAGAATGTCAATCCTCTTTGGATAAGGTTAAAACTATGTTTTCTACTTCACCTATCCTAGTATTGCCTTCTAAGGATAAGACATTTATTCTTCGTAGTGACGCTTCATCCACCGGGATTGGAGCGGCACTAATGCAAGAGTACTCTGGAACTCTGCATCCTGTGATGTATATTTCTCGGAAATTAAATGCCGCAGAGAAGAATTACTCGGTCCTAGACCGTGAATTATTGGCTATGGTTTGGTCAATCCTTAAACTGCAAAGATTTCTTCTGGGCGCGCATTTCATTGTGGAAACTGACCAGAAAGCTCTTACGGCTATTCAGAGTAAAAATCTGAAGAGCGCGAGATCAACGCGATACGCGATTGCTCTACAGCCATTTCATTTTTCGGTGCGAGCTATCCGTGGGTCAGAAAATGTGATGGCAGATATTTTGTCTAGATGCCCACATGATTCATAACTGTTATACAACTTTGATACAGTTGTTTCTATGTTGAAATGTGTACACATATGTAATATATCATATATTGATTGTAACACTACTTAGCGGTTCATTGATATTTATTCACCGCTGATCTTTCAATGTTTTTCGTCTTTGATGATCATGATGTTAAGATATCTTAGATGAAATTGATGTATAAACTAATGTGGAAATTGTGTCATTGCTAATATTGTAGTATGCGTTGGTGACACCTCTCTGGAAATATTAATACTTAGAGAAGTACCTTCTCTAAGGTCATAAAACTTATGCTTATCATCTGCGCATTGTTATTGGTGCGTTGTGAGCCTATTGTATGTTGCTCCTAGATGTGTTTCAAAAAAAAAATGTACCATTTTTTTTTCCCGAGGGGTGTGGTAATCTGTTGCGTGCATATTTTGACGCACATATTACAAAAATCGATATGGCTATTTAATATGGGAAAAATATAGACATTCATTCATTTGTGTATGAGAATGCTGTCTATGGGGAAAGCGAGATAATCCATGTTTGATTCACACTTTTGATTATAGGAGTAATCGTTCTTGATATTGATCCGGCGCACGGATATTGCTCTTATATTTGTACTTATTTTTAGGGCCAGAAAATAGATTAATTTGCTTATTATGTTTATGGCCTGAATTCATATGTATTACATATTATTAGTACAAGTAGAATCAGTCCTATATTGTATATTTTGGATGGGTAGGTGGGACTAGATTCTTATTATTCCGGTCTAGCGGAAGTATGAGTTGTCTTGACAAGTCGTGATGAGTTCCGATGTACCGTGATAATGGCGGGTACGCACTTTTCAAAGGGCTGGTAGATTCTTAAGGAAATATGATTCATGAAGTGGTTTTCTTCTAAAGGAGATGGTATCTCTACTATAGTTTATGTTAGAGACTCTCCTAAGGTACGGTACAATGTATAATTCGGACTCCATGTGTTGCCAGACCCTATTTTGATGATCTCATGTCGATTCGACCTAGATGGAACATTGTGCTTCGTATCGCTAGGTCGTGTTTTGTATCGACGAAGATGACAGACTTTCCTACAGCGGTTATGGCTACGTGAATTAACCTGATCACCGTAGAGCTGTATGGAAACATTTATGAAATCATTTATATATCCATTATAAATTAACTCTGGCTTATATTCTCCTTCCTATGAATGAGTGAACGACAACTCAGGGAGGCGGCCATGTTAGATTTCGGTCATCATATGTTTTGATCACTGCCAAGAGAACAGATTATTTATCCTATTATCGGACAGTGACAGGGAGATCTCAATCTTGCTAGAAACCCCCCTTTCGTGGTTTCATGATATATACTACAAAACTATGGACGTCAAGTAACTTTAGTTATTTACCGATCTGCCTTCACTGACGCGTTTAGTCAGATAGGGGATGCGGCCATAATGTATCATGACATTGAACTTTTGATGTACTGCCCATTATTTCTGAATGTGTCATGACTTCAGATCTGCTATGTATACCTACAAGTTGATATGTCAACATACCATGATGTACTCGTATGTCCCAGTGTGTACGTCTGAATAAATTGAGTAAACAAAGATTCCAGCAGTCTGCATTGGTGCCTTGTAGACACAAGTGTATGAGTGGTTATATTGGTCAGCACACGAACAGTACACCATTCGCGGTACCACACTCTACACTTCTACTCCATACATACACCATCCTGCGTCGGTTGAAGTGACCAAGTTTAGGGCCTGCTTCCCCTGGAGCCTTTGCCTTCCCTAACTCAGGACTAGGGTGAGTTACCCATTTACAGCTGGGTAGACTGGAGCATGCCTGATCTCAACAACACACCACTCTTCCTTACAGAGCATACAGACTGACACTTTACAGAGTGGGAAATAAACCAATAAAGAAGAAAGAACCTTTTACAGTACTATTAGCGGCTAAGGCAGAATCTCAAAGGTTAAGGAACACATTGTTTCATCTTAAGCTACACTTTCATGATATGAGACAAGCACATCAACCAAAACGGGCGATTTTGCCGTTTGTAGGCAATGCGCTACAGTTTTTTTATTGGCACTGCACCGGACGACAACTATGACAGTTTATATCATAACAGTAAGACCTTGGCGGAAAACCAAGACATTATTACACATGTGGTTAGCCAGAGCATCACAAATGGTGAACAATACTCAGAGCATTTTTTTCTCAATTAACACATTTTTCTACTTGTCTGTTCAGGAGTTGGTGAACCATACATATGCTATGGATCATTTTATGGTTACTTATTATACATTGTTGAATTTCATTGATATCGCATAAGTAACTATGTACCATGTATCATGTCTTTTTACCAAAGTACTGCGGTCGAGATACACAGATGTTGTACTCGTACAGTGAAATTTATTCATGCTCTAATGCGTATTTATAATGTTAACCCACACCTCTGGTTCTTCACCCTCTTCACTACGCACACCCTGTCCAGACGTTGTGTACTCAACAACACCTCTGTATATTCCGCTATATCGGTCCAACCTCCGTTTCACGACCTTCATCTTCCCCCGACTTGCTCGATTCCTCATAACTATTTTTGGACTGATGACCCGTTCCATACATCTTCCGTTCTAAAGATGTATTTATCACTGAGAATATTTCTATTCAATTTCACTCTCTACTTTCGTGGTATGGCAACCTCTCAAATTCATCCATCCCAACCGGAACTACTTTTAGGTAATTATAGTTCTGGTAAGTTACGATTCAGATGTATGTATTAGGTTAGGATACAATTATTGTCAAGAAGACTGATTAAAAGTTCGAGTTTTATTTGGCATGACCAAACCTTATATTTTTTATGTATATTGAATATCATAACTCCATGTTTTTATGTATTACTACTAGCGTTTGTTAAGTAAAGATTTACATAAGTATTGTATTAATACATGAATATCATTTACATTGCGTATTGCACATTGCTATCCATATCCCATACTGTTTAATGGCAAAGTGTATAAACAACTTGTATGCGTCCCCCGTTTTACGCATTATAAATCTACTGTTGTCCCTCGTTTTACGAACACAATATTTTTGGGGGTTTTTTTGCTCACATGTATACTGAGACCCTGTTAAAAAAAATTTCATTTGGCTCACATGCGTGTGCCCCCATTCAATGACTTGTACCAGTTACATAAATTTTTCTCAACTAATGTCTATTGCCAACTATCTCATAAGTATATGCCCCAATATGATATTTAGCTCCAGTATGAATGTTAGGGACTTGATATTTTTTAGTTGATTGGACGAAAATGTCTCCCCGTGGGATACATTTTTTGGCCCCGGGACTTGTGTGACCGGCTGGCCTACACTAGCATTTTTACGTGCTATAATACTACATAGAATAAGAATGACAGACGTTAAAAGCAGATAAGGCGTTTTTGCACAAAACGCAGTAAATTTTAGATTCAGATATCAGTCACGTTGGTGAGAGGCATTGTAGAGCTGTCTCAGAAAATAATAATGAATGGGTGTATGCGTGGAAAATGTGAAATGAATGTTGTGAATTCTTGGGTTTTTCCATTGTTTAGAGAGGCGTGTGAAAAAAAGTCGAAAAACAGCAAAACGTGTGCAAATGTAGATAAAAGTAACGTGTGGAAAAAAATAGAGGCGTGTGGAAAAATGGCGGGAAAAAAGAAGAAACTGTATTAAAAAGGAGAAATGTGCGGGATTAAGACAGGATTTTACAGATTAGATAGATAGAAATTTTCGCTAGGCAGTTTTTATTGTGTTTAGGAGAACTTCGTCTTTGAGATTATCAAGACCAGTTTATTTTTTTCTTCAGTTGGATATATTTTCATTTTGGATATACTCACTATTTTGTTTAAGCGTAAGTAACACGTACTTCACCATTGTGTAAATACCAGTGCTGTTCGAATGATGTGAAATAAACTCTGATTAAATTTTCTGCATTGGTGTTTTTATTGGAACGTTACAGTTGGATCATTTAAAAACCATTATACGATATATTGCTTATCACTAAACCTAAAAGGGTAAGAACGAACCGGGAAAGGAAAATAAACATCATTCAAGAATCTCCATCTCAGGCGGAAGGCCTGTACCCACTTGAACAGAAACATATAAAGGATTTGCTCTCGTCAATATGACTACCTGCGCAAGTAGCTGAAGCGGGCACATATTGACAAAAAGGCATGATTGGTTTGGTTATAAAGATCTAATGACTTTGAAATGGAATGGACAGGAATAAAGTGACCAGAGAAGAAATAATGTCACCAATGTCAATGGTCAAGAAATAATGTCAATGGCGACGGTTACTTGCTCGCAACAATATAATGACACTGTTGGAACAACAAAACGTTTTAGCACGGCAATATGCGGTTGTCAAACACTCACACTAGTAGGCAAGTCATGCTAGTAAGAAGAAATGGAATACTGCAAGGAACTAAAAAAAAGGTCATCCATACAATAATAGCTGTTATACTTTGGGATAAGAATGGGAATTTCGACAATGAAGATATAAAAAACAAGAGTGTATGAGCATGTAGAATTGGAATTTCAATGAACAGGTAGGTGAGTAACTGTGTGTTACAATAATATGATGAAACCAGAATAATTAAAACAAGTGTCGCGGGTTGACAGTAAATTTGAATTGTTCCATCCGTCCAAACCCCTCTCCGGGCATGTAAATCAGGGTTCTCTTCGCAGCCCTCCTTTCATTACTGTATACATTAACAATCTTCCTCTACACATCAAACAGTCATCCTGTGACCTGTTTGCAGATGACTTTACTATTTATACTAGTGATAAAAGTTCCATCACACTAGAACAATCTTTACAACACGATACACATAATCTTATTTAGGTGAGCAACGAGAATCGCATGCAAATAAATATTAGTAAAACGAAATGTATGATAATATCAACCAGACAAAAATTACAAAACTCACAGAAAACAACACTTCACCTCTACATTGGAACATCACGAATTTGAAAACTCGTAACTGTTGACCAACATAAAACTCACATGTAGGCACTCTAAATCTAACGGCACAGAAAGTTAAAATACATTGAAAGACGTAGTCATTGCTTAAACAAATTACGGGTGCCCAAATCCAGGCTCCGGCGTGATGCTGACCACATCACCCCTATTGTGCCGATGGTCAAGAAAATATGGGCCTAAAACCATATTCCCAATATGCCTCAGTGGGCGTGTAACGGGATCTTTTACCTTTACCTTTTTCAAGCCCAGGCTAGACCTATTTAAGAAAAGTTTGGCTTACTCAGCTGCTCATCTTTGGAACAATCTTCCCAGTGACCTGAAAAACACGCACAGTCCCTACTCTTACAGTCGTAGACTGTTCAAATAATTTATGAGGCTTGATTATATGCCGCCCTAACTGATTATGTTTCGAATTATTATCTAATATATATACTGTATGGAGGTTTTGATGTTGTAGTTTTTCATTACAATATACTAAATTGTGATCAGATACTGTTAATGTATGCTGTTATCATCATCTCATCTCATCTCAGCCCGTAACCCGTAATGGGTCGTAGGGGTGCCATGGTGGAAGCATCAGCAGACAGGGTCCTCCACTGCTCTCTATCCTCAGCAATACGTACAAGTGTGGAAAAACCGTGTCCTGCCCATTCTTTGATGTTATCAGCCCAGGATTTTCTCTGCCTTCCTCTTCTCCGTTTACCTTCGACTGTTCCCTGAAGGATCGTTTTCGAAAGGGAGTCATGACGAGTTACCTGCCCAAACCAGGCAAGCTTTCGACGTTTCACTACTGACAAAAGTGGTTCTTGGTGGCCTGCATAGGTGTTTATCTTCTCTCTAACATAGACATTTGTTTTGTGCTCTTTATAGCAAATGCGCAAAATTCTTCTATAACATTTATGCTCGAAAGCCTGAATCCTTCGCTCCGTATCTGCAGTGAGTGTCCAGCCCTCACACCCATACAAGGGAATAGATAATACAGTATGCTGTTATACTACTTAATAATGGTGCATTGTCCTTAAATTAATACTTTAAGTACGCTGGAGAATGTTTGAATAACAGTAATTAAAGATGAGTGAGAGGAAGGACAGAATGCAAGAGGGGACTGTGTGCCCAATTCTCAAACCATGGAAAACTAATTTCCCTCGTATCTGGTCGTCTATCTATCTACCTAGTCTGTTTGATTCTGGTCTTCAGTTAGGGAAGGCAGAGACAGCAAACAAAGGAACTGATTACCCCACCTCATAAAGTTGGACCTAGTAATGTGAAAGCTTTAACAATTCACTCCCTTCGGCAGCGCCTGCTATGGGACTCAAAGCCGCACCCCTTTTTAAAAATCTCTCGCATACACTGGAAAACACGCTGAGTCCTCAATCATTCAATGGACTGGTATTCACTGGACTGTGCACTTGTTGAAGCTTGTGGCCAGTCTTTCAATGGAGATTATCAGATCTTTCAATCCTTTAGCATTGTGGCTCTTCAGCGCTATTATTATTGAGAGAGCATCTGTAAAGATTACTATCTGTTTTTCTGCCTGTGCTTTGCATTCAATAAGAGTTTTCGCTGCCTGTTTCATTGCTTCTGCTTCAGCACTGAAGTTATTGCAGTATTTGCCAGTGGCAATTGCCATAGAGTGGATTATATTCTTTAATTTTATGAGGATGCCAGCACCCCCATTGTCAACTGCATATTTTGCTGAACCATCAGTATATGCATGTGTCCTAAGCTTTGCTGGGAATTTTGGTCAATATACTTGGTTGCTATACACTTTCTTTGAGTTTCTGTCTGTGTTCCCTTACTTTTCAATGCCTGGAATATCAGATTTTAGCTCAATAAAGCATCTTATTTTCCATAGTGGGATAGTTGTGCTTGTTGGTACATTCTTTGCAACTGAGAATGGCAAGTATAACAAGTGAGTAATCTAAGTTGTTATAAAATTTGTACTCTTCTGCCCGTTCTGCGAGAAATCTATAATTTGACTGGTATTTTATAAGCCCCCAACTGAAAGTACCAGCTAATTATTAATTGAATGTTTAACTCTGTATATTGTACTTTTTAGTAAGTCATACGGGTGTAGATATTAAATTAACTTAACCAATGTATACATCTAGACCATTCTTTTGTAGATGGTGTCCAACTTTGAATTCCGGTGACTAGCACCAGAAACTGGGAGAAAAAAAATACATCTCGTAACAATACATTTTCCTACCTAAATTTGCATGTGACATGTATGAATTACTTATTGATGTACAGGTGCATGTGACATGTATGAATTACTTATTGATGTACAGCTGCATGTGAGGCTGGCACCCTCATCATATTAAAGAACTTGTCACATAAACCACTGCTACCTAGTCTGATTCTGCTCTTGAGTTAGGGAAGGCAAAGGCAGAAGGAGAGGAACTGGTTACCCCACCTCATGTTGATGGACCTAGTATTGTGAAGACTTAAACAATTCACTCCCTACGGCAGTATCTGCTATGGGACTCAAAGCTGCTCACGTCTGGTCAAATCTCTCACATACACTGGAAAACACACCGAGTCCTTAGTCATTCAGTAGCAGACTGTTCGAATGTTTCACGAGTTCTTATAACACACCATCTGATTATGCCTCAAATCACGTGACTAATTTACTGTATGAGGAATTCGATTTTTGTCAATCTTATTGTTTGTTTGTTTTGGTTTTGTTTGTTTGCTTGTTTCTTTTTTTTTCTCATTTAATTTTTATTTTTTATTTTTTTTTAAAACATACTCTGATTATGATGAATATTGCAATGTATGATGTTATATTACTTTTTAATGATAAATGCCTAAATAATGCTTGCAGTAAATGGGGGGATGAAAGAATACAGTTTGCATGATGAGAGAGAGAGAGAGAGAGAGAGAGAGAGAGAGAGGAAGGGCATAATGTCAGACGGGCCTACGTGCCCAATTCTTAACCCTTTGAAAATACGAGTAAAGTTCGTTCGTTCGTTATTTCGTTCGTTCAACTTGAACGTCAGGACGCGGCAATATACTGTAAGGTCACTTACTTGTTACATTTACCCGAAACATTATATGACCTGCCCAAATTATTAAATCGGATAAATCTTCTCCGAGGTTGCACTCTTTGTTTATTACAACACGACATCTTGCTTAAGATTATTAAGAGACATGCCGGAAATCATTACGTGGTATGCCCGGCTCTAATTTTCCAAGATTGTTATATTCCAGACAACTTTAAGGTTGGGCTGTAGTTTTGCATGTCGCTCATCACGTTATCTCTTAAATGACTATCTGTTTTTACCACTATCCTTCACCGGATGAGCGGAAATAATGATACAATCTAAGGGATGATAGCCGACATAATACGTCCATTGATGGCGTCTTGAGAAAACAAGTTAAGGTGGCATTCTTTCCCATCTTCACTAAACGAGGACGGTCCACAAAGAAAAGATAAACAGATCCGGAATGTGACAAGCCTAAAGCGTGTGGGTGTCGAAGTGTGTCAACCGAGGATACGATAATATCGATAGGTGAAGGCGTAAAAGCAAGGTAATGACCGACTTTAGAAAATAGAGAAAAGAAATGGCACAGTGCCGAGAAGCAAAGATAGTCACAGAAAAAATTAACAACTGAATTATGTCTGTGGTCACACACCTTAGACTACTTAATAACCAGCTTGGAACAACCAGCGAAAATAAAATCCGAAAAAAGGGATTATTAACCATGCATTAGTACAAAAAAGATGCAGGGCAAAAATCGTGTATGTTATCATTTTGTTTATTTAAAAGAGATATAATAAGTATTGAGCAACGGAAGGAAGGTTGCCGGAATCTTCTGCCCCACAGTGTAACCCGATATAAAATAAATATAAAGATAGATCACAGTGACACAGTCGGAGGTCTCCAGTTGCAGATTCAAGATCAGTTCCCTGCCTTTATGCATCCATGGTTAATTTTTCATTCAGCCGCTTTAATAATGAGTTTTTGCCGGAATCTCTAAGATTATTTCCAACACATAAAACGGCATTTTAAATTCATTAATTATGGTTCAGTATCCCGAACTGATCGCTTAGATTTCTTCGATAGGTTTGGATGACCAACTTCATCGTTCATCCATAAATACAAATTGTATTCGATATGTTAGTTCTGTTTTGTAACATACAATGATTTCAATAACTTACTTACTTACTTAGTCGTTCCCCTTCTACCGTGAGGTGTAGAGGTTTGAAAGAGAGAGCGCCAGACTATCCTATCGGCTGTCTTCCTCCTGGCCTGGTTCCATTCTAGTCCTCGGTCCTTCAAAGATTGTCTAATGTTGTCCTTCCAGCGGACTCTGGGTCGTCCTCGGGGTCTGGATCCTTGGCTCTTTGTTTCCCATGCTTGTCGTGGTATCCGATCTTCTCCCATTCTGCAGACATGGCCAAACCATCTTAATTGGGACTGTTCTACTTGGGTCTGCAGGGGTTAGGATTTAAGGCCTTGACGTATCGTCTGGTTGTGTACCATGTCTCTTCTTGTTACTTCAACCACCTTCCTCAGATACCTCATTTCTGAGGTTTGGATCTGGCTTTTATGGGTTGTAGTCATTGCCCATGACTCGCATCTATATGTCAAGACTGGGAAATAGGTGGAGCGGTATACAGCCATCTTCGTTTTCTTACCAACCTCTCTCTTGCTGAGAAATCCTCGGTTTTTGGCCTGAAAAAGTTTCCCAGCTGCTGCTTTTCGAGTGGCCAACTCTTCTTTGATGCCTCCCTTTCGGTCTATAATAGCTCCGAGGTATTTAAAGTGGTCGACCTGCTCCAGGACCTGTTCTCCCAGCTTAATCTGATGTCTTCTTTCTTCTCGTGATATCACCATGGATTTTGTTTTAGAGCTGCTTATGACCATCCCTCTCTTCTCCAGCTCTTCCTTCCAGACTTGCAGGTTAGACTGGAGATGTGCCTCTGATTTAGCAATCAGGGCAACATCCTCAGCAAATGCCAGCTCCGAAATATAGACCTGTCTCATCTTCCAGTACCCCACTGAATACTTTCTTGTTCTCTCCTTACATGCCTTGATGACATCGTCCATAAGGAGTATGAAGAGGTAAGGTGATAGGATATCACCTTGTCTTACACCAGTGGTGGTCCTGAACTCTTCCGACTTATGGTTTGCTGTCCTCACATAATTTCTGCAAGACTTGTAGAAGCTCTGTATAGCATGAATCAGAGGTGCTGGAATATTCTTCCTTGCCAAACAGTCCCAAAGTTTTCTCCAGGGGACCCTGTCAAACGCCTTTTCCCGATCTATGAAACAAAGATGCATCTCACTCTTATACTCAAGGGCCTTTTCACTCAGCTGTCTGAGTGTGAAGATTAGGTCTTGAGTACTTCGGTTTGCTCGGAATCCGCACTGTACCTCATCCAATTGGGGCTCAGCTAGGCGTCGGAGTCTCTGCTCTAGGATTCTAGAGTAGATTTTACCAGGGACACTGAGAAGGGATATGCCTCTATGATTTCCACACTGTCGATTGTCACCCTTTTTGAAAATTGGTGTTATGGTGGCAATCTCCCAATCCTTTGGTATGGTCTTGTTGTACCACGCTGCCTGTAAAACCCTTAAGAGTAATAGGTCGCCTGATGCTCCCATGAACTTAACCATTTCAATAACAACAACAATAAAACACAACCTCAAAGTTATCAATTATGAAGAGAACTTTTAAAATAGTCTTTGAAATATTTTAACTACGATCACTTAGGAGTGTCACAAATGCACAATATTATTGTGGCAAATCATTATAATACGAGTATCAAGGACATCAGGCACAAATTATAACAAGTGTATAATTATAAACTAGCATACCATCTAAAAGTACTGTAAGAACGAACGTTAGTAGATTTTTAAATCTTATATGGATGTCTGAACAGACACTTTTCTTTTTTTCCTTCGTAAAGTTCATTGTCGAGGTGGAAGAGGTGTGGCGTCCGGCTCTAAATCTAAAGGTACGGGCCTCGGTTCCCAGTACAGAGAAAATATTTGATGGCAATTTTTTTCAGAACCAGTGGGTTCCAGTGATGCCATTACTCCACCCCCCACCCCCCCCACCCCCCTCCTCCATCTGGGTAGTGAGATCGGACACCTACCTTTCTCCGTTAAGGGTGAAAAAATAGGAGATCCCGTGTGCAAGTTGCGCACGTTAAAAAACCCATCGGCAATTGGAAATTGTAAAGAGTAGGCCATACGGTCGTTTCTCTGACAAAATTTACAAGATTAGGAAAACCTACAAGCCACAAAAATATTTACACAATGTTTGATTCCGATTCCTGTATACACACATTGGGATCCTCGCCGGTGCTACGGAGTTCATGTACTGTGCTGAGATCCTCCTTGTGTGATCTAAGGGATGAGATCGAAGCACTGATGGAGTTGTCCGTATGCAATGAAGATGGTCCTTAAACCCCAACCCACCCAAAAAAAAAATGAAAAATTAAAAAAAATAAAATGTTCTTTGTAGCACTGAAATCTTCCTTAACACCTGTACACACCTTGACGAATCTATCGGTATTAGTATCTGGCTCTTCAGATTTTGTCATCTTGCTTCAGCTAGACAGAAGGCATCAGCTAATTCATTATATTTGCAATATCTTGGCGCTACACTGTCGATATCGCATTCGGCTTTCTCCTGTTCAGAAATCTTGGATTCGATCGTATCAGGTGTTTCTTGCAGAGTCCCTTTGAAATGCGATTCCAGCAACTCTGGGAAGCAATTATTATTCCTTTTTAGATTACGTTAAGTCTTCAGGGCCGGCACATGATTTCGTATGGAACGCTGTGACACTGGTCCTCAGAAAAAACGTTGTAACTGTTCGCGAATTAAGGAATAATTTTTGTTAATCAACAGTAACGAATGGACGTCGTTCCAATAGTTGAAAATTAATTGACATGTAATGGAAACTGAAAATTAATGCTCGGGTGGGGGGAAGGGGGGGGGGGGGGGGGGTTCCTATTGCCGGGGTGTTGGAAGTCGAGATAACCGTAACCCAAGACTTTGCTGTACAGTATATGAAAAGATTGTGCATTTACGGTTGATATATGCGTACCGCATGAAAAATGATAAACATCGAAGAGAAAACGCAAAAGCTACGTCACACTAGGTTCTTTGCTCTAAACTAATTTAAATCATTCTGAAGATAAATGTCTGAAAATCCCGAAACAATATTCTTTCACCTAAGAAAGCCTCATAAGTTATACATGTATACAGTTGGGCGTTTCACAGCTAAAATATTTGTTTTGAGAGCATTATTTATCTTTGACATCCTTATAGCGTTTGTTTTTAAATTCGCTGACGGACAAAATGGCATGCTAAATCTGGCTAACATCCAAGATTTATATGGAATACTACTCTCAAAGAAAATCTGTTTGTGTGGATTCTGCTTTCACGAGACAATGACAAAAGGAAGGGAAATAAACGAAATATCTTTAGTGTCAAGTAAAGTCTGGAGGATACGAGAAATTCCAGAATACTGGAAGGATGAATATTTGTTCAAGGTCAAAATTATTGACACAGTGGGTAAAGAAACCGTATTACAAAGGTTAAAGTTGCAAGTTAATGTCACAATTTGACAGTGAAGTGACACAAGGGCGTTCCGCGAAGTTTCTGGTGGTCTGTGACGAGACAAGGACAGAATAAGACAACTGCACCATCAAGCATGTCGTAGAAGGTGATTAGTATGAGGTTCTACATGGAGGTGGCAACGTCATCGTGTAACATAAACTACCACAGAAACCACACGCTGCACGAGCACGAAACTACTTGGTGCAGACTTGCTGCACGAGCACGTAACTACTTGGTGCAGACTTGCTGCACGAGCACGTAACTACTTGGTGCAGACTTGCTGCACGAGCACGTAACTACTTGGTGCAGACTTGCTGCACGAGCACGTAACTACTTGGTGCAGACTTGCTGCACGAGCACGTAACTACCGTAAAATCTCGCGTATAATACGCACAATTTTTACTCATTTTTGCCCGCTAAAACCCGGGCGCGTATTATACGCGAGTACTAAAAAATACGTAATTTTCGATATCGAAAGTAACCTACATTGGAAAGTCTGTCAAGTTTTTGTCACAATTTGACAGGGAAAATGGCGCAAAATTGAATGTGCCATGTGTTTTCTTATGTGTCAGACATTGTTGCAAAACGCATTTCGCACTCTTGGTCTTCAATCTGTTTTGATATTAAGCTTGGTTGTGAAGTTTGTCATTTGATTATTTTGAGCCCTAAAAATTAATTCGAGAAAATGTTGTACTGCAGCAGAAAAGCTCTTAGTGGTAAAATATGCAGAATCTAACGGCAATCGGGGAGCAAGTCGACATTTTTCCATTAACGAGTGCAACATTCGATTATGGCGAAAAAACAGAGGCGCTGCAAGTGTTGCCTAGTAAGAAAAAAGCGAACCGTGGGTCACCACCAGTTCTTCCAGACCTAGAAAAAAACATTATTGGAGTGGGTAGTGGATAGAAGGCAACAAGGCATCGGTGTTTCGTGCATTGAAATCCGACTTAAAGCTCTGGAACTTAAAAAATCTCGTACAGGCACAACAGCATTCAAAGCGTCATATGGATGGGCAGTTCGTTTTATGAAGCGACATGGTCTTTCAGTTCGTCGAAGAACTACTATCGCGCAGCATCTTCCATCTTCTTTCAGTTTTTTAACAAATGTTTCATAAACTAAAATCTTGAAAAATTATGGTGCGTATTATACACGAATTTCCATTTTACCAGAAAATTGTGGTCTAAATCAAGCATGCGTATTATATATACACGAGTGCGTATTATACGCGAGATTTTACGGTACTTGGTGCAGACTTGCTGCACGAGCACGAAACTACTTGGTGCAGACTTGCTGCACGAGCACGAAACTACTTGGTGCAGACTTGCTGTGTAGCCGTGTACATAGTTGTTCCTTTGGAAACAGGCTATAAAAAAAACCAGATTAGCATATAAATTTCTACTTTCCTAGAAACAGATTAAATTTTAATTAGGCTAAGCTTCGCTTGTAGAGTCGCGTTAGTCACGTGATTTTTATCCAATCGTGAGATGAAGAACGCTGACCTAGATTTTGTGCTGAAGGAAAGCGATCTAGTACCGGCTGGAAAGTTAGTTGCAGATCAGCCTTGATAGTGTCCGGACGTATTGTCCTTAGGCTGCTAAACTTTCGAGGATTTATCGATTAAATTGAATGATGTGTTCATTTAACAGTGGCATTATCCTAGTATATTATATGTACGATATTCCATACAAGGAGAACTGTAAGTAGAGTGATACAATTTCATATTATATCTCCCTGTCGAGAAAAGATAGCCCTTGATCATGTAGAAAGGAATTTATGGCGGCAGGTTGCACCTATGAGTAAAATGCAGAGATGTGAATTTGCCCTGTATAAGCATCAACGATAAATTGCAGAACATGAGCATATAACGTAACCCATTGAGAACAATGAATTAATCTGTCCGAAGTAGAACTGCTTAGGCCTATATGTATTTGGATCAACGCAAACTGGTATTAGGAAAGAAAAAGTGGACAAGAGTTGAATGGGCCTGATACATACAATGTAGATTCCCCATGCTTGATAATTGAGAGCAACTTACATTTGTAATATGAATGAAAAATGCATGTTTGTAACTTCACGCCATCATGTACATATTATGATCATTAAACAAAACGTTGACACTAAAGAGAAGTCGTCAAATGATTTGCTAGGCCTTAACCATGAATGGAAGAAGGGAATGGCTGCTGAGAAACTTATCATGTCATAATTATCTGCTCTAACTCAATACAACACCTTAGAGGATAGTCCCCGAACCTGGTAAAATCCCGTAAGACTGTAAGGGAGAAATTGCGAACTCTAGCAGTCAAGCTAGTAACTCTAGATCTAACACTCTCTGCAATTAAACAGCAACCCCCAATTCCCTACCCGGCCACACATCTCAACTTGTTGCCTAGTGACCAGTCCTCTATAAAAGAGCAGAAGCGAAGATGGATCAATTAATGGAAAATTTCCAGCAACTTGGGGTAGAACAGCAGCAGCAACAGGAAAACAGATTCGCTCAAGCACAACCACTGCAGCCCCAGGACAGACAAAATATGGAAGGACCAACAATAATAGCGCTACGGCAAATTACTGAAACCCTACAGAAAAATGACAACTACGCGAAATTCACACAGGTTAGATCCATTGTTCAGCCGTTCGATGGAAACAAGAAAAAATTCAGAAGATGGTTGTCCGACATGGAAAAATTTGCGGCACTAGCAGAGGCAACAACGGAGGAAGAGAAAAAGAAAATCGCTCTGTTAGGTTCTGATTCGTACGTGACTGATTTTTTAAGAAGGAGGTCCCAGCAGTACCCCACAGAAACCTACGAGTCCCTAAAAAAAGAGCTCACCCATAGATATGGGGAAATCATAGACAAAATGCATGCTTGGTCAGTCCTTAGAAGCATGAAACAGGAAAGAGATGAATCGGTACAACTTTTTGGAGATCGATTCCTCTATATGGCAGAAGAGGCGTTTTGCGGAGAAATCCCTACCACACCTGATGTAGAAATACAGTTAGTGGGGATATTTGCCGATGGCCTTAGAGCGGAAAATATCAGAAGGCATCTTATTAGAAAAGACACCAAGACTATTGCTGAAACAATCCAAGCAGCAATACAGGAGGAAAATCTTCACCGAAGGTTCCAACAAAGAGTAGGTAGGGAACCCCGACCAGAATATAGGGACTATAATGAGCATGAGCCTATGGAAGTTGACCATGCCAGGAGGCAATGGACTCGCCCACGACAACGAGATGATAGGCCCCGCAATTATAGACCCCCCACACAGAGGCAAAACGACGTCAATAATGTCAATACAAACGGATGCTTCACATGCGGTAGGCTCGGACATGGTTACAAGTCCTGTAGAGCAAATTACAATAATGCACCATTCAGAAGAGGAGGTTATCAACCACAACAACCCGCACCACCCCCACGTGATTACACCAGAAATCAGTATACCAGAGGCACACCTCAACCCCTCATGCGTCAGGGAAACGGCCGCGCCACTCACTAAACAGGACCGTTAGTGAGGGCAACAATCACAGAAAATGGTCCAAAACAAAAGAAACAACACAGAACAGAAATTGTCAAGTGGGCCCATCCAGAAAAATACATTATGAAGAAATGCTGCATGATGGAACTAAAATACATCCGGACCCCAGTTCCTGCATCATGGCTATACAGGGCCAACAATATAGAGCACTGGTAGATACAGGAGCATCCATCAGCCTTATTAGGTTCCAGCTGTTCAAGAGGATCCAACACTTAGTACGATTTCAACCGTCCAAAACACACCTAGCCTCAGTCACGGGACAAAGACTAAATTCAGTTGGGACAGCAGGGCTAAAATTTTCCTTAGGCGAAACAAATTTTGAACACCCATTTGTCATTACTAAAGGAATGTCTAGAAATCTTATCCTAGGGAGGGATTTTTTTAACAAACACAAAGTTCGAATATACTATGACCTCCAGAAAATCAAAGTCAACAATACATACATAGATCTCCAGGACGATATCCACATAGCGTCTTTGGTAAGGCTTATAGCTCCCATAACGGTGGCTCCAAACTCCCTGGTCATAGCAAAAGGCAGAGTAAAAAATTCTGAGTACCTAACACCAGGGCAATCAATCCAAATACAGCCCCTAGCAGAAGAAAACATTATTGATGACCCATTGTTGCAAATTACAGAGGGAATCGCTGAAGTCTCGAAGGCTAGAGATTTCCCCATCATGATATTGAATATGTCAGGAAAAACTACCACTATAAATAGAGGCACAATTGTAGCACAAGTGGATACGTCAACGTTAAGACAAACCAAAACCAATAGAGACCATCCACAAATTGCCTCAACCACTCCCACTGGACATAATGCACGAAATCGCAGTACAAATAACCATAGTACACGGAAAGTAAACAGTTATAAGGCTTATGCAGAAAAAGACAGCAATATCAGTCACAGTTATGTTACACCACAGCATACCCTACCCAGATGGTAGAAACGAACCAGTCCATACATAAGAAGAGAAAGGCCACAGTATGAAAATGACTATAATTACTCATTCTTGCGCCCCAGCACACCACGAGAAAAGATGAAGTGCTGTATATCACAGAATAACAGAGAAACAGAGATTGTCTTGCCAGGAGGATATCCGAAGCGACAAGACAGAGATACATGCCCCATGGAGTATCAATATAACTCAAAAACAGGTGGATATGATAAAGTCCCAAAACCAATTAAATGTTCCGAAGAAAAGGAAGAATTCTTATACGACTTCACCACAGGAGGATACTATAGCAGCAAAGTTGGAAATAGAAAGAATGAAAAATGTTCGCCCAGGGAAAGAAGACAGCCCTATAGCACAAACGGAAGAAATACAGTAACGTACGCGGATAAGCGCAGTTACGGCAGAAATAATCAGAAAAAATGGCACAACAACGACTACCCCAGAAATATAATAAGAAATGAATATACAGTAAATGCAGTGACAAATGGAAATGCACACAGCACATGGCAGAGGAGACAATACCAAGCACAGCCCAATGAACGGCAAAGAAATACGCAAAAGAAAGCCACATACCAGGAGCAGAGATTTTCACAAGATGCAAGAAAAATGCCCGAATACTATGGGAAGGAAACGGAGGCAGCAAGACAGACCAGAAATATAGTGGCAGATCATAAACACAGAGAGAGAATAGCTCAGTTACTTGCAACCCTGAATGCCACAGAAGATAATGAGCCACGTTTGAAAACGTTTGTAGAAAAGCACCAAGATGTATTCGCATTAAACGACATGGAATTGGGCAGAACTAACACTGTCACAATGGACATTCAAACAACTACCGAGGAGCCAATACATATGAAACCCTATCATACACCCTTGAAAAACAGAGAACTAGTGGAAAGGTCTATAAATGAAATTCTACAGGCAGGAATCATCGAAAGATCCCGCTCCCAATGGTCCTCACCCATAGTGATCGTAACAAAGAAAGACGGCTCCAGTCGCTTTTGCTGCTTTTGCCCTTAACGACTCATTTCCTACCCCCTCCCCAGGATAGACGATCTACTTGCGACGTTAGGAAAGTCTACATACTTTACCACACTTGATGCAAGGTCAGGCTTTTGGTGCATCCCCATGACACCTGAGGCAAAACAGAAATCCACATTCTGTTCGCATATCGGAAGTTTTTTTTTGGAATGTTATGCCATTTGGTCTAAAAGGATCGCCAGCAACATATATGTCACTCATGGATGAAGTGTTAAAGGGTCTACATCCATTTGCCCTGGCATACATAGACGATATCCTGATACATACCGCAGGCACGATGGAAGACCACCTCCGCAAGGTTGAAACAGTGTTTGATAGACTCAGGCATCACCAAATAAAGTTAAAACTGTCGAAGTGTGAGTTTCTAAAGACAGAAACAAAATATTTAGGCTTTGTCATCAATAGACATGGCATCAGACCTGATGAAGATAAAGTCAAAGCCATAAGAGAAATGCCTAGCCCCAAGACGGTGAGACAAACACAGTCATTTATTGGTACAGTGGGTTACTATAGGCGCCACATCATCAATTTCTCCAGAGCAGCAGAGCCTTTGATAGCCCTTACCCGCAAGTATGCACGTTTTAAATGGACAGAAGACTGCCAGAGATCTTTTGAGTATCTTAAAAATGCCCTAACCACCATCCCACTGCTTGGACATCCAGACATTTCTCAGCCCATGATACTATACGCCGATGCCTCGAATAACGCAATTGGTGCTTGTTTGGTCCAACCAGTACTAGAAGATGAAACACCCATCCTACCAAACATCCCCAATGAGAAACCCATTGCATTCCTATCACACGCACTATCGAAGACAGAAAAACTGGACCACCATTGAGAAAGAAGCATACGCTATTCACTATGCAGTACAAAAGTTTGACTTTTATGTCAGAGGGACTAAACTCATTATAAGAACTGATCATCAACCTTTGGTTAACTGGCTCACCAAAACACAAGAACAGCCAAAGAAGTTACAGACATGGGCAATGAATTTGCAGTCCTACGACACAACTATCGAACATATCCCAGGCGAAATGAACACCTGTGCAGACCTCTTATCCAGGATTAAATATGATGATGAAACTGAAGTGAAAACAAATAGAGTCAAAAATGATGGCACATCCTCAGAGATTGACGATAATGCAAAAGAAATTAATGAAATTACTTCATCAAGTCGAAGAAGTACCTCAGATTCCGCCACTCAAGTAGAAGAAGAAAGTCAAGATATGTTTGACATGAGAGTAGAACAAGCAAAAGATGCAGAAATTGTCAAGCTGCTCACATACGTGAAGGAAAACCCAACAAAAAGTAAAGATTTTACAGTACACCCAACGGATGGAGCTCTATACTATATTGATCATAAACAAGAAGGGACACTAAGAAAAGTCATTCCAGCACATCTAGTCCCAGAAGTATTGCTACAGTTTCATGATAACAACGGGCACATGGGAAGAGACAAAACAATTGATGTTATAAAGAAAAGGTATTATTGGCAAACCTTCTACAAAGATATTACAGAGTACGTGGCCACCTGCAAAACATGTAAATTGCGGAACATGAAGCCACATTTAATTTCCCTTCAAGAAATGCAACCTTCCCATTACCCCATGCAAACAGTAAGCATTGACTTATCAGGCCCTTACCCACTCACCCAATCAGGCAACAAATACCTCCTGCACATAGTTGACCAATACTCTGTTTGGCCTGAAAGTTACCCACTCAGTGATGCCACATCGCAGTCCATCACGCAAATTTTTTTACAAGAATTCATTCCCAGGCATGGCTGTCCAAAACGAATCATTTCAGACAACGGTAAACAGTTTATCGGTAACCCATTTAAAGCCATCTTACACCAGCTGAATATTGAGCATACTACAACAACTTATTATTGCTCAAATGCAAATGGCAGAAATGAACGCATGCACGCCACCCTACATGATATTATTAGCAAATATATCAAGGGGAACCACCAATACTGGGACCTATACATTAACCAAGCTCTTGAAGCCATCCGAGTAAACGTGAACGATACCACAGGAATGTCACCCTTTTTCATGCTATACGGAAGAGAACCAAACTTTCCGTTAGACAACCTACTTCGCCCACAAAGAAAATACATGGGAGAAGACCCCATCGAAATAATCATTCAAGAAAAGTATAAAGCTCACCAGATTGCACAAAGAAATACGCAGAAGGCATTTCACAAGAAACAGAAACAACATGATAAATCAGCCAAGCTACCAACGTACAAAATAGGAGACAGAGTATACTACAAGAAACATGTACGCTGTTCAAAATTCGATGACCGATGGTTGGATGGCTACAAAATCATGAAACAAACTACGCCTGTAAACTTCATTATCTGGAATGAAGAGAAACAACACCAAACAAAAGCTCACGTAAAACAACTCAAAATTGATAATCACCGACCCGTTCCGCCTCTGACGACAAATACAAGACCAGTCAGAAAGGCCACCCTAAATTATAATCCATCCAGCACAGATTCGTCTGACATATCAGAGTCAGAGACGACAGACTCTGAATTTTACCAAGACGACCACATACCCAGACCACCTACAGATGAAATACAACGAGCAAGACAACAAAGGAATTCATCAGAAAGTGAAGAGGACATCCCACCACTTGAATTACGTAATAGACTACAAGACAGAGACCTGCGCATTAGAAATGAAGAAATCATGCCACAGACGTCACACGATGACAACACGAAAGCACCTTATATCCACACTCAAACTTACTCCCGCAGTGATAAATCGTCAGCTGATACCTATCACACCCCCAGTTCAGGCAGTTCTAGTTTTAACACTAGTGAAAACCAAACACTGCTATACCACAAGAACAAGACTGGTCGTTCAGAACAATCAGATCCTGAAGAAACTATACCCAAGCAGATTGTTGAACCATATACCAGCAATCTTTATGGAGACGAAACAGAACAAGACATGAGAGAAGACAGTGTCGGCCCCGGCACAGCTTTGTCATACCCCAACGAACAACATGACAGAGAAATGGTAGAATTATGTGAACAAGAGACAGACATAGATACAGCCAGTTCTATTGAAACCAGTGATGCGGACAGCACATTATTTATACCAGTCAGCTCCAGGGTCAAACGCGCCGATACAGCAGGGTCAGATGACTCACCTCCTGTCGTTAAATGCATGAAATTGCCACAAAATGAAATCAGACGAAAAATATTGAAGAAACGCTATCGTGTTTCAAAGCCCAGCCGAGAAGTGTTAGCCTCATCTCAACTAGTCAAAAACAACACTGTGCAAATTACTGCGCCCACTGTAAACGGTGCTAACGTACAGCACAACCAGGTCAGAAGAAAAATCAAGGCGAAACATATACCTGCCTCAAAACTAACAGATGTTCCAGCCATACAAACCCTATCCACAGTGAAACCATCACCGCAATCAAAAGATGTTAAGCCATCACCGCATTCCTTGATGTCTTCAGCGCCCCACCACTCGACAAATGTGGTATCACATACTGAACCCACAGTTACTCAGTATATGCTCGCCTAACCAGTAGAGACATTGCAAAGTTAGAGATGGCAGCACAACTAAAGGACTTATTACTGAAACTCTGCTAAAACACGCCCAAGTGTTATGTGCAAGCAATCCCTTGCACGGTCAACGCGAATGTACTAACTTTCCCATGTACTTTATTTTCAGTTTTTGACAGTTCAAATGACTTGCTTCCAGACTAAGATGTCAAAGCCTCACTGAGAAAGTTATTTTTTTCCAGCCTTAAAATACTGATGCCCAGAGAACAATCAAGACCAATCAAGACCAGCACACGGAGGATTTTCATTAGATATTATAGTTTTGTGAAATAAAAATGACAAAACAATTGATAACACTAGGTGTTACGAGTTTACAGACATTATTTAGTTACAGACATTTTCTTAATATTTAGAATGTTACACAACCTTACCTATAACACATGTGTCACAAAATTATGTTGTAACATTGACCTCTACTTTTGAAACTGATCATATTCCACGCTTCATTCACCAGACTTCTTGTCCTTGCAGCTCCAGAGTTCTGTACTTTCGCATCTTAGTGCATTTTCACGCAGGCACTTTACACCAGTAGTTTTTCTTACCTCATACTAATGTTTCTTTGATCTCAATTATGCTAAACTCCTTGATATCTATCACTTGATCTAGCATACTGTTCCTACTATGACATCTGTTAACAGCATATAATTCATACCCAAAACTAGTATTGCATGTTATGCTATCTTTCTCCACAGGATTATTTATTTCCCCAATGTACATTATTATTTTAGACCCAGATGTATATTAGTACTGTCAAGATTTTAAACATTCTCCAAAAGAGATTCCATATCCCAACCTTGACTCTCTATAGTAAGATTTTCTTCACTCCACTGTTACAACATCTTTAACTTACTATTTTTCCTTTCCACTATATTGAGACGACATTCTAGACTTGTGATCTTTTCAATCCCAATCATATTCATTCCTTGGAATTACAATCATGTTGTAATCAGGAGATCCTTGATGTACCCTTTCCTCGCCACTTATTGACAACAGACACTGCTACAATATTCATTCTATTCTAACCTAAACTATTACTTGCAGCCCTATTGGTTAGGATTTACTATTAGGAATATTGGTAGTAGCTAAAATGTTTGGTGAATTGATTTTTATCATTCTTTAGTACTTGTGATACAAACAGAAAAGAAAATGAAATGTAAAACAAGAAAAGAGAAAAGAAATCAAAAGAAAAGAGAAAAGAAATCACAAGAAAAGAGAAAAGAAATCACAAGAAAACAGAAAAAGAAATGGAAAAGAGAAAAGAAAAAGAAATCAAAAAGAAAAGAGAAAAGAAATCACAAGAAAACAGAAAAGACATAAAAGAGAAAACAAAAGAATACATTTTGTATGTTTATAAGATGTGTTATCTGTTTATATGCCACCCTTGCACATGTTGAAGATATGATGATAAACCAATGCCATATAACATTGACTGCCCTGACATTAGTAGCTGACATAAAAGAAAAGAGAGAAAATAGTCACAACGTATCAGAGGGAACAACTGGTCTTTGTTCACACCGCCTCTGCCAGTCATACCCCTGTCAGAAAATATCTGCGCATAACAATTATGCAGAATGATACCCCAACAGTATTCTGTTGATACTGTACGAATATATACATTTGTATATGCTGCCCCAGATTTGAACACCCCATACCTGATACCACTGATGGCACATGAGATAAAGAAGCAACTGTTTATGTATGATGAAGATGCAATTTCCTATTAGGGTGAAACTTTATGTTGTCACAGCTGAGATTTTGTTGTAATGTTTATGCACAAAATCCCCCACATTAACATTGGAGAAGCAATAATTTTAGTCTTTCGTGGTTACGAGATAAGACAAGGATATAATAGAATATTTGATGAATACCATGGACATGGAACAAATCAGAGCAGATGATTGTTGCACATATGAGGACAATATTTGAAGTCATTATTGAAGGATTATCAGTAGACAAGAGACACAAATGAATTATGATAATCCCATGGAACCACAGGTACTAAGGACACAAAATGGAGATTAAATAATGGAGAAAAAAAAATAATGACTGAATAATTACTACGCTCAGAGGTAGGAGAAATAGAGATACATCCGCATTTTTGGAGAAGATATCTCTTTGATTTTTGCTCATTGCCTTTGTAATATGAACATTGTTGTATAACAAATGACTATTCCTTATCACGA
The DNA here is from genome assembly GCA_024509875.1 of Oreohelix idahoensis. Classification (NCBI taxonomy): domain Eukaryota; kingdom Metazoa; phylum Mollusca; class Gastropoda; order Stylommatophora; family Oreohelicidae; genus Oreohelix; species Oreohelix idahoensis. Next base: position 174,949 of record JAMPIV010009744.1, read on the forward strand.
ATTACAGAATGTTGTAAGATAGTTGAAATAAATTGACAATGTACTATACTCATAACATACCCAGAATTACAGAAGAAAAATACATGATTGATGAAATTGGACGTACTGAGATCTGCTCACCCCGAGGATATTGAAAAAAAAAAATAATGTTATCCCAAGGACAGACATGTCACAGATATATCATGGAGATATTATGACATAAGAAAAGAATACCTAGATTGGAAATGCAGCAAACTTTGTCAAGGACACCAGGAAATAGACCCCCGCCCCACACTTAAGATAACTGACGGATGAGATTTTTGAATTATAAGTACCATAAGTCACCCATCTGGCTGTAGTCAGCGGATGTTACAGGCACCACATAACTCTGACTAACCCTCTGTCGTGAGAAATTCAAATCCACATATATAAATTATCAGGTAAATGTAAAGCCTAACACATAAATTTAATAAAAGGAGAGAAGAATGGTAAAGAACAGTGCTGTCACAATGACTGTACTCGAAATCCCCCTTGTTTTCTCCTTCGTCTGCAAATTGTAACGTTTCACGTTGATAGTAAAAGCCTACTGCAGCATACACGCTTTCTACGATAAAACGTGTACTGCATTTCTAAGAAAAACCTTGAGATACGCAAGCTGACCTATATTTAATATTCCATTCATGTCATTTTATACACTACGTTACCATAAACGAATGGACAGATGGACTTATGATAGAAAGAAAAGGAGGGCTGAAAGCCGGGACGCATGCAACACTAAACACGCGTCTCGCTGTACAATTACTACCATCACGCGTGTAAGGCCACAAGCACTCGCTTTTTTCAAATCGACAGTGATAAAAAACACTACCCATACGAGAGTTCGGTTTTAAAACTTACAAAACGCTTATTAGGAAACATGACATTATACTGGTTTACGTTTGAAAACATTACAGTACCCAGACACCACATCGATCGAAGTGAACGGGAGGTAGAAGAAAATACATATTTTGAACGCAGCCCCTTAGCCCCATTAAAGTTATATATTTGGGTTCCTTAGGACTTGCTGACAAAGAATATGTTAAACGTTACGCAAATAGTCTAGGAATTAACAAATTATAGCCAAAATAAAATAATGGTGCTGTCAGACAACACCAAAATCAGAATTGCGCAGTGGCAGATTTTTAAACCACCATTGTACGGGAAATAGGTCCCCATGTTAAATCCTATTTGATTGGAGCGCAATAAATGTAAGGCTAAACACGATTAGTCGGACTATAAATACTATTTTTCGTTGTTAGGGGAGACGGATGGAAGGGTACTTTTTTTCAAACGCTTGGGTAAACATGGCACGATTGGTTAGACCCGCCAATATAGTCACTGAGAAGCGTCAGTTCAGCACCACATTTTCAATTAAACTTTCTAAAGCAACAGTGCGTTGAGATTCAGCTTATATTTGTCTAAATAAAAGCCTGAGACAGAGGCGGATCGGAATTTGTGCCATAATTTGTGCCATTATTCATCGCTAGTCAACGTTTCTGTGTAATATTTCCATGAATTGTGGTAAGCTTGATATATTCCATATCTTTTTAATGAAAATTGAATGTAAATTGATAAATTATGTCTGTATATGTGTGTGTGGTTCAGTAGAAAACATGAGGCCAAGCCTAGATATTGCTCCAACCTGAACCAACCTTGTCGGAGAGGAGTTTAACTGCCTAGGCCTACATGGAATTACCAAATAGTACACTGACACCTATCTTATTGTATAGAAGTACGTACAGCTGAAATTGCAGAGGCGTAGTAACCATTAGGGAGGAGAATACTGGTGTAAAATGTTTCAGATGAAGATAGCAGTTGGCCTAACGCTCTGAACTCAGTGTTTGTTATGTATTGTGCTCAGTGTAGAAATAGAGTATAAATTAGTTCTGAAGTAGGAGGTACAACCTTCTTGTTTCAGGGACCGTGGTCCTAAAGTTATTGAGCAGCACCTGGTCTGAGCTTTGCTGAATCTAGAGGCTGTCAGCATACTCCTGGGTCCAGATAGTGACCAGTGAGGTGTCTCCAGAACACAGGGAGGCTATCGAGCAGAGGAGTCTTTTCATGCCGCCATCACGAAAGATAAGAGTCTGTGGCCAGAGGAGCTCAACATTATTCCCCCCCCCCCCTCTAAAAGTGACTTTATAATAAAACAGAGGGAAAATACATTGTTTAAATTGACAGGAACTGTGCATTTTTCCCCATACTATTTCCAAGATAAACAAACACTTGAAGTCATGATGACAAATCACAACATAGCTTGAAAAACAAAACCAGTATTACCTCATAGTACTACTACACACTGACACACATATGATAATATTAATAAAATATGTCACTACAAGGTTCATATTTATAAATTCTGTACATATAAATTGTGATTACATTGATTGTGATTCCTGGTTCACTTTGTAGTTGAATCAGGATATATATTAGTGAAAGTAATTAATACATATTTATATTTGAAACTTTACCAGTGACTCATTTAAGATATTCTTATAGAGTGTTAAATGTGTGTGACTGTCACAGTGTTGTCAAGTGTGGTGGAGTAATTAAATTGTTTATCTGTCTGTTGTTGTTGTGACTTACACTTCATCATTTACATAACCCTAGACATTCAACGTAGTCATCACAATATTCCAGAATAATTCTGACTGAGGTATAAATATGTGGTAGCAAGTAAGGTCATCTGTAATACACCACACTTATTAGATACAGATACCTTCACAGCTGATCTCAGTCAGTACACTAAGTCCCCTATAAATAGTTATAATATCCCACTTTACCACACCCTCGACCAGCGAAGGCAGAGTTGGTGTCGAAATTTTGCACATATGTAAAAAGACATGTTTTTGTTCATGTTTTGGTAAAGTCTAGACAGTTGTGTTAATGGTTCCATAAATGATTAGTTGATATATTGTTGATAAATATTCGCAGATATAGTACATAGACAATTAATAAGGATGTATTTCCAGTACAGAATAAGAGGAATAGGAAGGATCCACATTTTAAATATTGGAGCACCATGAGCGATGAATTGGACTTATAAAGAAAATGGAAATGGTACACTGTATGCAAGGATAACCAGAAATAATATGGATAAATAGTAGTCAGAGTGCCAGGAACTTTGTCTTATAAGGATATTGTAGATTCCTCACGATCAATTGAATATTTTTTCTTCCTTTCTATGTCACATTTTTTGAGTGATGACCCTAAAATTTTTTTATCTCATATTGTCAAACAGTTCTTACATCTCAGTTGATTGTTCCATAAATAATTGTTTGATGTGTTTTTGATAAATGTATTGCTAGATAAGGTACATAGGGAGTTACTAAGGATGAATTCTCAAGATAACAGGAGGACAAGAATAGATACAATGATATTGGAACACCATAAATGATACAGTGGTGTTATGAAAAAAAAGGAGACAAATATAAACTGTATACAAGGATGCCTTGAGAGTGACAACATGGATACGTATTGTCAAGAGTATAAGCAGTTGTCTTAACAGAGAAAATAAAGTAAAACGGAACCCAATGTAGAAAATTCATGATGATTTGAAACTATATTTTCCTTTTCCCTTATATTTCATAATATGATAGTAACACATTCGTCTGTTGGTTGCTGAATAATTTGATGTTTGAAAATTGATGTATGGTAAGTCAAAGAAGATCTTTGAAAAAAAAAATATAAATAATATTTCTAGGAAAGAGTTCACAGAAAAAATACTGTGTTGACAGAAAAGAAGGAATGATTAGAAATAACTGACTAATGGACAGGATCACCACCAGACGTACGGATATTGGAGACAAACATCACATATTTTGAAGAAGAAAAAATGTAATATAGAACATTTTCTACAGTGACGGACTTGGAACGAATTTATACACTTACCATTTGGAAAATGTCAATAACAGGAAACATACAGATAAATAAATAAGGATAAGCCATGAGGTTTTAATGCTTTTATTGTGAAAAATGATTACTTATAAAAATGATGCTGGTTATATTATCGTCTGATAAAATATGCATATTATGTCTAGAGATGTTTTCTACATGTAATAATGAGCAAGTGGCTCATTCACTGAACACAAAAAAGAAGAAGATGATAAGTACCCATGAGAACATTGGCTATTTTATGAAAGTGGATTGCCATTACCATAGGAATTAGAGATTTTGGACATTTCTTGGAATATTGCAGAGTACTTGGGAAATAGAATAAATAAGTACGCCAGGAAGAAAAAAAAGATTTTTAAGTCTTGCAGACTTATATATGGAGCAAATAACAGTACAGAAAAGAGATAACACCCCCCACCATATCTAAGAGAATGTAATCAACTATATTTTTGAATGAAATGTAATAGATTATGATAATCCAGCCAAGTTCTGCAAATAAGATATTTTATTGTTCATTTCCCAGTGTTGCCACCCGTCACATTCTTTTTGGTGATGACCTTATGATTGTTTTTAGGATTTTGTTGGTCAGTGTTGCCAATTTGTAAATTTGGTTGAAATATGTAATGATGTGAAAGATAGTTTGCAATTTTTTGGAGATGATGTCCATCTATAAGGCCCCTTTATAGACGACAGTCACATATAGACATAGGAGCTCAGACGTAGGAATTTCGTTAAATTTTCTGAAATATTTTTGGACTTAGAAAAATTTTTGAACTTTAAATTTTTCTGAAAATTTTTTTTTTAACTTAGAAGTTTTTGGGGATAAATTTTAGTTATTGATAGTACTCAAATGTCTCCCTACGGGATACATTTGCGGAGCCCCGGGATCTATATGTAGCCGTGTACATAGTTGTTCCTTTGGAAACAGGCTATAAAAAAAACACCAGATTAGCATATAAATTTCTACTTTCCTAGAAACAGATTAAATTTTAATTAGGCTAAGCTTCGCTTGTAGAGTCGCGTTAGTCACGTGATTTTTATCCAATCGTGAGATGAAGAACGCTGACCTAGATTTTGTGCTGAAGGAAAGCGATCTAGTACCGGCTGGAAAGTTAGTTGCAGATCAGCCTTGATAGTGTCCGGACGTATTGTCCTTAGGCTGCTAAACTTTCGAGGATTTATCGATTAAATTGAATGATGTGTTCATTTAACAGTGGCATTATCCTAGTATATTATATGTGCGATATTCCATACAAGGAGAACTGTAAGTAGAGTGATACAATTTCATATTATATCTCCCTGTCGAGAAAAGATAGCCCTTGATCATGTAGAAAGGAATTTATGGCGGCAGTTTGCACCTATGAGTAAAATGCAGAGATGTGAATTTGCCCTGTATAAGCATCAACGATAAATTGCAGAACATGAGCATATAACGTAACCCATTGAGAACAATGAATTAATCTGTCCGAAGTAGAACTGCTTAGGCCTATATGTATTTGGATCAACGCAAACTGGTATTAGGAAAGAAAAAGTGGACAAGAGTTGAATGAGCCTGATACATACAATGTAGATTCCCCATGCTTGATAATTGAGAGCAACTTACATTTGTAATATGAATGAAAAATGCATGTTTGTAACTTCACGCCATCATGTACATATTATGATTATTAAACAAAACGTTGACACTAAAGAGAAGTCGTCAAATGATTTGCTAGGCCTTAACCATGAATGGAAGAAGGGAATGGCTGCTGAGAAACTTATCATGTCATAATTATCTGCTCTAACTCAATACAACACCTTAGAGGATAGTCCCCGAACCTGGTAAAATCCCGTAAGACTGTAAGGGAGAAATTGCGAACTCTAGCAGTCAAGCTAGTAAATCTAGATCTAACACTCTCTGCAATTAAACAGCAACCCCCAATTCCCTACCCGGCCACAGCTGCAAAAGCACGTAACTACTTGGTGCAGACTTGCTGCAAGAGAACGAGCTGCATGAATGGCTCCATGATCCTTAAAGAGCGCAAAGGAAAAAAATGACGATGGTGATGATGATAATCATGATAAAGATGATGATGATGACGATGAATACAGGGCGATCGTGACTTCAATCAATCCATTCCCTTTAGCTCCACAAGGAGCATAGACCTTGAACAAATACATGCCAAGACTTCCTGTCACGTGCCATCAATTGTGGTTCTTTCCACGTATTGCTCTACATTTTCATTTCTGTCTCCTGTATTCTTCTCTGTGTGTGTTTTTTTTTGTCTACCCCTGCCTCTCTTTCCCTTTGGATTCCAGAACAATGACTGCCTTGTAATGCTATCAACAGGTTTCCTCAGTGTTTGTCCTATCCATCGCCAGCGTTTTCTCTTGTTCCATTGGCACATGTCTGGTTTATGTCATCAGTTCAACGTTAGTGACTTTGTCATACCATTTCTTATCATTTTGATGATGAATACAGGGCGGCCACCATTTCCGTGAGGATTACGTTCTGGAGGCTGGCGCGTAACTTCAGATTCAAGCAAATTGAGATATTGAATCATATTTACATGTGTCTCCAGTTCTCTTTTCCATGCTTCCTTGTGTCTCACTTTATTTTTGTACCTTCCAGAACAAGGACTGTCTTGTAATGCTATCAGCTGGATTTCGCTATGTGTTAACTATCTAATGCAAATTTCTTTTACAATGCTCAGCTGTAGTGCAGTGGTTAGTGCACTGGCTTCCTAGCTCGATGGTCCATGGTTCGATCCCCAGTTGAGGTGGGATTTTTTAGACCGCAAACGGCTCAGCGGTCGACCCAGCCTCATGAATTGGGTACCAGAGCAACTCTGGGAAGGTTAAGGCTGCCGGCGTGATGCTGGCCACATCACCCCTAGTGCGCCGATGGTCAAGAAAATATGGGCCTAACACGTATTCCCAATATGTCTCAATAGGCGTATAACGGGATCCTTTACCTCCTTTACCTTCGTGTATGAAAAGATTATATATATATATATATATATATATATATATATATATATATATATATATATATATATATATATATATATATATATATATATATATATATCAAAGAGCTGATAACACAAGGGAGAGAAACAAGCAGGAAAAATTGCCTTCAAATAAAAAAGGGAATCATAAAGCAAACAATTTTCCTGATTTTTTAATATAGCAATGGAGCTTAAATATATTATTTCATCGGCTTATGCGCTACACGGATTTAAAACGTATGTTAACTTATAAGTCATTGTGTGTATGTGTGTGATGTGTATGTGAGTGTGAGTGTGTATGTGTGTGGGAGATAGTTAATAAAGGGAGATGAGGATGACTGTCGTACATAACAACTTATTGTTATGGCTTTAGAAGTAACTCCTGTTGAAGAATTGCTGAGTCAGGACGACCAAGTAAGTGATATTCAGTATCCTTACTTACTTACTTAGTCGTTCCTCTTCTACCGTGAGGTGTAGAGGTTTTGAAGAGAGAGCGCCATAATATCCTATCGGCTGTATTCTTCCTGGCCTAGTTCCATTCTAGTCCTCGGTGCTTGAAAGATTGTCTAATGTTGTCCTCCCAGCGGACTCATATTCAGCATTTGATCCTTCAAAATGTGCCCCTGTGTGAGGACATCGTCTTCTCTGTCCCTCTTCTAAATGTGACAGTGAGTGCGTCAATTTTAGGAATTATCACTTCTAACCAAAAAAACAGACTATAGCTTGGTTGATAATAATTTGTTAGAAAAATAAAAGTAAACCGTAAAGTTATAGTAGAAACAGATCATAATAAGAATAGCGTAGATTAGTTTTTATCCAATCGTGAGCTCAGAAAATTTAGAACAGACGCGATTTCCCCAGCGGCCCAGAACCCAAAAGTCAGCGTGCGTGCCTAGCTTGAGAGACAAGCAGATGTGTCTGAACGCAGTGGTTTACTGCAATCAAGATTTTTCTAATTGTGGGGTTCGAAAATCTGAAGTTTGTCGTGTTTTTAATTTCAAAGTGTACTTATCTGTGTTTAAATTCCGAACTGGAAGACAGTAAGTTGTTGCCATAATTACCCTATAATATTTGACAGGTCGAGACAGGATGGTTTTTGCAAATCTAAAGGAAAAATCATGGCGGTAGGAAACAGAGCTATTGAATAAATGAACAAGCAGAGTGATGAACTGCAAACATGTACTTACTCGTTAAATGGTATTGAGCAGGGAAGAATTTTCCTCAAATGTTGAATCTGAGTGATTCACATGATGTCAGTCTCCTACGCTATGTTAATGAAAGCAATGTACCATGATATTTGAACGAAATATACTGTTAACTTTCACGCCATTATGTATATAAGTTGAGTTGAATAAAATTCACGTTGAGACCAAAGAGAGGTCGTCCATTTATATACCTTGCTACAGATACATGTTGAAAAGGAAGGAAGGAACGTCTGTTAAGAAAACTATAATGCTTTATTAACTGCTCCTAACTAATACACCTTAGAGGATCATCCCAGAACCTGGTAAACTCCTGTAAGTCTGTAGGAGAGAAATTTCAACCTCTAGCGTACAAGCTAGTTTAGCAATCTAACACTCTCTGTACAAACAGCAACCCCCAACTACCTACCCGGTCACATAACTTTCTATATAGTGCCGTGCCCAGTTCTACAAGTAAATGGGAAACACTGGGACGGTCACATAAAGTACGATTGGAGAACAGGTGATACGGTATCCTAAAAGGCACGTGAGAATCTTGGTCAAGGATACCCATCACACATTTGCACTGAGTGGATACGTATGACAAAATTTTTTCCCCAACAATGCCCGTGTTTAAGACAGCCCATCTGAGAATCTGCATCATGCAAATCTGGAACAAAGAGTCTATTGGCTGCAGCCGCCACCGTCTGACGCCTGAAGACCAGCCCCTTCCTCACATCATGAATATTAGGAGCGCCAGAATAACCTCAATGTAAACGGAGAAAACATGCATTCAGGACTCAACACATCACCAATGTCACGAGGACCTTTTCTTTGTTTCTACCTAGAGGGCGATGAACTGAGATTCTTATTCTTCTGCGTTCAGTTTGTAGTCATGCTAGATCTGCAGGCTTGTTGCCAGGACGAAGTCCGCAGTCTTTTCCAGGTCAGCGCGGCAGCCCCATAGCTTCTGCTTGAGCTCAGCACCCGCTGGCCAGGTCAGACGTCATTGGTCATCATGGGTTGGACAGTTTTGGAGAATGTGCTCAGGGGTCTGGATTCCAGTACTGCATGGACACTCATTTGTATGAGATATCCTGAGGCGATAGAGATGGCCCAGTAGTCTGCAGTGTCCAGTTCTCAGGCGGAATATGATGGTCTGTTGATGTCTGTTAAGTTGGTGGATTGGGTCATCTCTGCTGTATGTATCACCTTCCTCCTTCCACTGGTTTTCGTACTTGTTGGGGATGATGGTTTTAGCTTCTCGATATAGCATTGGGTGGCTAAATTGCTCCATTTTACTGCCACTTCTAGATAGAGTTTCTGCTCTCTCATTTCCAGTGATTCCACAATGGTAGGGTAACCACTGAAGGGCAATGGTTGATGACCTTTGGATACTGTTTAGCTCAGATCTGATCTCATGCATCGTTTTTTTTTTTCATTTCTGGTGTTCTGTATTGATTCTAGTAATGATCTACAGTCAGTAAAGATTACTATCTTAGCAAGTGGCTGTTGTTCTGGTCTAGTGAGGGTTTTCAGAGCTTGTGGTAGTGCTATAGATAATTCAGAAGTCAAGAACCATGCGGCATAGCGCTGAGCAATGGTTAATTTACATCTGTCTGTTACCTGTTGTGAAGGATTTAAGCAATGGTTTTTAGCCCGTTCAAGCCCCCAGCTGAGTTAATTCACCGAATTCCTCTTATAGTGGTATAGCTCAGTTTAGATGTAAATATATGTCTAAATGTATGTATATATATATATATATATATATATATATATATATATATATATATATATATATATATATATATAGAGAGAGAGAGAGAGAGAGAGAGAGAGAGAGATAGAGAGATAGAAAGAGAGAGAGAGAGAGAGAGAGAGAGAGAGAGAGAGAGAGAGAGAGAGAAAGAGAGAGAATATTCTGGCTCATACGTTTGCTTTCATACGTGTAATAACTGAATCAACTATATTTGTTTAGTATTAAAATAACGGTATAGCTCTGTTTAGAGGTAAACATATGTCTAGGTATAAATATATATATATATAAAATATTCTGGCTCATACGTTGGCTTTCATACATATAAAACTGAAGCGACTATGATTCTTTAGTTTTAAAACAACATGTAACAATTTTAATAATGAATTAGTCTTTAACAATTAAAATAAATATGGAAAATTTGGTGAAATTGTATACTGGAATCAAATGTTCTCCTCGCGGAGATTAAATAGAGGGTTTTATCAATGTCCGTTGCTTTCGCCTGTTAATAAGCACTTAGCTTGTATCGTCACTTTCTTGGTGATGCGAGCACTTCTTAGCCTAACTCGTCTTATGTAGTTGGTCAGTGTTGCTTCTCTGCTCTCTCAACTAAGGGCCTTGAAACGTCAGACAGCAAGCTTTAAACTCCTTGAAAAATTATTTTTGGGTTTTCAGTGCATTAAAAGCGTGTGTTTAAAATATTTTTTTATATTTTTTATTTTCTTCTGTTTAGTGTTAGAAAAATTAATAATAATAAAATAATAAATTCTTTAAGCGCCAAACACGGCGCATAAGGCAGAAACCAGTGCTCTCCAGGTTGTTCGTTGTGACGCCACTCCTCTTAGCTCTTGCACATTATTTAGGCCCCACGTTCTTCCTTCTCTTATTATTGTTCTTCTGAGTGTTTCTTTTGGTCTTCCTTTTTTCCTCTTACCCTCAGGAACCCAAGTGAGCGCCTGTAGTGGTATTCTGTTGTTTTGCATTCGTAGGACATGACCGATATATGACCATCGTCTTTTCCTTATATAGTTGGAGACATATTTCTGCCTAGAGTCTTCTCTTATTTGTCGATTAGTCTTGAATTCTTTCCAACTGATGTTCATGAGTTTTCTAAGACATTTGTTCTCGAATGTATTCAGCTTGTTCTCCAATAATTTTGTTATTTTCCAACTCTCACAGCCGTATGTTAACACTGAGATAACATTTGAATTAAACAGACGAAGCTTGGTATGTATATTCAATGATCGTAATTTCCAAATGTTAGATAATCTATTGAAGGCGCTAGCTGCCAAAGCAATTCTAGTATGGATTTCACTTGTTGTGTCACCATCCTGAGTCATTTTACTGCCTAAATAATTGAAACTTTCAACTTTCTGTAGTTTTTCCCCGTTCAAGATGATATCAAAGGTCTCGTTAGAAAAGTTCATAACTTTAGTTTTAGAGGCATTTATTTGGAGACCTATTTTAACCGAGAGATGACACAAATTATTTACTGCTTCTTGGGATTGTCTGGGTGTTGAACTTAAGAATGCTAAATCATCTGCGAAATCCAGGTCCCCCAGGAATTTTCCATTTGTCCATTTTATACCTAATTGTTCATTGTGGGTATAGTTTCTCATAACCCAATCAATAGCTATTCCAAAAAGTAGTGGTGACATAATACAGCCTTGTTTCACCCCTGTTTCTACTGTAAACCATTCTGTATTCCCTTTATTTTTTCTAACACAACATCTTGCATTGTCATATAGCGCTTTGATTATATTCACATATTTTGTTGGAAAACCATAGATTGTAAGTATCTTCCACAATGATGAGCGGTGTAGACTATCAAAGGCTTTTTGAAAATCGACGAAGGTCATAATAAGTGGCGATTGCCTTTCCACTGATTCTTCTATAATTGTTCTTAGTGTGAATATTTGATCAATACATGATCGTTTCGGCCTGAAACCCGCTTGTTCTTCTCTGATCTTTTCGTCAGCATGCAATTTAAGTCTTTCTAACATCATGCAACATAATAATTTTCCAGGTACTGATAATAGAGATATACCAAGCCAGTTATTACAGTCTGATAGATCACCTTTCTTCGGTAACTTTACAATAATACTGTCTTTCCATTGTTGTGGTGGTTGTTCTTCTCTCCATACTTCATTTATAATATCTAAAATTCTCAAGAGGTTGTTGTCATTAACTGCGTTAATCATTTCCCCTGAAATTTCGTCAACTCCAGCAGCTTTAAAATTTTTTAATCTTTTAACGGCTTGTTTGATCTCGTCCAGCGTGAATTCATCGCAAGTTATTGGCAAGGTGGTTGTGGGTGTTTCATTATTAAAATCAGGTGTTACTGTTGGTGGTGGTCTGTTTAGCGCCTCCATGAAGTGCTCAGCCCATCTCTTCATTTGTTCTTTTTCTGTTGGTATTGAATTCCCTAATTTACCTTTAACAGGTGTTTCCATAGCAGTAGGCTGGTGACATAGTTGTTTTGTAATTTGATAAAGGCACCTACTATTACCAGTTCTTACAGCATTTTCAGCTTCTACGGCCAGTTCATTGATGAAATGTCTTTTATCTCTTCGAGTTTTTGTCTTCACTTCTTTATTTAACAAGTTATAAGTTAGTTTGCAAGATTCAACTGCATTATGTGTACTTGCCGCTTCTAGTTTAAGTTTTGCTGTTTTCCTTTCTTGTATTTTATCCCAAGTATCTTCTCTCATCCATTTTTTCTTTTTATGTACTAGGTATCCGGTGGTCGCTACAGCTGCTTAGAAAAATTATGACATACTAAAACATAAACAATATTTTTACACTGTAAATCTGGTCTAAAATTTCTTAAGCAATCCATTTCTTTTAGAGCGTCAATATTACATGGCTTTGTGCCTGTCAAGTTGGTGCAATCGATTTCTTCAATTTGAAGGTCATCCAGAGATTGAATTCGACTTTCCCTTGATTCATAATGTTATAATTTATATTATTTTCCTTGATTTAGCTAAACACTTGTTTAAGTACTGCCCTGTTTTACGCATAGAAAAACATAAAGCACACCACTACTCTTGAATTTTTAATTAAATTGATTATGGCCCCTCATTTGTTTACATCTCTTTACGACAAACTTGAATTACTCATAATGTCATAATTACAATATTAAATTATTAAATAATTGACTGATTATTGTATTGTCATCGGGAATACACAACTATGCCAAGATTCAGAGCTATTGCTCATGTGGAAGTGATTGAAAAGTCGATTTCAAGATTTGAAAGTGACATACAAATGAAGTTACATAAAAGCGTGTAAAAAGGACCCAGTTTGCTTTTTTGAAGTTCCAGCTAGGAGTCATATAATGTAGTCCTGAGTTTCCTATTTCAGATATCTCTAATGTGATTGGTACATGGTCATTTCCTCTCCCCCCCCCCCCCCCCCCCCCCCCGCCCCCCCCCCCCCCCCCCCCCCCCCCCCCCCCCCCCCCCCCCCCCCCCCCCCACCCCCCCCCCCCCCCCCCCCCCCCCCCCCCCCCCCTAAACCCCCCCCCCCCCCCCCCCCCCCCACCCCCCCCCCCCCCCCCCCCCCCCCCCCCCCCCCCCCCCCAGCTGGCTGTTTACTGTTGTGAGCCGATGTTATGTCATCTGAAGCCATAGCAAGATCTGGTGTGCTCGTTGTTTTCCATATTATGGAATAGAAGGCGGGGCTTATCACGTGGTTGGTTTATTAGAATTAGTTTATTTTCCACCATCCAATCTTCTACCTCTTCTTATCTCAGATCTGTTGCTTCATAGCCCCAGCTTGGTGAGTGGCTATTGAAGTCACCCGTAATGAGATGTCTCGATTGTGCTAGTTTCACTTTGTATAACTCTAGAGTTGTGGCTGGAGGGCTGTAGCAGTTTGTGATCATCATGTCTCCACTGGGCAGCAGTAGTTGGATTGTTATATATTCAAGTTCGTTCTCACCCGACCTGTTTATCTCTACTGCTGGGATTGAAGTTTTGACCAGTGAGATGATTCCTCCATTAGTTCTTTTTGCCCTTTCTCGGCGGAAGGGTTCGTATCCACGAATGAAGAAACGTTGGGTATCTTTTAGATGGGTTTCTTGGGTGCAGATTATGTCGATGTTATTTTTCCTGAGGTATTCTTGTAACTCAGGTTTCTTGTTCCTCACTCCTTCTGCATTCCATTAAGCTACTGTTAGATGGTGGGTTGGTGGGTCAGTTGCTCTACTTTGCCTTCCCCCGGCCATCAGGTTGGCATAGGCGCCGGTTGCTTGGGTGGGCCCTTTCGAGGCTAGGAGCACTGCTCCGCTCCTCCCCGGTTGTAGCTGATAGGAGCGACGCCATGACTTAAGTCGAGATTGTCGCATGACTCATACTGCAAAGGCATGTGTGCCCTAATTTTGTCCCGGTGTCTGCGTCGTAGCTGACACACTCTGTCTTCGGCAGGCCGGTTTGTGTTTGTTGTTCAGGGTTGCCCCCCATAGCCTTTCCATCTCCCGGTGGTACCTGCAAGGCAGCAGGTTGCTTTGTTTACTGAGGTTTTCCTTCCCCGTGGCTAGAGCTTATAGCGGCTCTTACTCGCTTGATGCACCCGTCATAGGAAATATGGGGGATTTCAGTGGGGATCGCAGTACCACCTGTTAACCCTCCCCGTCCTGCTAGGAATACATCGCCTTTTGGTTCGCGGCTGCTTATTCGTCCAGTAATAAATCTGGCTTAATACTCAGCAGACTCACCATATCTGGAGGTCGTTCCACGATCCGCCACCTGTGGACGCGCCTGGTTGGGGTCGGTCACCCCTTTTGCAAGGGAACTGAGATTAAATGTCCAGAAGTCGACATAATTACATACTGCCAACTATAAGGAAGCAGTGGTTACATTTGCTGGCGGTGCTATGCAGAGAGTGGAGCGACGGTTCAACCATTCAATTATTGGCTAATGAGTATTAAACGAAGAATGATACGAAGACGGAGGACGCAAGAGATGTCGACCTCTGGACAGGGTTGGTGCTACCATTAGGCCAACTATGCAGCCGCCTAAGCCGTCAGGGAGAAAGGGGGGAAGAGAGAACTGACCTTTGAGGGGTGCAGTGTTATAGATTCGTTTTTTTTAACCCATATTAAAAACGAAACTGATTTTTTTAATATTTTTTTATTTTAAGATAAAAACCCAAACGTTGCTATAGAATATAATTAATTGTAAAGTTTTATGAAAAATTGTAGAATATTTAGCTCTGTTTGATCTTATCATAAATAAACATTTGCCCAGAGTTTAAGATCTAGATACAATGGTTCACTGCATAGGAAAAGACGTCCAAAATGAGATTATACAGCTTCTAGCAGGTGCTACAAAGTAAACAATTTTAACCCATGTAAACTCAGCCAAATACTAATCAGTCATTCTGGACTGCGCATCTGGGACCCAAAGATGCAGCAATAGTGAATGCAGTCAGCGACCCATAGCTTGACTGCTTGCATCAGGACCAGCGAACCAGAGCTGGTCAAGACCGTACTCCACCTCCACGTGGTGGTCCTGGAAACAGTCTGCAGCAGTGCAGTCTGGCTGAGCGAGTACGGATCGCAATGGGAAGGCAAACCCGGTCCCTAAAAAATGCCGTGCTGAAGTCGGATGTGTCGACCGAAAGGTGCAGATATCACAGCTACGGCGTAAACAGACACAACGCAACCAACGTCCTTTTCAGAACGAATGAGGAAGAGGAAGAAGAAGAAGAAGGACTGCGCATCTGAACAAATGACAATAATTGATTGTACGTTTTGTTGATGTAGTCAAACCATCAGATAATGAGATGCCTGCGAATGAGGTTATCATAAGAGAACGACAAGAGTCTTTATGACAGAAACTCTTCTTGGACAGCTTGAGCAAATGAGATTACCAATTGAGAATCTGCATGGTCAAGGTTATGATAATGGGAGTAACATGAAAGGCACAGAAAATGGTGTACAAAAGAGAGTCCTGGACATATTTCCACGTGCCATTTGTGTGCCTTGCACAACACGCTCTTTAAACTTGGTAGTCAATAATGCCACAAAGTGTTGTCTGGAAGCAGCTAGTTTCTTCAGTTTGATTCAACAGATTTATAATTATTTCTCTGCATCGACTCAACGTTGGCAAATTCTAACTAGCCATGTATAAGACTTAGGCATTATTGTTAAGCAATTTGGTGAAACAAGATGGGAAAGTCGGATTGATGCTTTGAAACCATGGTGATATTAACTTGGTAATATATATGATGCTTTAATAGAGATCTTTGGTGACACACTCCTAAAAGGTTAATCTGGAGATATTATACAAACTACTTGGCAAAGTCTGGGAGAGAGAGGACATACCAGCAGAATGGAAGGAAGGTTATCTGGTCAAGTTGCCTAAGAAGGGAAATTTACACGAACGCACAAATTATAGAGGAATAATGTTACTATCAGTGCCAGGAAAAGTATTAAACAGAATCAAACCTTGAGAGTCCATAGACAAGCAACTGAGAGATGAACAAGCAGGTTTTCACAAAACAGATCCTGTACAGACCAGATAACCACATTGAGAATAATAGTTGAACAAAGTAGGGAATTGAATTCACCGCTATACATTGGATTCGTGGACTGTGAAAAGGCATTTGACAGTATAGACAGAGAATCGCTTTGGAAATTGATGAGGCATTATGGAGTTCCCTTAAAGATCATTAACTTAATAAAGAAGACCTATGAAGACATGACATGCAGAGTTCTTCACGAAGGACAACTTTCAGAACCGTTTAGGATTAGAACGGGAGTGAGACAGGGATGCCTCTTGTCTCCATTTCTGTTCTTACTAGCAATAGACTGGGTTATGAAAAATATCGACATCACACAACAGAAATGGAATCCAGTGGAATCTGACTAAACAGCTTGATTTTCTGGATTTTGCAGATGACTTGGCTCTGCTGTCCCATAACCATAATCAGATGCAAGAGAAAATGAAAATTCTCGATGTAAGGTCACAACAAGTGGGCCTGAAAATACACAGGGAAAAGACAACGATTATGAGAATAAATGTCAGAAATGATAACAGGGTTGAACTTGAAGAAACACCACTAAAAGATATAGAATCGTACACATATCTTGGAAGTAATATAGACAAAGTTGGAGGGACAGACAGTGATATCAAAATAAGAATACAAAAAGCAAGAGGAGTTTTCATTGCATTGGGAAACATATGGAGAACAAGAGAAATCGGATCCAACACGAAAATAAGAATCTTCAACTCAAATGTGAAGTCAGTCCTATTGTATGAGACATGGAGAACAACAAAAACAACAACCAAAAAGCTACAGACTTTTATAAACGGGTGCTTGCGTAGAATAGAAGGACTGAAATGGCATGACAAAGTCACAAATGTGGAATTGATGACAAGAACCAGACAAGTGCCAAAGGAACAAGAGTTGAGAAGAAGACGCTGGCGATGGATAGGACACACATTGAGGAAACCTGTTGACGGCATTACAAGGCAGTCCATGTTCTGGAATCCGCAGGGAAAGAGAGGCAGAGGTAGATCAAAAAACACATGGAGAAGAGAACTGGAAACAGAGGTGAAAATGATGAGGAAAACATGGAAAGAACTTGAGCGGATGGCACAGGACAGGAAGACTTGGCACGTGTTTGTTGAAGGCCTATGCTCCTTGGGGAGCTAAAGGGTATTGAATATATATGATGCTTTAATAGAGATCTTTGGTGACACAAGCCTAAAAGGTTCATCTGGAAATACTTCCCGAATTTAAGCTAAAGCCCGTGATGGTGCAATGTGTAATGTCCAGTTTGCGGTATTCCTTGGCACAAGATACAACATCCTTTTTTAAGCCAATCATACAAGCAAGCTACTACAAAATAAGGAACCTGATTTAAATTCAGCTACAAGCCAGTTGCAAGTGACCACGAATTACCTTATGGGCTCCAGGTGTGATGAGGGTTTTCAACAAGTTTTAATAGATGTTACTGAGATTGCAAATGTTCTAGAGATACTACCAAACTTTGAGACCGAACAAGTTAAAAAAAGGAGATAGAAACGGCAGTTTGAGCATGAGGTCCAATGTGACCGCTTGGCATACACTACAATTAATACGTGTTGAAAACTACATATAATGAGAATAACAACGTTAAAAGCAGTTAAGACATTTGTGCACAAAATACAGTGTCATGACAAGTTCACGGCTTCGGGAAAGCTGTCCCAGAACCACAAAATAGTAAGTGCCTGTTTATTGAATGGAAAAATTTGGGAGAAGTTGCAAGTCATGGTTTTTTTCCGTTGCTAAAGTCGAAATAACAGAATGTCGTGTTCAAAAAGGTCGAAAAGCTGAGAAGAGCGTGTGCAAATGTTGATGTTTGGTGCCGAGTGAAAAATAAAGCATCGTGTGAAAATTGGCTGGAAAAAAGAGTGGGCTGTATATAAAGAAGAGACGTGGGCGATTGACAGGATCCAGGGCTTGTACAGATTTTAGGAGTCGTTAGGCGAGAGAATTTTTACAGAACTTCGTCTTTGAGATTATCAAGACAAGTTGTTTTTTTTAACTTGACAAGTTTTGTCAAGTTAGACCAGTATATTTTAAGTAGACAAGTTTGTGTTTTACTCTATTAGATAGATTATTCCTGTGGATTTCCATTTTCATTTTGTTTTGGATATTCACTACTTTGGGTAAGAAAGAAATAAGTGCTTCATTATTGTGTCAATAACATTGCTGTTCCAATCACGTTAATAAACTATATTTTATTTTTTCTACATTGCTGAGTTTTCGTTGGAATATTACAGCTGGATGCTTTGACATAACCACTATACAAGACATTGCTTTTCACTAACCATAAAAAAGGGTACGAACGAACTCTGGGAAGGAAGAATAAAACAAGGTCAAGAATTTCCAACTCAGGCGGACAGACCTGTAACGACTTGAACCAAGAAACGTACAAGAGTTAGCGCTCTTCAAAATATTTACCTGCGGTCAACCATTAACTGAAACTGACCCGGTCAGCTGACAGACACACACACATTCTTTCATTGATGTAGTAAACACAGCCCGGTAATACGATACTATTTGATGCCGCGACCTACGCACAAATAACTGCACTGCCACACTTAACTCTATTTGGCGCCGTGACTAGCCCTTTTTCGTTTGTGAAAGCATACTCATTCTGGCATGCGAACAGCCACCTTTTTTTTAGTGATAGCAGACAGGCCTAATCACTATTAATCACTATCATGGAGCCACACGCGTTGCAACAGCGGCTTAACCAGCAACAACACTTGATTAATATCCAGCAACAGCGCCAACAACAACATTTAATAAATACCCAGCAACAGCAACAGCAATATGATTTTCAACCATACAAACCTAAATGGAAAAGAGACACTGTCCAAACACGAGCAGATTGGAGGAGTAGTTTACATAGAAGACATCAACGGATAGCTGTAAGAAATTTTGTTAGTCAAATCAAGAAAGGAATGACACTGCACATAACTAACATCAACAGTGGGAAGTGTCAGTTAACAACCGAGAATGGTTGGATAATGTATGTACAGCCGGTATTTCCTATGCACAACCTTCTCCAACCACAACGCAAATATACGGAAGAAGATCGAACAGACAACTTCGACATCCTACAGGAACAAGTGAAAGACCCGGAAGTTGTTACACTAATGAACCAAATTACAGAAACACCAGCAACAGTCAAGGATAGCAACACAACTTTACAGGCAGAACAAGCACAGAAGTACTGTACTTCAAATCAACCGGAACCCGGTACTAGCTGTCACCACTCACATTCGCCTACACGTAGCGAAGACAAAATTCCTCTTAACATACAACCGGAACGACTACCCCAACAACAGCAGACTGTACAAAATGCCAACACCCATCTACCTACACAACTATCTTCTGATACACAGTTTTAGTCTGCCTCAGTAACTGAACGAAATGCTTGCGTTCCCACTTCCACACAAGATGAGTCAGAGTCAAATTTTATACGCCTTCCACAGGAGCTTATTCGTAGCTTCGCGAAACGTTAACTGCGAGCAAAACCAAAAACACTACGTAGCAAACGTGCGATCAACTTCGCAACACCACACCTGGTACATTACATCAACCGTCACTGCTGTAGACACTGAGAAGAAACACGATAGAAGATTGTCTACGACAGACGCTCTGTACAGGAAACGTTCAACTAAGCGACAAAACATCGCACATCACAGTGCATCAACTTCGCAACACCCTACCTGTTACACTACATCAACCGTCACTGCTGTAGACACAAAGAAAGAGTACGATAGCAGATTGTCTACGAGAGAAATCGCTATATTAGAGATGGCCAGGTTCCAGGTTACTCTAGCTGGGCTATTCTAAATGGTTTCATTCCTTGTCCGAGTACGATAGCAGATTTGTCCAGGAGAGACAATGCTATATTTTAGAGTTAATCCAGTTTGCTCTGGCTGGGTTACCCTAAATGGTTTCATGCCTTGTCCGAGTACGATAGCAGATTTGTTCAGGAGAGACAATGCTATATTTTAGAGTTACTCCAGTTTGCTCTGGCTGGGTTACCCTAAATGGTTTCATTTTCCTTGTCCGAGTACGATAGCAGATTTGTCCAGGAGATACAATGCTATATTTTAGAGTTACTCCAGTTTGCTCTGGCTGGGTTACCCTAAATGGTTTCATTTTCCTTGTCCGAGTACGATAGAGTTGTCTAGACGAGACAAAATATTTCAGAGTTGGCCGGCGAGCTCTGCTGGCTGCTCTGAAATGTTTTTTTTTTATGATGCCAGCCACCTTCTATGCCGTCCAGTTGATGCTATGAGCGGCAGTTATAACCGCCAGTGAAGAGAAAAATCTGCAGAGGCGCAACTCTATTCAACATGCACAGTTACAGTATTTAAACCGTTATATTTGTATTAGAAGATTTAAATTACATTTTGTTTGGACTTAGAAATATATGTATTGTTGTACATTATAAACTTAACCAAACACATGCATGTACTATTTGCCACTAAGGAAGAATCTCAAGGGTTAAAGAAGACATTGTTTGATCGTAAGACAAGCACATCAACCAAAACGGGCGATTTTGCGGTTTGTAGGCAATGCGCTACAGTTTTGTTGGCACTGCACCCCACGACAACTATGACAGTTTATGTCATAATATTAAGACTTTGGCGGAAAACCAAAACATTATTACACATGTGATTAGCCGGAGCATCACAAATGATGAACGATACTCAGAGCATTTTTTTCTCCATTAACACATTTTTTCTACTGGTCTGTTCAGGAGGTACTGAAACTAGACATATGCTATGGACCGATTTTATGATTACCGGTACTTGTTATAAATTGGTTGAATTTCATGAATATCGCATAAACAACTATGTACCATGTATCATGTCTTTTTTAACAAATTACTGTGTTGAGACACACAGATATTGTACTCGTCCAGTACAAATTATGTAAGCTCCAATGCGTAATTGGAATGTTGACCCACATCTCTACTCCCTTTTCCCTACGCACAAACTGTCCAGACGTGACCTCAGCGGCACCTCGCTGTGTTTCGCTGTGTCAGGTCCGATCTTCGTTTTCACCACCTGTATCTTCCCCCCGTGTCGATTTCCCCATGCGAGTTCTTCTTCTATTTTTTCTTTACCTTTCTCCCACGCCTCGCGTTCATTCATCCATCCAACACCGGAACTACTTTCTCTACTCCCCACAGCTATTTCATTGTACTATAAACCCCCACCACCCCCCCCCTCTCCTTCAGTTGACGCCACACTGTGCCGTCAGTGAGAGTTCAAATATCAAGTGTGACCTTTCACCGCTCCCGTTCACACTAGCGAAAGCCATGGTCACAGGTAAATAGCTATGGTCAGTTACAATTTAGATGTAAATATTAAGATAGGATTCACTTATTGTCCTGAGTGTTGATTAACACTCGAGTTTTGTTTGACATGACCAAACCTTATATGTGTCGACTTTAAATAAAAAGTTCAATAAGTTTAACATTAATTATGTATATTTACTATCATAACTCTATGTTTTATGTATTATTATTAGCGTGTTAAGTAAAGATTATATAAGTATTGTATTAATACATTAACAATTTACATTGCGTATTGCACATTGCTATCCATATCCCTGACTGTTTAATGACGTAGTGTATAAACAACTTGTATGTCTCCCCCGTTTTCGGCAATATGAAACTACTAGATCACTCCTTTTAATAAATAATAATTTTTTATCCTTTTTTCGGCTCACATGTATACTGAGATCTTGAAAAAAAAATTATTTGGCTCACATGTATACTGACATCTTGAAAAAAAATTTTTATTTTTTTTTGGCTCACATGTATACTGAGACCTTGTAGTTTTTTTTTTCTCATTTTGGCTCATAAATATATGCCCCCAGTCAATGACTTATACCAGTAACAAAAATTTTTCTCAACAATTCTCCATTGCCAATTGCTTCATAAATATATGCCTCCATTTCATATTTTGCCCCAGTATGTATGTTAGGGACTTGATTTTTTTAGTTGATAGGACAAAAATGTCTCCACCTGGGATACATTTTTGTGGCCCCGGGACTTGTGTGACCGCTTGGCATGCACTACAATTAATACGTGTTAAAAACTACATATAATGAGAATAACAACGTTAAAAGCAGTTAAGACATTTGTGCACAAAATACAGTGTCATGACAAGTTCACGGCTTCGGGAAAGCTGTCCCAGAACAACAAAATAGTAAGTGCCTGTTTATTGAATGGGAAAATTTGGGAGAAGTTGCAAGTCATGGTTTTTTTCCGTTGCTAAAGTCGAAATAACAGAATGTCGTGTGCAAAAAGGTCGAAAAGCTGAGAAGAGCGTGTGAAAATGTTGATGTTTGGTGCCGAGTGAAAAATAAAGAATCGTGTGAAAATTGGCGGGAAAAAATAGTGGGCTGTATATAAAGAAGAGACGTGGGCGATTGACAGGATCCAGGGCTTGTACAGATTTTAGGAGTCGTTAAGCGAGAGAATTTTTACAGAACTTCGTCTTTGAGATTATCAAGACAAGTTGTTTTTTTAACTTGACAAGTTTTGTCAAGTTAGACCAGTATATTTTAAGTAGACAAGTTTGTGTTTTACTCTATTAGATAGATTATTCCTGTGGATTTCCATTTTCATTTTGTTTTGGATATTCACTACTTTGGGTAAGAAAGAAATAAGTGCTTCATTATTGTGTCAATAACATTGCTGTTCCAATCACGTTAATAAACTATATTTTATTTTTTCTACATTGCTGAGTTTTCGTTGGAATATTACAGCTGGATGCTTTGACATAACCACTATACAAGACATTGCTTTTCACTAACCATAAAAAAGGGGTACGAACGAACTCTGGGAAGGAAGAATAAAACAAGGTCAAGAATTTCCAACTCAGGCGGACAGACCTGTAACGACTTGAACCAAGAAACGTACAAGAGTTAGCGCTCTTCAAAATATTTACCTGCGGTCAACCATTAACTGAAACTGACCCGGTCAGCTGACAGACACACACACATTCTTTCATTGATGTAGTAAACACAGCCCGGTAATACGATACTATTTGATGCCGCGACCTACGCACAAATAACTGCACTGCCACACCAAGAAGAGGCACGGCAAGAATCAAAACAAAATTTCAAAATAGGTTTCTACTGTGCTGTCTTAGATATACCCATGCAATCTGCTGAAGTGAGAATCCAATAGCTACAACAATGTAATTCCCTATTTCGTTTCCTGTATGACATATAGAGTATCAACACAAAATATACTGAAGATTTACTTAACGCCTGCAAGAATTTGGAAAAATCATCGATGCACATTGGAAACAAATTGATGCTGAAGATCTGTGCTGCTAACATATAGCTATAGTTCGAAGACTTCCAAAGTCTATGCCGCCACAAGGAAAACTTCTCTTCATACTACACACACACAAAAACTCTTGGATAATGAGCCTTATATTTCTGTTGCTCTAAGGATCCTTCTCACACTTCCAGTGTCAGTAGCAGGTGGTGAACGCAGTTTGTATTAGCTCAAACTTATAAAAACTTACATACGCTCATTAATGTTGCAAAAGAGACTAGTTGGCTTAGCAGCTATATCAACTCAACATCAAGAATAAGCACGTGACCTGATGGAACTGGTGACAAAATTTGCAAAACAAAAGGCACGCAAATTGAGATTTTGATGTGCCTGAAATTGAAACTGTATAGAAAATTCAAACATTACAATTCACACAATTGTTCAAAATTATTTTGTGTGCTAAAACGTTTTCTTTTCTATTTGATAAAGATAACCGAAGATTGTTGCATTATTTACTCTTTCAGTTTAAAATAAATTAAGCAGTTTCAAGTTTTGTGCTTGTCATTTGTTCCTGCAAATCATCTGTTTTTGAAATCTAGAATCCTACTACAGTAAGTCTGCAATAGTTGGTCTTTATATAAGGACAGGAGAGAAACAAACTGAGTCGGACAGAAGACTTCATATCATTAGACGAACGACATTTCGAAGGAGCATAACCAAGCTACTAGATGAATAGCACAGTAATCTGAACCAATGAAAAGAATATCGATGTCCAGTGATAACATTTACAAAAGCAGTCACAACATCAATTTAATCATGTTCTTTAATGTACAGTTATAAATCAAATATAATTCAATCGTCATATAGGTTAACACAGCACAGCCACCTGTTAATTCACCCGGCATGTATGTTATAGTTGTTAACAATTATAAAAATTATAATATTAAACGGGTGCCGAGCCGTAAGTGAACTTAACAGTGAGGGATATTTTGTGTGTGACCGAGCTGCTAAATTCCCCATCTCCACTTCACTTTCATATTAGAGACCATCTTTAGGACTCCAAAGACAAGTTTAACTGTCCTAAAAATATCCTGATCTGTTAATAACATTATACTCTGACAATTCTAGTTATCCTCATCCGACTCAAGAGTAGGGCACTATTTTCAGTGAGCCAAACCTTCACGTGAACTACATCCCAGAGAGGGAACGAACGAACGAACGAACTTTATTTTCAAAAGGTTAAGAATTGGACACTCAGGCCCGTCCTACATTCTGCCCTTCCTCTCTCTGTCATCTTACATACTGTATCCTTTCAATCGCACATGAATTTTGAGCATTATTTAAGCAAACAACGTTATCAAGGTAAAATAATAGCATACATTTGTAATATCCAGTTATAATCAAATTTAAGTATGTAAAAATGTATTTACATAAATAAATAAAATAAAAATAAGAGAGAGAGAGAGAGAGAGAGAGAGAGAGAGAGAGAGAGAGAGAGAGACTTACCATCAGACATTCATATTTAGTCAGTCAATATTCTTTAGCTTCCCAAAGATCATTGACCTTAGACAAACACGTGTTATAGTTGGCATGTTGCGTGGCTTCAGGTCAAGGACTTTCCGTGTCCTTAACCTTATTGTCATGTTTGTCTCCAATTCTCTTCTCCAAATGTTCTTCGATCTATCTCTACTTCTCTTTCCTTGGGGAGTCCGGAACAAGGACTGCCTTGTAAGGCTATCAACAGTGTCCAATCCATCGCTAACGTATTCTTCTCATCTCTTGCTCCATTGGTACTGGACTGGTTCTTGTCAACAGTTCCATGTTGGTGACCTTGTACCATTTTAAATCTTTCTCATTACATTCATTCATCACCATCATATTAGTGACCTGATCATACCATGTTCGATCCTTCCATTCTATGTAACACTATTTAAAAATTATATGAGAGTTGCGTAATTTCTGTACTTCTGTATGGTGCAAAATGATGGAGAGCAACAGAAAAGGAAATGTCCAAATTGTGATCTTTCTACACGACATGCCTAGGGAAAATTCATGGAATGTTCTGGCCGAACATCATCAGCAACCAAGAACTGCTAACTCGGAGCCACCAAGAACACATGCGTACCATCATATCTGGTAGACTCTGGAATTTGGTAGGCCACATCATCAGAAGAGACCTTAAACAGGATGACCAGAACTGAAATGCTTTGAACTCTAGAAGGACATTGAAAGAAAGGACGACCAAAATCCACTTGACAGAGAACAATGAGGGCGGAAATGTTAAGTATGAACCAGAGCTTGGGCACCACATGAAAGATGGCTGTCGACCGAGCAAAGTGGAGACAGTTTGTAGCTGCCCTACAAGACACCACCTGGCGTGATGCTCACCGATGGCTTTGTCAGTCAGCGACCAAGGACCAAAGAAAAAAACAGATTCTACGTAAGTTTTCATTGCATTCATTCATCATTATCATAGTAGTAACCTTTTCGTCCAATTTTCAATCCTTCCATGCTGCGAAAGTTCTCATTTCACTCATGTATTCATCATCATCATCATCATCATATTCATGGAGCCACAACTGCAGGAAGCCTGCACCAAACATCTTGTAGCGGTGGTTTCTGTGGTAACTGGTTTTATATGACGATGTTGCCAGTCTCCTGCACAACCTGAAATTAGGTGCCTTGTACAACATCCCTTAACTACTCATTTATGACAGTCTAGTTTATTGGTTGGTGTTGTTGTTTTTGTTGTTCTCCATGTTTCAGAGCCATACAATAGGACTGACTTGTTATTTGTGTTGAATATTCTTATTTTTGTGCCGGACTTGGTATATTTTCATTTCCATGTATGGTCCAATGCAATGAAAGTCCTTTTTGTCTTTTTTATCCTTTTTAACATCACTGTCTGTTCTTCCAACTCCGTTTATATTGCTGTAAAGATATATGTATGATTCAACATCTTGGCAGTACTATTTTATTTATGTTTCCTGGATTTATTCCACTAAATTCAATTTCTGTTGGCTGAATTCTTTGTTTTCATGACCCAATAGAAAACATTCCTGGAACTGAGAGAAAGAAGAGCCAGACTCCAACAGAGAGAAAATCCATAGCGAGAAAATACATAGAGCAACGTTACCAACGCAATACCTGGATCCATGCAAACACAGATGGATTGTAGGATAATAACCATTGCATAGTAAATGAATGAAAGAAAGGGAAGTATGGCATGTGTTGCAGGCTCGATGCTTGTCTATTCTTGGAAGACAATATGGATCAACCAATCAAAAAATAGGAGCTCGCTGGAAAACCGATTGATAATGCTGCGACAGGTTACTATAGAGGATAAAACCGTACGATGTGTAGGTTAGACTTAGTGACCGTATAAGTGTATGTAATGTAAGAAATGGATGAAAATGGTTTCTTTTTAACAAAGATAACTCAAATTCTAAGCTTGGAGAAGAAATAAGTACTTTTGGAGAAATGTGCTAGCAAATGTGTTAGTATAACGAACAATGCTGTGTTTTTTATGATTAAAATTTGATATAAAATCAATATCAGAACCAATTATGGAAAACGACACATGGAAAGAAAGCAGAACTTACGGAGAATGGAAGAATATAACTCAAAACGTCCTGGTTAGAAAAAGTGAGCTGCACGAATCAGAGGTTTAGAATACCACTCATCCAGTTTCACTAGGATAGGCTAAAACCAGAGACTGCAACAGAATTACCAAACCTTGCTCTTCGAGACGTAGGATCCGAGCTTATAAAAAGAGACCGCGGAGATTTCAAACTACTCTTGCACATCATAAAGTCAGAAGGACAGACGAAGAGAGAGCGGCTAGTCAAGGCTAAAACCTTTTACCATCTGTTGCCGGGCAGTGCTATCTCCACCAACCAAGTATTTTCTGGACTTTATATATATATATATATATATATATATATATATATATATATATATATATATATATATATATATATATATATATATATATATATATATATATATATATATATATATATATATATATATAAATCTATATATATATATATATATATATATATATATATATACATTATATATATATATATATATATATATACATATATATATATATATATATATATATATATACATACTACATATAATATATATATATATATACATACATACATAATTGGGTTATGAGATCATCGGCAACACACAACAGAAATGGAATCCAGTGGACTCTGACTAAGCAGTTGGATGATCTGGATTTTGCTGATGACTTGGCTCTTCTGTCCCATAGCCGTAATCAGATGCAGGACAAATTGAAAACACTAGATGAGAGGTCACAGCAATTGGGTCTGAAAATACACAGGGAAAAGACAAAAATAATGCGAATAAATGCAGGTAATGATAACAGGGTTGAACTTGAAGAAACACCAATACAAGATGTAGAATCATACACATATCTTGGCAGTAATATAGACAAAGTTGGAGGGACAGACAGCGATATCAAAATAAGAATACAAAAGGCAAGAGGAGCTTTCATTGCATTGGGAAATATATGGAGATCAAGAGAAATAGGATCCAACACGAAAATAAGAATCTTCAACTCAAATGTGAAGTCAGTCCTATTGTATGGCTCAGAGACATGGAGAACAACAAAGACAACAACCAAAAAGCTACAGACTTTCATAAATGGGTGCTTGCGTAGAATAGAGGGATTAAAATGGTATGACAAGGTTACCAACGTGGAACTGAGGACAAGAACTAGACAAGTGCCAGTGGAACAAGAAATGAGAAGAAGACGATGGCGATGGATAGGACACACACTGAGGAAACCTGTTGATAGCATTACAAGGCAGTCCTTGTTCTGGAACCCCCAGGGCAAGAGAGGCAGAGGAAGACCAAGAAGTACATGGAGAAGAGAGTTGGAAACAGAGGTGAAAAGGATGAGGAGAACATGGAAAGAACTTGAGATGATGGCACGTGACAGGAGGACTTGGCATGTGTTTGTTGAAGGCCTATGCTCCTTTGGGAGTGGAGGGTTATGAATGAATGAATGAATATATATATATATATATATATATATATATATATATATATATATATATATATATATATATATATATATATATATATATATATATATATATATATATATATATATATATATATATATATATATATCCTGAGATGGTATGTAGAATTACTGTATATATTTGTGAAATTAATATCACTGTTTATTTCAGGATTTTAGTTGGTTACTATACATAGTTGGGATGTGAATGTACCATGCATATATGTGTATTAATTGGTATGATTGCTGAAGATGGAAACCGACAATATAACCAACAGTGACTCAGCAGAGTCCTGTCAACAGTCCTTATCAGATAAATATAACCTGCTAAAAGTTACAGCACTTTTTAGAGCTGACTTGGCATTCCAAATGTGAAAGGCAAAAGTAGCATCGTACCTATGTATAAAATGTATTATATTATCTTAGAAAATGTTCTGCAGCTAGACACCCATTTTGTCTCGCTATTGCTAATCACACTGAGCCATGTATCATTCATAGACATGCAAACATCTGAAACACATTCATCTCATGCACAACTAGACTTGTGGGCTTTACAACCATAAGCAAGCCACATGTCTATCATTGTCCGCAGGTTCGTATGTGTTATCAAACTTGAGAAGTCAAAGACTCCAGAACAATCATTGCATCCTGAAGAAACCCAGCAGCATCAGATATTGTCTGCTGGAATTCAGTCCTAGTCCACAACAGTGTTTGGGTGACTGGAGCAGGACTTTAATCAAGAGTGTCTACATTCTTACTAAGGACAGGCACAGATTCAAATGTTAAGTATTTCTGTAGCCAATTCCTGCAACAAAGTGTGATACCAGTCAATAACTGTGCTACTTGGTGATGACATCAGTAATTTATTAGCACAGCTAAGAGACTAAAGTAAAGGAACTTATGCTGAACTTTTCAAATTTCTGGAAAGACCCAAGACATACTTTTTTTTCTTTTAAGTTAGATACTTAGATTAGAAATTCACCATCATCTAAATTGTGTAATATACTTATCCATTGAGTTCCGTCATCCAACATTCAGCACAAAGAAAGAAAGATAGTGTAAATATTAAATAATTCAAAATTGTAACACTCTGACTTATTAATTTTATATTAGTGAAGTTTGAGTTTTATTAAATTGTTTGATTATCATAGGTAGTTACATAGCAAAGGTGGCGCGTTATGATCTGACTTTACTCTGGATATTTCTTAATCAGATACCTTCACAGCCGTGACTATCCTGTGATACCAGTGTTTCTCTCCAACACTGGGACTTCACTCATTCAAGACTGAATTATATTTCTTTTTCTTCAGTAATACAACTGACACTACACATTTATAAAAACCTTTCGCTACATGGATTAGCAACAAATGCAACAGAAAATGGAGGTGGAGGTGTCTTTCTGACTTCAGCACTGGTGCACATAAAAATCTGTGAGTGCCAACAGGACAATTCTAAATTAACTTCAGAGCAAAGGCAGAGGCCTTGAAAACTACAGCAGGGTGTTACAATGACAGGAAAGCACAGAGAGACAAGTTGCTTTATTCACCGATGCATTGTCAGTAATGACAACACTGAAAAGCAAAAATAATGCAGACCTACAAGGCCTAAGAGTAGTGCTCCACAATCTATGTCAACAATTCAAAAGCATTGTGATACAATGGATTCCACCTCATTATAAAATCTCCGGCAACGAAGATGAAGGTAGAAAGCTACCTCAGCCTGATGCAAGCATAACTTTCGAAGAGGCAAAGAGTTTTATCAGAATCAGATTCAGAAACAATTAGGATTTAGAGCATCCAGATCACACACAAAATAATACATACTACCAGCTCAACAGAAGAGAACAAGTGGTAACCTTCAGACTCCGCACGGGCCACAACAGATTTGGATACCATCTATTCAACAAGCTAAAGATAAGAACTACTGATGAGTGTAACTGTGGTACTGATAAAATGACTGCTGAACATCTGCTTCAGAGTTGCCCAACATATGCGAAACAGAAAAAGCGCATATGGCCGACACCAATACCATTCGTGGAAAAGCTCTACGGAGATGCAAATAGCCTCACGCTGATTACTGCTTTCTTTGAAAACATACAAGTAGACGTCTGAGAGTGTGCGAAGAAGGAGGAGATCATAACCCAATCTATTGCCAGTAAATGGAGGAATTGTGACAAAAGGCATTCCTGTCAATTTCTTATTTCCTGTGGTTCTATAAGCTGTCCTTCATGAAGGATTGAAAGAACGAAACCAGAGAAACGCCAGTGGAACAAAAGTTGAGGAAAATACGTTTATGTTTGGACAAGAACAACATTACAAGGCGACCCTTACTCTGGTATCCCAGCAGACCTAAAAGTCTTATAAAGGATAAAGAAAACATTACAAAGCTCAGCGTCTGTCACCCGACAGGAAGAACCCGCGTGAGCTGGTTCAAGGTCATGTTTCGCATCAGTTTCCAGAGGAATAAAGGAATAAGACTACACAAAAACACTCCACGCCCTTTTATAAATGGCTACGATAACAGTACTAAATTCCAAAAATACACTCAGATTTGGTCTACAACATTCCAAAAATACACTCAGATCTGGTAAAGTCATTGATCAGGGCTCCACTACAGACGTGTGTCTTGTGCCAAATTACTCGTACCAGCGCTCAAAGTGTATCACGCCCGTGCTTTACCGCGGCTCGACAGGGAACGAACGAACGAACGAACAAACTTTATTTTCAAAGGGTTAGAATTGGGCACGCAGGCCCGTCTAACATTTTGCCCTTCCTTTCTCTCGTCTTCCATACTGAATCCATTTATTCTCACATGTATCTTAAATATTACTTAAGGGAGCCTGGCAAAGGGGCGACCGACCCCAACCAGGCGCGTCCACGGGTGGCGGATAGTGGAACGACCTCCAGATATGGTGTGTCAGCTGTGAATTAAGTCAGCATTGCTGGACGAATAAGCAGTCGCGGACCAAACGGCGATGTCCTCCCAGCAGGACGGGGAGGGGTAACAGGTGGCACTGATACCCCCACTGAAATCCCCCATATGTCCTACGACGGGTGCATCAAGCGAGTAAGAGCCACTATAAGCTCTAGCCACGGGGAAGGTAAACCTCGGTAAACAAACCAATCTGCTGCCTTGCAGCTACCACCGGGAGATGGAAAGGCTATGGGAGACAACCCTGAACAACAAACACAACCCGGCCTGCCGAAGACGGAGTGTGTTAGCTACGGCGCAGATACCGGGAAAAATTAGGACACACACGCTTTTGCGGTATGGAGTCATGCGACAATCTCGACTTACGTCATGGCGTCGCTCCTATCAGCTACAACCGGGGAGGAGCGGAGCCGGGCCCCTAGCCTCGAAAGGGCCCACCCAAGCAACCGGTGCCTTTGCCAACCAAATGGTCGGGGGAAGGCAAAGTAGAGCAACTGACCAACCAACCCACTATCTTACAGTGGCTCAATGAAATACAGAAGGAGTGAGGAACAAGAAACCGGAGTTACAAGAATTCCTCAGGGAAAATAACATTGATATAATCTGCATCCAAGAAACTCACCTAAAAGATACCCAACGATTCTTTGTACGTGGATACCAATCCTTCCGCCAAGACAGGGCAAAAAGAACTAAGGGAGGAATCCTCACACTGATTAAAACCTCAATCCCAGCAGTAGAGACACACAGATCTGGTGAGGACGAACTTGAATACATAACAGTCCAACTACTGCTGCCCAGTGGAGACTTAAGGATCACAAACTGCTACAGCCCTCCAACCACAACTCTGGAGCTACACAAAGTGAAGCTTGCAGCATCGAGACACCTCATTATGGGTGACTTATAGCCACTCACCCAGCTGGGGCTATAACGCAACAGATCCAAGAGGAGAAGAGGTGGAAGATTGGATGGTAGAGAATAAACTAATTCTAATAAACCAACCAGAGGATAAGCCCACCTTCTATTCCAGAGTATGGAAAACAACGAGCACACCAGATCTTGCTATGGCTACAGATGACATACATCGACTCACCACCAGAACAGTAAATACTCAACTTGGGGGAAGTGACCATGTACCAGTCACATTACAGATATCTGAGATAAGAAGTGCAGGAGAAATCAATATGTCTCCTAGCTGGAATTTCAAAAAAGCAAACTGGGGATTTTTTAAAGAACAAGCCGACAATTTCTGTCAGAACATTGCCCACTCAAATAACATCAATAAAAACATCTCCATCATCAGTGAGGCAATCATCCAAGCAGCAAAGAAGTCAATTCCACGAGGTAAACGACGAGACTACAAACCATACTGGAGTGAAAACCTGGGAAAACTCCATAGTGAATTAAATAAAGCACGGGAAACTATGGAGCAAAATCCCACATTAGAGAACACACAGAGGCACAACAGCATAAAACAAGCCTTCAATGAACAAAAGAAAGCTGAAATCCAAAGGAGCTGGCACCAGAAGACCAGCAGTCTCAACATGGAAAAGGACTCAAGCAAGCTATGGAATCTGACAAGAGTACTAAATGAAGAAACAACAACCAGCTACTGTAAGACTGTCATCAAGGAAAATGAAAAATACCACACAGGAAAGATGGCAGCAAACATCCTGGCAGATTTCTACAAGGAAGAAAGCACCACATCACTTTCACATGCACGGATCCAAGAAGTACGTAAGGAAGTAAAAGAAAAACTGAAGCACCAAAACCCATATATCTGCATGAAGTCACCCCTTACTATGAGAGAACTCAGTGCTGCCATAACAAAACTAAAGAACAGAAAAGCTCCAGGAAAAGATGGCATCACAAATGATATGATCAAGAACCTTGGACCTGTAGCCAGGCACAAGCTCCTCCTAATCTTCAATCAATCATGGAGTACTGGAAAATTTCCAGATCAATGGCGAGAAGCAATCATTGTTCCCATCAGAAAGAAACAAAAGGAGAAAACAAGCAAGTCCAGCTACCGACCAGTTAGCCTACTGAGCTGTCTGGGTAAGGTAATGGAAAGAATGGTGAACTCAAGATTACTGAAACATCTGGAAAAAAACCAT
The DNA here is from genome assembly GCA_024509875.1 of Oreohelix idahoensis. NCBI lineage: Eukaryota > Metazoa > Mollusca > Gastropoda > Stylommatophora > Oreohelicidae > Oreohelix > Oreohelix idahoensis. The sequence goes on from JAMPIV010009744.1 coordinate 208,714, forward strand.
CTGCTTGATAACACACAGTCAGCATTTAGGAAAAATCGCAGCACCGAAGACCAACTAGTATATCTAGCCCAGGAAGTAGAAAATACCTTTCAGGAGAAAAAGAAAGTGCTGGCGGTTTTTGTAGACTTGACAAAAGCCTTTGATAAGGTATGGAAAGAAGGACTCCTCCTTAAGATGCTCAACAGCAAAATTGAAGGGAGAATGTTCAACTGGATACGGGACTTTCTTCGATACCGCACAGCAAGAGTAAAACTTGACGGGAAACTGAGCCATCGCGTCACTCTACAACAGGGTGTGCCACAAGGAGGAGTTATCTCCCCCACACATTTTATCATATATGTAAATGATATTGCAGAGAAACTGTCCGGGCATATCTCCAGGGCTCTTCATGCTGACGATTTTGCTGCCTGGTGTGCTGCTGAACTTGCCTACTGCGAAGTTCAGGATGCAAGCAGCGCTAAATACCATCGGTAAATGGGCATCAGATTGGGAAGTACAGATAAACCTCTCCAAGACAGTAGCAACCTGCTTCTCTCTGTCAAATCGCCGAGAAACGATCAAACTGCAGCTAAATTGAAGTGAACTTCCAATTGAGGAAAACCCAACATACCTAGGAGTCAAGTTGGATAAGAGACTCACCTGGAAGCCGCACATAAAAGCAGTAGAACAGAGAGCAATAAGAAAGCTCTCTATTATGAAGAAACTGGCTGGCACAAGTTGGGGGGCAAATACCAACATACTTAAAAAAGTCTATACAGGCACAGTCAGACCTGTACTTGAATATGGCATGTCAGCCTGGGCCACAGCATCTAAAACAAACACAGAATGTCTAGGGAAAGTGCAAAATTCAGGCCTTAGACTAATCACTGGAGGGATGAAGACTTCTCCAATCCAGGCAATGGAGCGATACACCAACATCCGCTCTCTTGATGACAGACGTGAGGAAAAGGTATTCACTCACAGTGAGAAGCTTCTACGAATGCCAAGTCATCCAATGCATGCCAAACTCCATAGTGTGACAAAGAACAGGCTGAAAAGAACCAGCTTCCTAAACATCTCCAAACATCTGCATCGATGCCATGAAGACCTCCTCCCAAATCGATCTACTGAGATTGAAATGTTAATTGATTACGAGGAGCCAGACGACTGCCATGGAAATATATCTATCATCACAGAAGTCCCTGAAATAAAAAAGAAAGGCCACCTGACCCCTCAACAACTAAAAACTTTGGCTCAAGAAGTGATTGAAGAAAAGTACAACCCGAAGGAGTGGACACATGCATACACAGATGGATCTGCTGAGGGGGCAGTAAAGAACGGTGGAGGAGGCATTTTTATAAGATTCCTAAATGGAAAGATCATCCGAAAGGCCTTCCCAACTGGAAAGATCTCCTCCAATTTTAGGGCAAAAGCTATGGCACTACTGCAAGCCCTGAAGATCCTCACCAGACCTGAACAGCAGCCACAAGCTAAGATAGTAATCTTCACTGACTGCAGATCATTACTTGAATCAATACAAAACACCAGAAATGATAACATGATGAATGAGATCAGATCTGAGCTTAACATCATCCAAAGGTCATCAACCATTGCCCTTCAGTGGTTACCTGCCCATTGTGGAATCGCTGGTAATGAGAAAACAGATGCTCTATCAAGAAGTGGCAGTAAAATGGAACAATACAGCCACCCATTGCCCTATCGGGAAGCAAAAACCATCATCCACAACAAGTACAAAAATTAGTGGAAGGAGGAAGGAGATATATACAGCAGAGATGACCCAATCCACCACCTAAACAGACACCAACAGATGACAATTTTCCGCCTGAGAACTGGTCACTGCAGATTACTTGGACATCTCTATCGCCTCAAGATATCCCACACGAATGAATGCCCTTGTGGAACTGATATCCAGACTCCAGAACACATTCTCCAGAACTGTCCAACCCATGATAAATTGCGACGTGCGACCTGGCCAAAAGGTGATGAGCTCCAGCAGAAGCTATGGGGCTGCCGCGCCGACCTGGAAAAGACTGTGGACTTCGTCCTGGCGACAGGCCTGCAGATTTAGCATGACTACAAACCGAACGCAGAAGAAGACTTAAGGGAGCCGCGCTGGTGTAATGGCTACGGCGTTGTACTGGCGACCAGGTTTTCATGGTTCAAACCCGGGCGTCAGCGTTTGAAGGAATGTTTACGACCGGAAATTTGACTGAATAACCTGAACGGCTCCTGCACATAAATCCCGTGTGGATGGGAAGGAGCGAAGCTCCTGACCGGGTTGGAAGGAAAGTCCACTGACCCCCCAGCCTCGCAATGACATGTCATTGGGCCAAAAGAGCTGGAAAGCTCGAGTGCCGCTGGTTAGAGAAAAAAAAAATATTACTTAATAATAAAATAACAATAAAATAAAATCCCAACATTGTAACAATACAATAACAGTTACACAGATTTACAGTACCTTATCATAATTAATACTAAACAGGACAAAATTATCTTTAAAACCTACACATGATGTTATGTAATTATTTAAGAACATAACTAAATTAGTGTGGCATATAATCTGCACTCATGATGTATTTGAAAAGTCTGTGATTGAATGAAAATGGACTAAGCGTGTTTTTAAGTCGTGTGGAAGATTATTCCACAGATGAGCAGCAGAAAAAGCTAAAATTTTCTTGAATAAGTCGAGCCTAGGCTTGGGCATGTGTAATTTATTTAAGCGTTGACTGCGTCTTCCGCTGTATTTGAAAATAGTCCACAGATACGTTGGAGCATTCTGTGATAAGATTTTGTGAATAAATTTGGCTTTGTTGAAGAGAAAGCGCTTTCTTGTTGGTAATATGTTAAGATATGTATATGGGTCTACACACTGTGTGAGGTTTTTGTCTGAAATTAGGCGCACTGCACGTTTTTGTAATGAATAGAGTCTTTTAGTGTTTGACATGGTGCAGCCTTCCCAAATTGTGGAACAATAGTCTAGATGTGTTTGTATTTGGGATGTATAGAACATTTTTCGTGTCTCCTCATCTAGGAAATGTTTGATTTTAACTAACTGGTAAACTTTTTGTGCCGTTTGTTTGGTCAGTGAATGCGAATTCCAACTTAAATGTTGGTCAATTATGAGTCCTAGTGCTTTATTTTCATTTACATTTTCAATTAAAGAGGTTCCAATGTAAAGCTGAAGTGTGGTTTTCAGTGAGTTTTGTAATTTTTGTCTAGTTGATATTATCATACATTTTGTTTTAATGATATTTATTTGCATGCAGTTTTCATTGCTCCACTTAATAAGATTGTCTGTGTCGCTTTGTAATAATATTTCTAGCGTGTTGCAACTTTTATCACTAATATAAATGGTACAGTCATCGGCAAATAGGTCGCAGGATGAGTGCTTGATGTGTAGTGGAAGGTCATTTATGTAAATGGAAAAAAGTAGAGGGCCGAGAATAGAACCCTGAGGAAAACCGGTGTCAATAATAGTTGGGATTGACAAGAAGTTATTGTACCACACTAATTGCGGTCTGTCGGACAGGAATGATTTAAGTAATGTCACTAGTTTAAAGTTAACTTTTATTGTTTCTAATTTTCTTATTAAAACAGCGTGGTCTAACATATCAAATGCTTTCCTAAAGTCTACAAAGATTGCTCCACATATGTTATCGTTATTGATGTTTAGGTGCAAGTTGTCTATCATCTTAGTTAGAGCTGTGTGGCATGAACGCTTTTGTCTAAACCCTGACTGCCTGTCAATTAGAAAGTCATTGCTAACTAGTTACTGTAGTGTTGCTTTATGTATGTGTTTTTCTAGTGGTTTAGAAAGCGATGATAGAAGAGAAATCGGTCTATAATTACCAAGGTTACTGTTATCTGACGAGCCAGGTTTGAAGAGAGGATATACTTTGGCAACCTTAAAGGCCGAAGAAAAATAATAATAGATAAGTTAGTGAATCACTAATAGCTGGTGCGGCGTAATGCAGCATTCGATTACTAATTCCGTCAAGCCCTGATGAGCTATTATCTTTAAGGCCAATAAGATAGTTATACACTTCATTAACTGCCATAAAAGGAATGTCGGGTGGAACTGAGTTTGTACATTTGTTCTCACAGAATGCTGAAAGTTTGTCTAAGTCACTACAGGAAGGTGGTATTGTGGATTTCAGACTGTTTATTTCTGCTTGAAAGTGATTGCTGAAGTCTGTGCAAGTAAATGAAGTGTTGGAAGAGAATGAGTCTGGTGCATTACGTTTTTTCGCTAAGGTGTTAATTGCCTTCCATATTTCCTTCCTATTTGATTTGTTCTGAACCATATTTCTAAAATGATTTTTCTTTTCTTTGCGAATTAAATATTGAATCGTGTTCCTGTATGGGACCACAAGATGCAGCAATAGTGAATGCAGTCAGCGACCCATAGCTGTACTGCTTGCATCAGGACCAGCGAACCAGAGCTGGTCAAGACCGCACTCCACCTCCACGTGGTGGTCCTGGAAACAGTCTGCAGCAGTGCAGTCTGGCTGAGCGAGTGCGGATCGCAATGGGAAGGCAAACCCGGTCCCTAAAAAATGCCGTGCTGAAGTCGGATGTGTCGACCGAAAGGTGCAAATATCACAGCTTAGGCGTAAACAGACACAGCGCAACCATCGTCCTTTTCAGGGCGAACGAGGAAGAAGAAGAAGAAGTTCCTGTATACCCTGTATGTGTTGAGGTCCTTATTTTTGTGCGCTTGATCTCTCTGCCTCATAGCCTCCAACACTTCCTGCGTGATCCAAGGAGATTTTAATTGTCGTTTAATGCGAATTTTAAAGATGGAAGAACTGAAGGCAGCACTGGAGAAAATCAGGATGGGCAAAGCAGCAGGGCATGATGGTATAACACCAGAAATGGTCAAGTACATGGGAGCATCAGGCGACCTATTACTCTTAAGGGTCCTACAGGCAGCATGGTGCAACAAGACCATACCAAAGGATTGGGAGATTGCCATCATAACACCAGTTTTCAAAAAGGGTGACAATCGACAGTGTGGAAACCATAGAGGCATATCCCTTCTCAGTGTCCCTGGTAAAATCTACTCTAGAATCCTAGAGCAGAGACTCCGACGCCTAGCTGAGCCACAATTGGATGAGGTCCAGTGCGGATTCCGAGCAAACCGAAGTACTCAAGACCTAATCTTCACACTCAGACAGCTTAGTGAAAAGGCCCTTGAGTATAAGAGTGAGATCCATCTTTGTTTCATAGATCTGGAAAAGGCGTTTGACAGGGTCCCCTGGAGCAAACTTTGGGACTGTTTGGCAAGGAAGAATATTCCAGCACCTCTGATTCATGCTGCACAGAGCTTCTACAAGTCTTGCAGAAATTATGTGAGGACAGCAAACCATAAGTCAGAAGAGTTCAGGACCACCACTGGTGTAAGACAAGGTGATATCCTATCACCTTACCTCTTCATACTCCTTATGGACGATGTCATCAAGGCATGTAAGGAGAGAACAAGAAAGTATTCAGTGGGGTACTGGAAGATGAGACAGGTCTATATTTCGGAGCTGGCATTTGCTGATGATGTTGCCCTGATTGCTAAATCAGAGGCACATCTCCAATCCAACCTGCAAGTCTGGAAGGAAGAGCTGGAGAAGAGAGGGATGGTCATAAGCAGCTCTAAAACAAAATCCAAGGTGATATCACGAGAAGAAAGAAGACATCAGATTAAGCTGGGAGAACAGGTCCTGGAGCAGGTCGACCACTTTAAATACCTCGGAGCTATTATAGACCGAAAGGGAGGCATCAAAGAAGAGTTGGCCACTTGAAAAGCAGCAGCTGTGAGACTTTTTCAGGCCATAAATCGAGGATTCCTCGGCAAGAGAGAGGTTGGTAAGAAAACGAAGATGGCTGTATACCGCTCCACCTATGTCCGAGTCTTGACATATGGATGCGAGTCATGGGCAATGACTACAACCCATAAAAGCCAGATCCAAACCTCAGAAATGAGGTATCTGAGGAAGGTGGTTGAAGTAACACGAAGAGACATGGTACGCAATCAGACGATACGTTAAGGCCTTAAATCCTACCCCCTGCAGACCCAAGTAGAACAGTCCCAATTAAGATGGTTTGGCCATGTCTGCAGAATGGGAGAAGATCGGATACCACGGCAAGCATGGGAAACAAAGAGCCAAGGATCCAGACCCCGAGGACGACCCAGAGTCCGCTGGGAGGACAACATTAGACAATCTTTGAAGGACCGAGGACTAGAATGGAACCAGGCCAGGAGGAAGACAGCCGATAGAATAGTCTGGCGCTCTCTCTTCCAAACCTCTACACCTCACGGTAGAAGGGGAACGACTTAGTAAGTAAGTAAGTTGATGCAAATTTCCTTAGCTGGTACGTGCGTGTCAAAAACACTATAAAAAATTTTTGTCCAGTATGCAATAGCGTCATCCGGATCAGGAAGTTGGTAAACACTGGCGAGAGGTGCAGTTAGCAAGTAATTTAAAAATAATTCCCGACTGAAATGTTTGAAACTTCTAAATTTAATACTTACATGTTTATTTTTGGGAACTTTACATTTAATCTTTGACCATGTACAGCATACTGGATAGTGGTCACTCATTGCAATATTAGGGACAAAGCATTCTATGAAGTTTTCTGTGCAACTTGCGTAGATGTGGTCGATTAGTGTGGATGATGCTTGTGTAACTCTTGTAGGCTGGTTAACTATTTGTTTTGGGAGCCGCGCTGGTGTAATGGCTACAACGTTGTACTGGCGACCAAGGTGTTCATGGTTCAAACCCGGGCGTCGGCGTTTGAAAAAATGTTTACGACCGGAAATTTTACTGAATAATCTGAACGGCTCCTGCACATAAATCCCGTGTGGATGGAAAGGAGCGAAGCTCCTGACCGGGTTGGAAGGAAAGTCCACTGACCCCCCAGCCTCGCAATGACATGTCATTGGGCCAAAAGGGCTAGAAAGCTCGAGTGCCGCTGGTTATAGGAAAAAAAAAAAAAAAAACTATTTGTTTTAAGTTGTACGAAAGTATTATATTTTTCCATGTTAGATTTGAATTGTGTGTATCGATATGAAATCACCAAGAAGAACAACCTCCTTGACTGTAGCAAATACATTGTCCATCATGATGGTGAAATCTTCGTACCAGATAGGTCCTGCACAAGGATTTCGATAAAAATATCCCACCAGAAATGGGCCCTGATTTGGTAGCTTTATTTCCAACCATACACATTCTATCTCTACTGTCTCTAAGTCGTTTCTGCGGCGAAAATTAAGGGAAGTGGAAATATAAACTGTTATACCTGTCTCTTGTTTTTTGCTTGCGTCTCGCTGAATAGTTTTAAAACCATTTAACGCAATGTCATCGTCTGTTATTCTGTCATTTAGGCGACTTTCTGAAAGTCCAAAAATGTGAAAATTCTTATTTAGAATGTGTGTAAGTTCGGGGAGTTTACCTAGAAGATGGTAAATATTCAGATGACCAAGTCGTAGACCATCCTTGTGAAGCCACGGTACATAATTACCAGTCATGTTTGTATTTTGTAAACTTGTTCTACAAAAAACAAAAACAAAACAAAAATACATACATACATGGTCAAAATTATAGGTAGATAGTAACTCTCTTCAGTTATAACAGACTATGGGATAGCGCCCGATAGTCCTCATCTGTCTTCTTTTCTTTTTTTTTTTTGTCTGGTATTCCTTCCGGCGTGTTATTTTATCCTCTGCTTGTTGTGAGAGCTTCTTTTCGCCCAATATAAGGTGGAGCTGTAGGAAGCATCGCCGTTTGGTGCGATCGGCAGCTTCATCCTCCCAAGTTCCTGGATTTATGTCCAATGCCTTCATGTCTCTCTTGCACACGCATACACATCTTTGAACCTTAGCCTCCATCACCCAACGGTTCTTTTGCCATCTGCCAGTTGTCCGTAGAAGATACCTTTCTGGATGCCGCCATCTTCCTTGCGGCGGACATGGCCAAGCCAGTGTAGTATGTGCTGTCTAAGCAGTGTATACATGTTTTGAAGGCCAGCACGTGACAACACGTCGACATTTATGACTTTTTTCTTCCATGAAACACCGAGGATGTGGCGTAGACACGGTAAATAGAAGGTATTGAGCCTTCTTTCTTACTTACCATAGGTTGTCCATGTCTCGCTGCCATATAGAAGTGTGCTGGTGACGCAGGCATTATATACCGCAGCATTGGTCTTCGTTGTGAGTTTGGAGTTTCCCCAAAGAAGCGTCGTGAGGCGGGCAAAGATGACTGCAGTCTCGCCAATTATATATTGTCGTAGATTTTCGATAGGAGAATTAAGACTAGGTTTGGTCCCTTCTGAATAGGTTTGAATAGGTGATAGACTCAGTGAGAGTTAGTGAAAGGTAATAGAATTTCCACACACGTGAGATGATAGATTTTGATATAGTGGCTGTCTCTGAAAGCGAAAAGAATTCTTCTCTCTCTCTCACCTATCTTCTACAACAGTTGTTACAGCGTCAGACAGACTACACCAATATACATATTACGTATATTTCTATCACTCACAGGCACGCACATACACGTGACGACAGGTAAACACACAGACGTGGGAAAACTATAACAATGATATATATATTATCTAGAACGAGCTGACCAAACACGATTATTAAGTTCAAGAGCGATTTTAATATCAGGAAAAAATCGGCTCACAACATCAAAGAAAGTACATCAAGGAAATACATATACACATAGTCATAAAAATTCAAGGAAATGTTGCAAGGATGATAGCCCCCTTATAGTGTTAACTCTAGGTTTAGCCCAGCCCCGTTAAGAGAACAGATGATGGCGCCAGAGTCACAGATACATAGGGTTTGATTCTAAGAGTTTCGTTGTTTTATCTCGTAATTATATGCACAGAGTTTGAAAAAAATCTGATTTAACCTAAGACAAAAAACACAAGAACTCTAGCCTTAGCAACAAATTATGCAGATTGAAAAAAAAATTAGGACAGCAACAGGGTGTCAAAGATATAATAGTGAAAATATCACTCAAACCAGCGTACACTCATTCATTCCGCCATGGCCTCTCATACATGTACTCACGACTTTGCTCGCTGCCTCTTGGAACACACTGATTTTAGATCTTCACACAGACTCAAAAAAATGCAGTCTTCTGCCAAGAAGTCCCCAGTTCCAAAAGACGTATTTAACTTGGAGTCTCCGGGAACGACTACTTGGGTGTGCAAATTTGTTCAAATGTCTGATTAAGTCACCTAAAATTATTCCAGGCGCGGGAGTTAGCAGAGCACAGTGTCAATAGCGTAGGTTTCTAGAAATGATGAATGTCAGGTCGGTGCCTTCCCTCAGTATAGGATTCACTTTAGTCACACCACAGATTTGTCCACAAAAATATATATATATATATAGTCGGGAAATGTTAGTTAATACTTGAAGTATTTCGCGCCACCAGGCAGAAAAATTACGTAGAGTTTTTTTTTTCTAGAAGAAATTAAGATCTGGCTCCAAGGTCCAGTATTTATCATTACAGTCTTTGAAAACCCGTTATTGGGATATAGTATTTCTGGCTAACTCGGGTTGCATATGCACTGTTAGACCAGTGGTACTTAAGAAACCCACGTGGTTCAAAATAAGGACTGTCTATTTCTTCACAAGTATGGAAACTACTACTAGGTGCTGGTAAAGTTAGGGTCACCCCAAAACTTTCACTGTGTGGAGGAAAAATAACACATATAATATAATAAACAGAATCTGTACTGGTTATAACTTACATTTAAACTTGCAAGCAGAGAGCTTTGCTTATCATTTAAACTTCCCGTGACGTAAGTTATATTTAAAAATCAGCAATCCTCATGAATTAGGAACACGTGCGTATTCCGTCACCATTCATGAGGCTCGATTCTAGAGTTTTATACGTTAGTTTAGAAAAATACACTCGACTGAGTATTAGCAGTTAAATTAAATTCATAAATAGCTACAATTTCCGTTATAAGCTAGAAATTTTAATTTTATTCTGCTTTCCACTGAATGCTTCCCTAGAAAATATAATAGCCTACCACTTTATTTCTCTTCTGCGCTAAAGAAATAGATTAAAATGAATTAAGCGATTAAACACTTTAACACTCACAAAATCTATATATCTATCATATTAATTACCTCAACCACAGAATTACAGGTAGTCGCACAACTTAAGAATAAAAATGCTGAAAATATTTCTGGAAGTCTAGAAGTTCGACAAATTGCCGAAACAAACTGAGATCTTCGCTAACAGCTATTCTGTTTACGAGCAACCTATCTACTGTGAGTCTATGAGCGAGAATGAAATTAAAGTTTCAAACTTGGCCAATATCTTTAAAATCGGACACAGGATCCTAATCTTATTTCGCCAAGCGAAATAGTCTCCCCTGTCCGTATAACACCTTCGTCCGCTTATCGCGTGACGTAACAGCCATCAGTGGCCGAGGGCTTGCATGAGTTGCAAATCTCAGACCACCGTCTGCAGTGCGGAGTGGATTTTCACGCTAAGCCGGGTTTTTTTCCTGACGAAAAACCTCATGCGTTTACTGAAATGCAGACTCTCTGTCTACTTTCCATGTCCCTCGGGTGAATTTTCACGCCCCAGGCCAGAGACCCTCAGACGAATGTCTAGCGAATGCTGTAAATTCACGCCTATCGTCCGACCAGCGCGACTGACATGTACGCAATACCACCCAGGTGCGATTCTCAGTTTTTAGAGAAAGGAAAACAGGTAAAGTTTGCGAATTATATGAAAATAATATTCGCAAAACGAATGGATGAAAAATATACAGGAAAAAGGAAATACAGAGATAATAAAAGAGAGAATTCGGGTGAAAGAATAGGAAGAAGATGTAGGAAATTAAATGAATATAAACCCTACGTGACAGAGCCTCCCCCCTTTAAGATATGGAAGCACTCCATGTCTACGTTATGGAGTTTAATTTCCTATAACCGTAGCTTCGGGGTGTCTGTCTTCTTCCCTCTCCTCTTCCCCCTCCATCTCTGTCCAATTCCTACTCAAGTCCACTCCTCAAAGTTTCCTTCCCCTGGAATGTCTCATATGCGCGCTTGAAAGAGCGTCGCCGCTTCTGACATTTTTGAAAGATTTCCTGTGATAGCGGTGGAATATCCCTGCCACTATCGTCATCTTCGTCAGTTTTGGCGATCGTCAGGAGATGGTCGGAGGTTGGCACTGGTTTTTCCAAGTATCTCTTTAAGAGATTTAAATGGAAAACCTTCTCCTTTCCTTCAATAGAGATCTGGTAGTTAGCCTTAGAAATCTTTTTCAGGACGGTAAACGGCCCTTGCCATCCGATCTTCAGTTGGTTGTTCTCGGTAGGGAGCAACACCAAAACTTTCTCTCCTGCTTCCAGTTCTCTCTCTTCCGCGACTTTCCTGTATCGGTTAGCGTGCTTGGTGCGTGCTCGCTTAAAGTTAGTCGTTGCTAGGTCCCACCCTAGTTTCAACCGTTCCTTTAAAACCGACACATATTTACTGGCTGAGACAACTGTCTCATCAGCCTTCTCGTCTGTCAGAGACTGAAGTAAGGCTTCAAGCGGGCCCTTAATGGGTCTGCCGAATAAGAGTGTAGCTGGCGGAAATCCTGTGGAAGTATGAGGAGATTCTCTGTAGCCAAATAATGCTGCAGGAATACAGAGATCCCAATCTTCAGGTTTCACTTGTGCCAGCTTACTTAGCATCATGGTGAGGTTTCCATTAGCACGTTCCACGAGCCCATTTCCGGCCGGAGTATATGGCTTAGTGTGGATGTGCTGGGTCCTCAAGATCTTAACGATCTCATCCATCAACAGGTTTCGGTATGGAGATCCATTATCCGTCAACACTTGCTGAGGGAATCCCAACCGAGTGAAAATCTGCACGAGGGCTTCTGCGACATGCTTGGCATCTGCGCATGTTAGCGGGATAGCTTCTGCCCATAAAGTGCATGTATCGACTAAGGTCAGGATGAACCTGTTCCTTCTTTTAGTCCTTTCGAAAGGCCCTAAAATGTCGATCACAACCCGTTCGAATGGTGTTCCCATTATTGGCATTTCACCCATGTGGACTGGGGGTGTCCGTTGCTTGGGTGGTACACGTTGGCACTGGGCACAGGATTTGACGTACCTGATAATATCAGTGTTTACTCCTGGCCACCAATAATGAGTGGTTATACGTTGGTTTGTGGCGTTCTGTCCCATATGTCCGCTAAAGGGAAGAGAGTGCCCCATTTCTAGGATTTGGCTTCTGTACTGTTTCGGTACTAGGAGCTGGTTGTAACCTTGGTCAGGCTTGCCCGTTCTCCGATAAAGTACGCCATCCTCAGAAAAAATGTCCCCGTGCTGTTTTGGTTCCTTCGCCATGGGCAGTTTCCTAAAGCAGGGTGCCAAGGTAGGGTCCTTGTATTGCGCTTCTTTAAGTTCCATAGGTAACAAATTTGGCGCAGGCTCCCGTTCCTTCTTGGTTTGCCCTCTTATAGTTACTGCTGCCACAATCGGCTCTTCCGGTTTCCCAATACACACGTATCTCCCGCCAAGTATGACTGGGTAGATGGGATCATCCATAACAGCCGCTTTGATCACACCTCTGACAAAGTCAGAGTGTATCTCCACCAATGCGATGGGAAGCGCTGTAGGTGCATCACTCTTACGAACTCCACAAAGTTTGACGGTCTCTCCTGTCTCTTGACCGGGTTTAACCAGCTTTCTGGCAACAATGCAATCGTAAGAAAGCCCCGTGTCAAATAAGCAAGAAGTTTGAGAACCGTTCAAAATAACAATACCTCGCGTTGAGGGTCTATCCCCAACAGGTTGGGAATCACTGTCAATAATTCCGCCTTGCGAGACTGTCAATAAGCATCCGATGCGTTTTGGCTCGGTGTGCTCGGTCTGATCATATGTCCCGTGCTCAGGGGTTCTCCCTTTGCCACCTTGTCCTTTCTGGCTGCGCTGCCATGTAGGGCGGTCGGGTTGATCAGGCTGTTTGGGGTGGTTGGGGTACTTGTTCTTGTAGAACTTGGATTTTCAGGAGGGGGGTTTTGAGGTCCAGTTTCTCTGTGGTTATTTAGGTTAGAAGCCTGAGAAGATTGCTCTAGGTTATGTTTTCGAAAATGCTCCTCTGTCGGTTTCCGCTTTGTGGCCGGTAGTTCAGCCAGCGCATTGTGATAACGCTCAGACTTTTCCAAAATGTCTTCAAGTTTTTCTGCCCCCTGCTCAGCGAGAAATCTCCGGGTATCAGCAGACAAAGTGTTCTTTATTTGTTCAGTTAGAACAAGTTCCTCAAGACCTTCATAGGTAGAGGGGAGCTGCGAAAGCTCAAGGCACTTTGTTAGATATCCCTTAAGACGAGATGAGAACTGGTGAAAAGTTTCAGAATTCTCTTTCCGGCTGTTGCGAAACAGTTGCAAAAACTTGCGAGCGTTCATTTCAAAGCGCTCCAGTAACGCTTTCTTCAACACATCGTAGTCGTCTTGTTGGCTACTTTCCAGCTTAGAATAAACATCATAAGCAGAACCTTTTAGGGCCTGGGAAAGTTTCATATTCCAACGCGACCTCTCTAACCCGTACAGAGTTGCAATTTTCTCAAATTTTTCTAACCATGTGTCAATCTTCTCATTTGGACAAGGAAAAGATTCAAGAGTGAAAGACATAGCATTTAGTTGAAGAGATTGAGTGTTAGCAGGGTCAGTTAAGGAAGAATGAGGAGAAGACTCTCCATTGCTGGAGGTAGAGGCAGCACCACGACTTTGGAATTCCAGAGTTTTAAGAGCTAACTCATGCTGTCTCTCTTCTCTCTCCTTCTCATGCTGTCTCTCCTTCTCTCTTTCCTCATGCTGTCTCTCCTTCTCTCGTTCGTTCGCCCTGCGAATTTCCATTTCCTCGTCCATCTTCTTCTGCTGTAAAAGACGGTCTTCCCTTTCCCTCTCTCTAGCTTCTGCTTCTTTCCTCTTGAGTTCTTCTTTTTCCTCTTTAGCTTCAGCTGCTTTCCTCTCCGCATCATATCTCTCAAGTTCGTCTCTGACAAAAGCTTTCGCTTCCTCTCCTTCCAGTCCCTCCTCTCTCGCTTCGTCCCTGAGAAGTTGTCTAAGCTTTGCCCTCTCGGCCATATTATGTCAGTGACTGAGACTAGTGGAGAACGAAAATAGGAAAAAGGATACACTGGTTCCTACCACTTACGAGAAAAAAAATTACCAAAAAAATCAAAAGATGATATATTTAACCCTGGGATACCTCCTCCAAAATAAAATCTAACTATCGCTGCTATTATCGGCAATAAAGCACTTAATGCAAAACACGACTACGCCAACTAAATGGTAGTTAAGATTACAACTGAAAAATAAGTTGCTACAGTGGAAAAGCAAAAGAATATTGCAAAAATTAAAGAGAAAAATAATCCCTTAATTTTTAAAAATCCACTATAAGTTCGCCCCTGAAGTCAGATCGGGTAAGGGAGGGAATTAATCTGGACAAAAAGTCCGAAACACACTCCTTAACTTAGTTCAAACGCCGTTCTGCCTCAGTACCCAGTGAATGTTATACACTCACCACTTTACCAGCATTTAGTATTACAATCAGCAGTTAACATATATCCCGACAAAATCAACCTGTAACCAAAATGTATATTATTCAAAGATGCTGTGGAAAAAAAAAACTTATTAGTTTGTGTGGTCAGCACGCCCGTAAACAGATCGCTAGTCTAGGGGGTAATATTTTTTTTAAAAGATACACAGTCACAAGACATCACACTCTTACTCTATATCAGAATACAGAATCTTAAGTTCAAAATCCAGATAGACGAGTCCACATTTGTCGTACTCGTCTTCCTATTCTAAGTTCAAAAATCCTACGGACGAGAACCCATTTGTCGTACTCGTCTTCCTATTCTAAGTTCAAAAATCCTACGGACGAGAACCCATTTGTCGTAGATTTTCGATAGGAGAATTAAGACTAGGTTTGGTCCCTTCTGAATAGGTTTGAATAGGTGATAGACTCAGTGAGAGTTAGTGAAAGGTAATAGAATTTCCACACACGTGAGATGATAGATTTTGATATAGTGGCTGTCTCTGAAAGCGAAGGAAAACTATAACAATGATATATATATATTATCTAGAACGAGCTGACCAAACACGATTATTAAGTTCAAGAGCGATTTTAATATCAGGAAAAAATCGGCTCACAACATCAAAGAAAGTACATCAAGGAGAATACATATACACATAGTCATAAAAATTCAAGGAAATGTTGCAAGGATGATAGCCCCCTTATAGTGTTAACTCTAGGTTTAGCCCAGCCCCGTTAAGAGAACAGATGATGGCGCCAGAGTCACAGATACATAGGGTTTGATTCTAAGAGTTTTCGTTGTTTTATCTCGTAATTATATGCACAGAGTTTGAAAAAAAAATCTGATTTAACCTAAGACAAAAACACAAGAACTCTAGCCTTAGCAACAAATTATGCAGATTGAAAAAAAAAATTAGGACAGCAACAGGGTGTCAAAGATATAATAGTGAAAATATCCCTCAAACCAGCGTACACTCATTCATTCCGCCATGGCCTCTCATACATGTACTCACGACTTTGCTCGCTGCCTCTTGGAACACACTGATTTTAGATCTTCACACAGACTCAAAAAAAAATGCAGTCTTCTGCCAAGAAGTCCCCAGTCCCAAAAGACGTATTTAACTTGGAGTCTCCGGGAACGACTACTTGGGTGTGCAAATTTGTTCAAATGTCTGATTAAGTCACCTAAAATTTATTCCAGGCGCGGGAGTTAGCAGAGCACAGTGTCAATAGCGTAGGTTTCTAGAAATGATGAATGTCAGGTCGGTGCCTTCCCTCAGTATAGGATTCACTTTAGTCACACCACAGATTAGTCCACAAAAATATATATATATATATATATATATATATAGTCGGGAAATGTTAGTTAATACTTGAAGTATTTCGCGCCACCAGGCAGAAAAATTACGTAGAGTTTTTCTAGAAGAAATTAAGATCTGGCTCCAAGGTCCAGTATTTATCATTACAGTCTTGGAAAACCCGTTATTGGGATATAGTATTTCTGGCTAACTCGGGTTGCATATGCACTGTTAGACCAGTGGTACTTAAGAAACCCACGTGGTTCAAAATAAGGACTGTCTATTTCTTCACAAGTATGGAAACTACTACTAGGTGCTGGTAAAGTTAGGGTCACCCCAAAACTTTCACTGTGTGGAGGAAAAATAACACATATAATATAATAAACAGAATCTGTACTGGTTATAACTTACATTTAAACTTGCAAGCAGAGAGCTTTGCTTATCATTTAAACTTCCCGTGACGTAAGTTATATTTAAAAATCAGCAATCCTCATGAATTAGGAACACGTGCGTATTCCGTCACCATTCATGAGGCTCGATTCTAGAGTTTATACGTTAGTTTAGAAAAATACACTCGACTGAGTATTAGCAGTTAAATTAAATTCATAAATAGCTACAATTTCCGTTATAAGCTAGAAATTTTAATTTTATTCTGCTTTCCACTGAATGCTTCCCTAGAAAATATAATAGCCTACCACTTTATTTCTCTTCTGCGCTAAAGAAATAGATTAAAATGAATTAAGCGATTTAACACTTTAACACTCACAAAATCTATATATCTATCATATTAATTACCTCAACCACAGAATTACAGGTAGTCGCACAACTTAAGAATAAAAATGCTGAAAATATTTCTGGAAGTCTAGAAGTTCGACAAATTGCCGAAACAAACTGAGATCTTCGCTAACAGCTATTCTGTTTACGAGCAACCTATCTACTGTGAGTCTATGAGCGAGAATGAAATTAAAGTTTCAAACTTGGCCAATATCTTTAAAATCGGACACAGGATCCTAATCTTATTTCGCCAAGCGAAATAGTCTCCCCTGTCCGTATAACACCTTCGTCCGCTTATCGCGTGACGTAACAGCCATCAGTGGCCGAGGGCTTGCATGAGTTGCAAATCTCAGACCACCGTCTGCAGTGCGGAGTGGGTTTTCACGCTAAGCCGGGTTTTTCCTGACGAAAAACCTCATGCGTTTACTGAAATGCAGACTCTCTGTCTACTTTCCATGTCCCTCGGGTGAATTTTCACGCCCCAGGCCAGAGACCCTCAGACGAATGTCTAGCGAATGCTGTAAATTCACGCCTATCGTCCGACCAGCGCGACTGACATGTACGCAATACCACCCAGGTGCGATTCTCAGTTTTTAGAGAAAGGGAGCCGCGCTAGCGTAGTGGTTACAACACCGCTGTGGCGACCGGGTGATTCAGGATCAAACCCGGGCGACGGCCTTTGAGGATTTTTCGTCGACCGGGAATTGGACTGGATTAACTCAAGACCTGGCGAGAACATTTGAAGAAGTGTCGTCGACCAGGGATTGGCGGCTCCTGAGCCGACCCAGCTCTAATGGGTACCTCCGAAATCGGCGAGTATCTGCCTGAATGGCGAGGGACACCTGTCTCTGTACAAGAAAATGGATACTCACGTAAAATCAATGTCAGGTTAGACATTAATAATAACCTGAGATTTCGCCTTGAGTATTAGCGGGCGTACGAAAAAAAAAAAAAAAAAAAAAAAAGTAAAGTTTGCGAATTATATGATTATAAATATATATACAGACTCTGCTTTTATTTATTTTAATGGAAGCGATGTCTCACATACTTTAATGCAAGTGTAGACACATTTACTTTAATGCAAGTGTAGACACATTTACTTTAATGCAAGTGTAGACACATTTACTTTAATGCAAGTGTAGAGACTAATTTAGTCTAGAGCAAATGTAGACACGGATCTTAGTGCAAGCGTAGACACACATTTACTTTAGTGCAAGTATAAACGCATATTTACTTTAGTGAAAGTGTAGACACTCATTTACTTTTGTGCACCTGGTAGACGCACATTTTCTTAAGACAATTATAAGGTCACACAGTTACTGAAGTGTAGACACTCATTTTAGTGCAAGTATAGACAAAAATGTGTTCTTCATGAAGGACAGCATACAGAACCGTTTGGGATAAGAACGGAAGTGCGACAGGAATACCTCTTGTCTCCATTTCTTTTCTTGCTGGCAATAGATTGGGTTATGAGATCATCGGCAACACACAACACAAATGGAATCCAGTGGACTCTGACTAAGCAGTTGGATGATCTGGATTTTGCTGATGACTTGGCACTTCTGTAACATAACCGTAATCAGATGCAGGACAAATTGAAAACACTCGATGAGAGGTCACAGCAATTGGGTCTGAAAATACACAGGGAAAAGACAAAAATAATGAGAATAAATGCAGGTAATGATAACAGGGTTGAACTTGAAGAAACACCACTACAAGATGTAGAATCGTACACATATCTTGGCAGCAATATAGACAAAGTTGGAGGGACAGACAGTGATATCAAAATAAGAATACAAAAAGCAAGAGGATTTCACTGCATTGGGAAATATATAGAGATCAAGAGAAATCGGATCCAACACGAAAATAAGAAACTTAAACTCAAATGTAAAGTCAGTCCTATTGTATGGTTCTGAGACATGGAGAACAACAAAGACAACTACCAAAAAAGCTACAGACTTTCATAAATGGGTGCTTGCGTAGAATAGAGGGATTAAAATGGGATGACAAGGTTACCAAAGGGGAACTGAGGACAAGAACTAGACAAGTGCCAGTGGAACAAGAGATGAGAAGAAGACGATGGCGATGGATAAGACACACACTGAGGAAACCTGTTGATAGCATTACAAGGCAGTCTTTGTTCTGGAACCCCCAAGGCAAGAAAGGCAGAGGTAGACCAAGAAGCACATGGAGAAGAGAGCTGGAAACAGAGATTAAAATGATGAGGAGAACGTGTAAAGAACTTGAGATGATGGCACGTGACAGGAGGACTTGGCATGTGTTTGTTGAAGGCCTTTGCTCCTTTGGGAGTGGAGGGTTATGATGATGATGATAGACAAAAATTTACTTGTATGCAAGTGTAGGCGCACATGTTTGTTGGACAGGTGTAAACATACATTTGTTTACTTCAGCACAAATGTAGAAACCCATTTACTTAATAGCAAGTATAGGCTCGAATTTTATCTAGTGCAAGTTTAGACACACATTTATCTAGTGCAAGTTTAGACACACATTTATCTAGTGCAAGTTTAGACACACATTTAATTTAGTGCAAGCGTAGACACCAGTGTAGAGGAACTTTCTTGTCATTCGGACGTATACAGGGAAACTCAAGTCCAAAACAATAACCAGAATCTTCAACTCAAATTTCATTTGATCCTATTGTATGGTTCTGAAGCATGGAGAACTTTTTTTTTATAATTGATCACATGGTATTTTAAGAGTTTTCACTCTTTTACTCTTTTTTATTGGGGCGAGTTCCAGGGCAATCGTGCAAACCCAGAAGGCTTCACTAACTCAACATTGGTAATACATGCAACACCGGCTAAAATGGCGGAGTGTTGTGATGCCACGAGTTTGAGGGTTCGCTACCCTAGAGGGGTTCGCAACAGGGGAACAGCAGCCAAGAGGTTATTGTCTTTGCGCTTGTGCAGAACTGAAGGATTTAAGTGGTGGATTATTAGTGTTGAGTTGATGGTAGGAGACAGGCGGATGCCGACGGAGCAGGAAGTGAGAAGAGGACGCTGGTGACGGGCAGGAGGAAACCTTGCGATAGCATTACCATGCAGGTCATGTTCTGGAGAAGAGAGGTCAAGATAGACATGAAGAAGAAGTCATGGAAAGACCTTGAGCTGATGTCACATGACAGGAAGACTTGGCATACGTTTGTTAAAGGCTTTGTGGAGCTGAAGGATAATGATGATGATAATGTAGACACGCATTTAACTTGGTGCGACTGTAAGTGTTGAACAATTATTGTAGGACAAGTGTAGAACATTTACTTTAGGGCTAATGTAGACACGCATTTAACTTGGTGCAACTCTAAGTGTTGAACAATTATTGTAGGACAAGTGTAGAACATTTACTTTAGGGCTTATGTAGACACGCATTTAACTTGGTGCAACTGTAAGTGTTGAACAATTATTGTAGGACAAGTGTAGAACATTTACTTTAGGGCTAATGTAGACACGCATTTAACTTGGTGCAACTGTAAGTGTTGAACAATTATTGTAGGACAAGTGTAGAACATTTACTTTAGGGCTAATGTAGACACGCATTTAACTTGGTGCAACTGTAAGTGTTGAACAATTATTGTAGGACAAGTGTAGAACATTTACTTTAGGGCTAATGTAGACACGCATTTAACTTGGTGCAACTGTAAGTGTTGAACAATTATTGTAGGACACATATTAAACATTTACTTTAGGGCAACTGTTGAACAATTATTGTAGGACAAGTGTTGAACATTTACTTTAGAACAAGTGTGGAACATTATTTTAGGGCAAGTGTTGAACATTTACTTTAGGACAAATGTTGAACGTTTACATTAGGGCAAGTGTAGAACATTTACTTTAGGACAAATGTAGAACATTTACTTTAGGACAAATGTAGAATATTTACTTTAGGACAAGCGTTGAACATTTACTTTAGGACAAATGTAGAACATTTACTTCAGGGCAAGTGTAGAAAATTTACTTTAGGACAAGTGTAGAACATCTACTTTAGGACAAATGTAGAACATTTAATTTAGGGCAAGTGTAGAACATTTACTTTACGACAAATGTTGAATATTTACTTTAGGACAAGTGTAGAACATTTACTTTCGGACAAATGTAGAACATTTACTTTACGATAAGTGTAGAACATTTACTTTAGGACAAGTGTAGAACATTTACTTTACGGGCAAGTGTTGAACATTTACGTTAGGACAAATGTAGAACATTTACTTTAGGACAAATGTAGAACATTTACTTTAGGACAAGTGTAGAACACTTACTTTAAGACAAGTGTTGAACATTTACTTTAGGGCAAGTGTAGAACATTTACTTTAGGACAAGTGTTGAACATTTATTTTAGGACAAATGTAGAACATCTATTTTAGCGCGGTTGTTGAACATTTACTTTAGGGCAAGTGTTGAACATTTACTTTAGGACAAATGTAGAACTTTCACTTTAGGGCAAGTGTAAAACTTTCACTTTAGGGCAAGTGTAGAATATTTACTTTAGGGCAAGTGTAGACACACATTTAGTAGTGCAACTGTTAGTGTGCATTTCTTTTAGGGTGTATAGAACATTTATTTTTGGGTAAGTGTAAACACACATTTGCATTCGTGCAAGTGTAAACACACATTTACTTCAGGGCAAGTGTAAAGCACATTTACATTAGTGCATGTGTAAACACACATTTACTTTAGGATTAGTGTAAAACACATTTACATTAGTGCACGTGTAAACACACATTTACTTTAAGGCAAGTGTAAAGCACATTTACATTAGTGCAAGTGTAAAGACACATTTATCTTAGTGTAAGTGTAAAGCACATTTACATTCGTGCAAGTGTAAAGACACATTTACTTTAGGGTAAGTGTAAAACACATTTACATTGGAGCATGTGTAAACACACATTTGATTTAATGCAAGTGTAAACATATATTTTTCCCCGCGTATGAATAATTTTGGGCGTGTAGCACACTAGACACCATCTGTTAAGATTTGGCGTGATCTTCTTTTTTGTGTACCATCAGCTACATCTCTTCGGCGATCATCATTTGTTTGGAATTAATCCAGTCGGACAGAACATGGCTGCCAATGGCTCGACTCCCACAGCCGCCGTTGTCTCTCAACCAAGCAGCAAGCGACTTTCTTGCCACGTGACAAACCTAGGTTATTGCCGCATAGAATGACCCAATCACGACCATTATCTTCCAATAAAATAAATACGGTCTGGGACGAGCAAACCATTTGTAGCTCCGTGCGAGGTAGTCTGGCCTTAAGTGAGCTCTGGTGATTATTTTATTGAGAACATTCCTGTTATCACTTCATTCTTTTTGAATTAGTGATGGCGGACTCAAAGGTAAGATACTTGTCGTATGATAACTTTTTAAAGGTGTATTCACAAGATGGTCTGTTGTTCATTCTAGCTTTTCGTGTCCTGTTTCTGTCTTCCTTTCTATCTTTGTATCTTCTTTCTTTCATTATCTCTCTCTGTGTCCTGTTTATTTCTTTCTTTGTATACTATTTCTTTCTTTATCTCACTCTTTGCATCCCGTTTATTTCCTTGTCTCTCCCTCCTTCTATCATCTTTCTTTCTTTATCTCTCTTTGTGTCTCGTTTATGTCTTTGTCTCTCACGCTTTGTTTCCTATTTCTTTCTTTATTTCACTCTTTGTATATTGTCTCTTTCGATCTCTCACTTTGTGTCCTGTTAATTCTCGTTCTGTCTCTCTCTTTGTTGTCGTTTTGTTTTCTTTGTCTTGCTTTATGTCCTGTTTCTTTCCTGCTCTCTCTCTCTCTCTCTCTCTCTCTCTCTCTCTATCTATCTATCTATCTATCTATCTCTCTCTATCTCTCTCTCTCTATCTCTATCTCTCTCTCTCTCTCTCTCTCTCTCTCCCTGCTATTTCTTTCTGTCTTTTTTCTTTCTCTCCTGTCACCTCTGCCTAAAAACTATGCTATTTTGTTTACTTAATTATATCAGATATTGTTTAAATGCGTTTTATTTTAAATTACGAAACGAATATTTACCGTGTTTTATGGATTTTTTAGATTTCACCTTCCTAATTTATTTTTCTCTTCAATCTTCTACAGTATTTAATTGGCGCTCATTTGTTTAACTACTGTTTTAATGCATTTTTTGTGTTCGCTATTTCATTCTCCTGCGCCATTACAATTAAATGATACATTATGTCCGGCGCATAAACTTTAGAGGTCGCTCATAAATCACTGGAAAAAAAATTGTTCACTATATATGTTGGTCGTACTGTAATTCCTCCAGTGAAATGAAGCTAAAAAGATTGCTTAAGGCGATCTCAGTTCGTAAATTAAAGTTATATCAATAGATTAATATTAATAATGCCAGAATGTGTGTGTTTGTGTGATCCAAATACCTAGCACTAACATTATTAACCATGTACGTGTATTATTAGAATACCATACCGGCTCTCTGAGGGCACCATGAAAGAATAGGCCCACTCTTCCCGCAGGAACTCCTTAATAGTCGACTTATTTAAGCTTCAGCATTGGACTAACAACCTGATTATGTAAAAGAAATAGCTCAAGAAACATGAATGCTTTACTGGAGTCTTCCTGGAAGGCGACCAGATGTAGTTATGGCTCTATGTTCCATGTGGAGCAAAGAAAGGGAAATGGTGATATTTTTCTTCCTATTTTATAACAAGCTTGAAATTCCCGTTAAGTATTTCATCATCTAGGGCCTTTTTTGTGCTCCCCATAGAGCATAGCGCCACCACTTTAGCTGACTGTCTTACAGGAAGCCTACACTAAAGTATTTATCTGCCGTTGTAGTGATGATTTCTGTAGCGAATTATTTGACATAGTCAGGTTGCCAGCCCCATATAAAACCTTGTATCAATCGCCTCTTACGACATGCTTGAAGGTTCAGAAGGCCTATTCTGTTGTATCTGCTCAGAGACCGTCAGGAGCCACGGGTGCCATATTCTTGTCTGTCTCTCCAACGTTGTCTACATTATTGCCTACATTTATGTAGGATTCTAAATATTGTATGGGGTGTAATTCAAGTACAATCTTGTTATCCTTTCATGCATACATTTTGATAATCTTTGTATTTCCACGTTTATTTTTAGACCCAATTGTTGTAACCTCTCAACTGATATTTTCATTTTGTCTAGCCTTTAGTTACGGTTATTGGACATAAAGAGCCAGGTTGTGGGCTAAATCTTTATCGTCAAACTGTTTTCTCAGAGTCCCCATAATGTCACGTATGTTGGCTGAAATCTTTGTTTTCTTAACGCAATGTATAGAAAGTAAAAACAGAAAATGTGACAAGAGCTTCTTTTGTTCCGGACAAAAACTCTGTGCTCGTAACGTGGGCGAATTCTTTGTCCCTTGTCCTTGACAGGCGAATCACCTATTTTCATTGACCGCAGTTTAACCTTGCTTCAGAGATTACCTGTTTAACCCTTAAGAGCCAGTGTACTGTACTTCCCGCTAGACCCATTTGGCCCAATCAACAGTATACTGGCTTTCGTATCTCTTGAACCTTTCTAGGGCTGTTTTCTAATTTTGACAACTCAAAAATGCTATTTTCTTAAAGTATAGCCATCCATTATGGACTTTTGTTATTTATGAATATGAACATTTAAAAAAAATTATTTCCAAACAAAAACAATAAAAACATACTGGTATGGCCATTTTTGTTTGGGCCAAACCCACTTTTTTGCTTTGGACTTAAAGAGTTAAAACCTTGAAATACAATGTCATCTTGAAAGAGGAGGAAGATAAGGGGAAATGCGGTAAGACGTGGAATACAAATGGAAGGGTATGAAAATAAAAACGAAAAAAGGCCTTGTGGCCGCAACGTTGGCTATTTTCTTTATCTTTTGTCCTCGTAAGACGAAACACCTTTTTTAGATTTTTTTCATACCCATCCATCTTGATGGAGGTTGTGACGGAAATTGATAATTACATGAATGACCTCTGCTTTGAAATCAAAAGTGTTGTCCTTTGTAAACGCTCTCGCTTGTAATTACAAGAATGATATATTATTAGTTTCAAAATTGCAAGAGCACTAGGATTAGTGAAGGTTAGAGATTAATTTCAGGGCTGCTCTTGGCTAAAATACATCAGTTTCGCAATCACCAAACAAACACAATGATCGAGTGTAGATTGATACACTAAAATAGATCATAATGAGTTTCCTTTTCCTCGACTGGCTAGACCAGTCATAGGAAGCGATTAATAAATATTAACGTGCCTCGCTGACATACTACGCATTTACCTTTTCTACAAGGATTATCTTTGTAATGTTCTTTGTTGTTTATTTATTTTTTATTTTTTTTTATTTTTTTTGGTTTATCTGTATTTCTCTTTCAAGGTCCGTCGTGGGTATACTGAATTATTTCTAGCTAAGAACATAGTCATTCTTCGACCCACACAAATCTAGATGTATTCTGTTCTACTACATTAGATATTTCTTTAGATAGGTCTGTCCTGAACACTTGTTCATAGTTATAGGACAGTTATTCTGAACACTTGTTCATAGTTATAGGAAAGCTATTCTGAACACTTGTTCATAGTTATAGGACAGTTATTCTGAACACTTGTTCATAGTTATAGGGAAGTTATTCTGAACACATGTTGATAGATATAGGTGAGTGACAAGATTGTAGATATTCTAAAAGTGGAATATTTTATTGTTCATATATCGTAATTTACATTTTAGAATGTTGTGCTCTATCTAATTATCTAGCAGGCTACACATAATATTTTTTTAAACCCTATTCCCAGTAGAAGCAGTATCTTTTTGTTGCGCCTTTGTAATTATTTATTTACTTGACATGATTTTGTGGAAGATTTGAACGGCTTATGTGCGTTTATTCTGCCTTTTAAACTTTGACTCCAAGCTACTGTATATTATTCTGATATTATTCTTCTAGTTATGATATGTGTTTAAATCTCATCTCTGCCCGAGCCTACATTTATTTTGTTTTTTGTGTCTCAGCCTCTCTTGTCTCCTCAGTCAGATATTACGTTTAGAGGTTTGCTTTATTTAAACATGTGAAGGTGTCCACGCTTTCAGAATAATGTTTCCCTTTATTCGTAGGCCACTAGACCCTAGACACTGTATCTATGGTGCCTAAAGGGAGATTCGTAGGCCACTAGACCCTAAGCACTGTATCTATAGTGCCTAAAGGGAGATTCGGCCTTGATCATCTTGTATTTAAACACGTATTTAATAAAAGTATTTGTTCTGCTACAGCTAGCGGGCTGAATTTTCTGAAGTCCCTTAGACCTGAGACTGGTGATGCAAGTTTCACAGACCAGTCAATGTTTGGGGAGAAAACCATGTCAATGAAACAATTTCTAATACCTTTAGTATTGACGCCATCTCAGCAGTGAAAATTGAAATATTTTCTCTTCTGCTGTCCCATGTAGTGTCTGGGTGCCTCTGAGAATACGACAACTGCACCATCAGGCATGTCGTACTAGGCAACTAAGATGAGGTTGTACATGGCACTGGCAACCTCATCGTGTATAACTAATAGCCACAGAAACCACCAGTACCACAGCTTGTGAATGCTTGGCACAGGCTTCCTGTGGGGCCAGCTGTAGCAGTGGCTCCATACTGGGTAGGGACCGCAAAGATGATGATG
This sequence comes from Oreohelix idahoensis, assembly GCA_024509875.1. Lineage (NCBI taxonomy): Eukaryota > Metazoa > Mollusca > Gastropoda > Stylommatophora > Oreohelicidae > Oreohelix > Oreohelix idahoensis. The sequence continues at coordinate 234,973 of JAMPIV010009744.1, forward strand.
ATATAGGTTCTGCTCATTTTCCTGTGACGTCTTCTTCAGTGGTGGCTCGATTGCTCCTGGACAACAACAACAGACAATGATGATGAAGTCTAGAATTCAGTTATTTCATATACTGTATTTTGTGTACTTTCCCCACTAAGACCCTAATTAGCACAAATGTTTTGTGGCTCTTAACTTTAATTGCTTTTAATTGTTCTCTTTGCAGGACTCGCATAACTAACGTAACAGATCTGTGCTCTTCAACGGCGGTCCTAGTGTTCAGCAACTATTTTTATCCACGTGACGTCATCAGTGGGATATTTGCAAGTACTTCCTGTGATGGAGTTGACATCTAATGCGCAACTCATGAACTTGAGGTCATCTCTCATTATGACACATATTCTAAATCTCACGTACTCCATTTCCGAAAACTCGGCCTCCACGCTGATGGTTTCCACAACCAACGTGACAGCAATAGCAGAAGCTGTTGTAACTGAAAGTTTTCTCACCTTGGGATCAATTTCAAGACCTCGGTCAGCTGATCAACCTTGGCGGGCTTTCAAATCCAGCGGGAGAAACGGTAGACCCGATAACCCTGAAGTTCAGACACTGGAGACATTTAACAAATATTTCTCAACAGTTATCGATCCTGCTATCATAGCAACAGGCATCATTGGCAACGCAGTATTGGCTCTCGTGTTCATGATCACACCGCTTAGACTACGACCGTTGAGTCACGTGCTCTCAGTTCTGGGCATGACAGACCTCATATACATGGTGTCGTACATGATGGTGTACCTGTCCAAAAACGGTGTGAGAGTTTATGAAATCCCAGGGGCGTGCCAGATCCTGAACTTCACCTTGACGATTTCCAAGTCCATCCAGGCGTGGTACATCTTTGTTTCTCATCTAAGTAAGTGGCCAATTAAAAAGCAAATTAAGATTATAACAAACTAAGTACATTACATATTCTCCTTCGTCCTCTTCTTCTTTTAGTCCCATGCCGACTGGCGTTGGTAACAATGTCTCTACACAAGTTTTGTCCGCAGTTCTGTTAATTATTTATGCTGTTGGCTTTTTCAATGTCTCGATGTTAAACTGACTAGATTCCACTCGCCTATGTTGTCCTCGATATCTTTTTTTTCCCCACCAATTTTGTCTATTGTTATAATCAGTTCGAGGTTTCCTCTTTTCACTGCCAATATCATGAGAACAATTTCCGAGTAATCTGTATAAGGCAAATGTTCCTTTGTAAGTTATTGTTTTTTTTTCTGGACATCTTAATTAATTTTTTAACTGTGCATAGTATCATAACTTTTTAATGTGAAAACCAAATCAACACTTCCTCCAGGGACAGACTAGCTTGTTCACTGATTGTCCATGATTTGGAGTCACGTGAAGGCGACTAATACAGGACTGCGCATGTGTGCTGGCAACCACATTATGTTAACACAACAGCCACAGAAACAACCGCTGCAATACCACGTGACAGTTTGGGGGACCAGCTGTCACGTGGTGGTTCCGTGCTTGTAAGGAGCGGAAAAGAAGATGATGATGTATGAAGATGATAATGATGATAATGTTTAATATAACTCTAATACTAAGAAGGTAACCTCTATTATTTTTTTCATTGCAGACAGATTAAAAGCCCATGCAACGTCGGGATCAGAGCTACAAAAACAACGGGTGTTTAAAACGAAATTCGCCATCTTTATGATCGCTTTGCTAGTTGCTGCTCCCTTGCTTCATATACTCTGGTCTATGGAAACTGTGAAAGTGGCAGCAACAACGTACTGTACGCCAATGAGAGAGACAATATTTCTGCATTTAACTCTAAAGTATGTAGTTGTTGTAGTTAACTGTGCTGTTGTTTTGGAGTGTGGTGATGGTCGTAGTAGTGATGATGGTAGCATCAGTAGATGTAATAATACTAGCAGTAATAGAAGTAGTGGTGATGACTGTGATGGTATGCGTGCAGTCGCAGTGACGATGATAACGAATGTTGTGTTGACGGGAGCAGAAGTAGTAGTAGTAGTAGTGGTAGTAGTAGCAGTAGCAGCAGCAGTAATAGTAGCAGTGGTTGTAGTCGTAGTAGTACTAGTAGTGAAAATAATAACAGGGGACGTAGTAATACCAATAACAGTAGTAGTAGTAGTAATTTCAACAGTGGTAAAAGCAGTAGTGGAAACACCTGTAGTAGTGAAATAATGACAGTAGTGGTAGTAGTCGACGTAGTAGTAGCAGTAGTAGTAGTAGTAGTAGTAATAGTAGCAGTAGTAATAGCTGTAGCATAGTGCTTCTCGTTTGAAGATATAAAATGTAATATGTTTAACATTTTAGTTTTGGTTGCTATAACAACAACTGACATCAGCGACCAGTAGACAAGACATTTTCTTTAGGGGGACCCTTTATTGTAGCCTCATATACATGAAGGGAGCCGTGGTGGCGCAGTGGTTAGTGCACTGGCTTCCTAGCTCAGTGGTCCATGGTTCGATCCGGGGTACGACCCAGCTCAGAATGCCACTTCTTGTAGTTGGCCTTGTTATCAATTTGAGCTGTTGTAATTAGGTAGCTAATGTGTACCTTGATATAATATCTCCTATGATCTTAAGCAATATCCCCGGTAATAAAAGTTATCGCATTACAAAGAAACATTAAAGTAGCATTACACAGTAACATAAAAGTAGCATTACAAAATAACATTACAAAGTAAAATGAAAGTAACACTACAAAGTAACATCAACGCTGCGTTACAAAGTAACGTCACAGTAGCATTACAAAGTATTGTTACACAGTGTTAAGTAACAGTAGCGAGTGGAAAGATTGTGGGAAGGGAATGTGCGGGTGTGTACGTTTTGCATACCATAGTGAGCTTTCACCACTTTGTGTTCACTTGTGTGAACGATTTAGGCGTGATGATTGGCAGAGAGAGATCGGTTAACTGTTGTCGTGGTTTAGGAGTGAGTGAGTTTAACGATAGTCAATCTGGCTGAGAGATCTTGAAGTGAAGAGTTGAGTTTTTGGAGAAGAGCAGTGAATATTGTCTACAACAGCATCTGTGTAATACTAGCCATTTGAAGGAAAGTGGATCCAGTACTCCTGTGATGTGAGAGCTTGAATGATTTCTCTGTGCTGGCATGTGTCCAGCTTTGTATACGCACCACAGTATTTCTGGTTCGTTTGAGTCAGTCAGATGTTATCGTCTGTGATCGGCGTTTCCTGTATAAGTGCTTTTTGATGTCATCACTGCGAAAAAAAAAGTGTCACTGCTGTAACCATCTGTGGATTTGATGACACCAGCATGTCTGTGTAACAGTGTTGTGTGCTGAATACCTGGTTCCTGGTGTTGCATATGAACTCGGGAATATGGTGTCTGCAAGACGATAAAGTAGCATTACGAAATAACATTATTGTTAAGTGATTTATTGATTTTAACGGATGTCTATTTACTTTTCTTTCCCACAGAAAAATTGAGATAATTGCTACTGTACTACTTCCCTTGATGCTGATTGCTGGGGTGGATCTGATGTTGGTGGTGAAACTGATCATGTCCGTTGCCTTCAAGAAAGGTGATAGCGAGTGCAAGGAAAGTCCGAAGAAAGGCCGTGTCTCATCGAGTTGTCCGGACAACGCAACTGTTATGTCGCTTCAACAGAAAGATTACTGTCAAGATAACAGTTTTGCCAAAAGTGAGAATGTCGAACATCAGATGACAACTGCAGGCGAAGACTTGTCTTTGGCGTTACAAATCGCTTACCATCTTTTGAAAGAAACTCCAACAGTACGCCATTGTGACGCACACTCTGCATCTCTGCTGAATACCAATGAGACTGAAGCTTTAAGTAATGGAAGAGATAAACTTTACAACGTGCCTCAAAACATCTCAATTTCCATCACATCACTTCATGATAACGGTTTGAAATACTTTAAGCCTCTGTCTGAAACATATCGGAACGACAACATAGAATACAACCAATGTCTTTCATTAGTAGACACAGAGAAACACATCTCAACCGAACCATTGAATTCAGAGGGCATGGAAATTACACACACGAAAGAGTTGGCTCAACGATCTGAATCAGTGGTGGACCTGTGTAAAGATGACTCTAAGATGGATAAAAGAGATCTGGTTTCAAATTCACAGATCTTGATTGTTAACGATTCAAAAGGCTTAAGCAAACTGAAACAGTTCAGTGTGGTTAATTTGGTTTTAAGCAGTATTAAAAAGTTTAGATTAAGCCCAAGAATTCCTGCTGATAAGCACAGACATTTTCTAAAACAGCAGTATAACAATGTTTGTAAACACACAATCAAAAGTGACATGCACAGTGATATCGTCAGTGAAACTGTCAGTATGTCACAATATGAAAACTATGATAGTACGTCAAGTGCAACGTTTACTCCACGACGTACGGTCACACCCGAGGACCACATTTTCTCAAGAGATACCAAAGCCTGCACAATGACAATAGTGCTACTGGGTGTAATCTTCGCGATCACAGTTTTACCTTCAACCTACACTCATGCAGTCAGACTGTTTCTAGACTCACCAGCCTCTCGACCAACAGCTCAAGCTATGCAACAAGCTATTTTATTCGAGTCTTTCGTGAAAATTAACGCGGTGTACAAGCTGTTCTTGTATGCTCTAATCATGCCCAGCTTCAGGTCCGCTATTATATGGCTACTCACTCACTGGATCCCAAGTAAGATCACACGCATGTCCAGCATTTGTAGATGGAAGTCATGGGTGGACAAGAATGAAATGGCGTATGTCTGAAATGTTACAAAAATTCCACAAACCGGAAGCTCGAGGACTTTTCTAATAGAAGCAAGCAACCCGCCAAAACGTGATGGGAAATAATCCCGTTGTACTCTTTCTGCTGCCACGTTCTGATGACGGTATTAATGCCCCTGTGATTATTTCATTCCTGTTCATTTGATTTCAACGTCATTGAAGCTTTTCTAGTCAAACTTATCATTGAAGCTTTTCTAGTCAAACTTATCATGCCTTTTTAACACGGAGAATTGTTTCTGTTTCATTTGCGATATACCTTCACGGAGAATATGATTAGGCTGTATTATAAATATTTGAGAAATATTTCAGTTATAATGGTACACTGTTATAAAATATGTCCCATGTAGTTGACGGGTAGTCTGATGAGACACGGGACAAATAGATCTTCTGCTCATTTAAATCAATGCTTAAAGTACATATGGGAATGCAAGTATACATGATGTAGAGAGAGACAGACAGATAGAGACAGAGAGAGTGACAGACACACAGAGAGAGACAGAAAGAGAGAGAGAGAGAGAAAACAGAATGTTAGACGGTCCTGCGTGCCCAATTCTTAACCCTTTTAAAATAAAATTCGTTCGTTCGGTCGTTCATTCAAGTCGTAAAACGAGACTAATACGAGATTGTATATGTGGTTGCCAACCTCATCGAATAAAACAGATTGCTACATAAACCATTGCTTGTTACGAAAAGGAGAAGGAAGATGACAGAGGGAGAAAGCGGTGAGCAGCTTAGGATCGTTGCGTGCAAAAAAGTCAAAAGTAGAATTGGTAAAGAACAATGGAGACAGGAAGTTGTGGAGAGACATGATCTCCTACGCCGGCTGACTTGATGATGATTATTTTGATGAGCATCAACTTGCGTTTTACTAAACTATAACGCATGATGTCTCGTTTTTGTTCAGAGAAGATTAGAATTTATAAAGCAAGGGTTCCCAACCCGTTTGTCTCGTGACACGACGGTAAAGTGTCTGGTCATCGTAAACAAAAATGTGAAAATCACTGATCTATGAATGATGCATTGGCTAATTAGAAATTGCTTTTCTTGGTAGAATGGAAAAAAAATGTAAGGAGGGAGAAAATTTAATGTAATTTTTCAACATCTAGTTTGTATTAATTTAATTACGGGTCGCTTTTTATGTAAATTACTTTTCACATTACAATCTTTTGAGCATAGCATTTTGTCCTTAGATTGTGTCACATCGCGTTCTAAATTCTGACCTGATTGGCGTTTAATGTCGCGTGTTTTCGGGGCTCGTAATGGGAGCAAAGAATAGTATCACTATGTTAGAGCTAACGGGTGTTGGGCAAAGGGTTGTCCTGTAGAAACATTAAGCTAACAAAACTTCAACAAGAATTGACAAGTCAGCCAAAGATGAGAAGAAGGCCCTGGCGATGGATAGGACACAAATTGAGAATCATGTTTGTAGCTTTACAAGACAATCATTGATCTCGAATCCTCGGTGTAAGAGAGATAGAGGAAGGCTGAAAAAAATGGAAGAGAAGATAAATAGAGACAGTAAAAAAAAACAGATTTGGAAGGACTCTCAGTGGACAACACAGGTCAGGAGAACGTGACGTTAATTTGATGAAGACCTAGGGAGGTAACAGGTAGTGAAGAATAAGATATTGGAAACTGACAGTCGAAAGTCAACGATTTAAATAACACAAAAATTAATCGTATTGTACACACAAAAACAGTACTACCCTTATCTTGTTGTCTCTGTACGATAAAATCATGAGATTCACGAAAAATGTACCTGAAATATCTGTATATTATCATTTTATAAGCAACCTGCAATATGTTAATATGAAATGGTAATCCCTTAGCGAGTACTACCGTAGGAACGCTAAGTGTTACAAACTTCAGTTAAACTAGATCTCAGCTTCATGAGGTGGGGGTGACACACTCCTTTTCTCGCTGTCATTGTGTTACCTAACTCAGAGTCAAGTGTCCGTTTATACAGCTAGGTATTCTGTTAATAGCGACGTAATATCGAAAAGTTGAAGAAAAAAAGGGATGCAAGAAACGATTGATGTAATATTGACATAAATTCACAGTAAAGACATTAGTTGAGATAACAAGATGATATCAAGAATTATATTCTCTAGAAATAAAAATAATATCCACGTTTATTCTAACCTGTACTATTTGATGCTGCCATGTATTTCACTTAGCAGGTTTGAAATTTGTTGTATGTTAAGATCACGTGCCTTATAAGAAATGTTTTGCTTTGCCTTGTTGTATTCTGATCTGGATGCTAATAACATGTTTTTACGAGCTAAGCTTTTACACTCTCATAAAAAGAATGATTATTCTCAAGTGTCCACATCTTAATTATGTAACATTCAAGAATGTTGTTTTCTCTGCCCGACGGCAACGCTTCTAGTAATTTTTATAGGCACTAGGCTAATCACTCACTTTACTGCGCTAGGCGTATTAATCTTGACTACTTAAATATCACACGCGATTTTCGCTTAGTAATAGCGAAAACACAAATAAAACCTACAGCTATTTAATATAACACAATTCTACAACACAACTTAATTTAAATGCCTTTATTATGGCAGTTTTTCATCAATCTTCTACTTCAGATTTTTTCACAACCCAGGCTCGCGCCGTCACGTGATCTGACAGTCACCGTGGGCCGACCCGAAAATATAATGGGCGACAAACATGCCTGTGAACTGATGTGGTGGGGGTGGGGCCTCAGGGGTGTCTTCCCGGCCCATCACATATCTCCCTCCTGATTTTGTTGTCGTCCGACAACATCACCACCTCTGGCGCTTCGATCGTAGCCTCTTAGATCGTTGGTGCTGCGTACTGACTCTTTTCTCATGCGGCGATGCTTTAGGCTGAGCTTCGGTCAGCGGTACAACCCTGCTGGGGGCGGTCATGGTCGGCATGTCCGTAGTTGTGCATTGTCGGGCTGGCAGTAGCTGTGGTCTATAAGATTCGCCTACTTGGGCCGCGTCGCTGCTGGCTGGTAACATCTGCTTGCCAGTGCATGTAGCTACCCCACTCGAAATCTGTAGGGGGGATCGCTCTTGACGGTGTTCTGCACTCATTTTGTTGTGTGGACGGTTGGCTTTACATTCCCCCACAGTCTGCTTTTGATGAGTCTCCTCTGCTGAACCTTGATTTGCACTCCCTCCTATCTGAGCTTTAGGAGAGCGTTTTCCTACCCCTAGACGACGCGTTAATTTTCTCGGCGCCCTTAGTGTGACAGTTGTCGAGTGGTCCATCTTCTTGGCTTGCGCCTTAAATTGGCAACCTGGCTGTGGCACGTCCGTCTAGGGAAAGAGCTTCTTGCGGGGGACAGGGCGGCTAATCATAAGTTGACTTCATTTGACTTGCATCCAAAGCATCTTTTCAGGAGCGGGGCCTTGTGGGCAACTTGGCTGTGCCATGTAGGCCTGAGACAACTCACCACACAATTATAGAAACACCTTATCTTTCTGGCTTCTCTGTGCCATAGGGTCGCTTTCTGTCTGTCCCTTACACTCTTGACCGCCAATGCCGCATACTATAAATGCTTCCATGCCCTGGACCGATTGGTTTGCTGTCAAGACTCTCTACTCTCTCATTTCTCGCCAGACTCCCGAGGAATCCCTTTCTGAAGATCTTGGTCTGATGTACAAAAATACATCCCCAATGCCTTCCCCATCATCTGGCGTGGATGAATCCCCCATCCCCCTGCGGACACTGTACACTACCACTTGCAAACTCATTCCCCCGCCCTTGTCGGTGCAGCTGCCACTGGTCGGTACTGTCAGCTCACTGCTTTCGTTATAACAACAGCTTTGACTCTCACATACCAGAAACATGCACCTCCTCGTCGTGCTATTTTAACCTTGACCACTCCTTGTACATTGCGTATTCTGATACCCGCGGCAGTCTGGTTCATCTCTTTCTTGCACCTCTCTTGTGCTGGACTTGACTCA